>UFQX01000311.1:575838-587457 GCA_900497675.1 Arapaima gigas
AGGTTGTGTGTGTGTGTGTGTGTGTGTGTGTGTGTGTGTGTGTGTGTGTGTGTGTGTGTGTGTGTGTGTGTGTGTGTTTTCCCATGTGGGGACATGGACAACTCCTTGTTTTCATCTCCTGGTCCTGGTCTCCATCCAGCGTGGCAGCTGGAGCTGGCAGACGATGTTGATAAGATTGGGACGACTCAACGGGTGGCTAATTGGTAGCAATACAAACACGTGACAATGACAACACCCCCCAGGTCAACATGGCCCCAAGCAGGAGTCACAATAGTTTAACCATCATTTTCTTATTTCTGGTTTAGAGGCTGGACTTTCTTTAAGGTTTTTATATGTGTGTTTATCCCTATTAACACATCCTAATTTGTTCCTGAAACTTGAATGAATATTGGAATTACACACTTATATACACGTATGCCTGTGCGTGGCCTCCCATCCCAAGTTCAGCCCAAAATCCCCTCAAATGATGCCTAATATAAGGAAAAATTATATAAAGCATTAAAATAAAGCAACAATTATAACATTTTGTAATAAAATAACACTGATGTCATAAACTTAGGATAAGGTAGGTGTGAACAGGCTTGAGGAAGATAAAAATCGGCTCTTAGCCGGAGGAGGTGGGTGGTGAAAGACACTGTGATGGAGAAGGTGACATTTCAGCCAATGATTTTATCTGGTCCCTCATAGAATAAACAGTTTACATTTACTGTTTTAAACAAACAAAGCAAACTGTCTTTCAGGGTGCTTCCAGTTTCTTTCCAGTCTACTTGCTTTGCCTTCCTCTCCACTTTGTTGCTTTCTTTTACTTGCTTCAGAGCTGTTTTTCAGTCGCACCACCTTCATGATATAAACAAATAATTAGACAATGAAACCACAGTGGCAAAAAGCAGGATCCAAACAGATGGGTATAGAAGCAAGACTGCAGAATGCCAGACCACAACTGAGAGAGTGGGTACACATTTCCCACAATGCAGTGCGTCTCAGTCTATCGCACAGCTGCTTGGCACAACTTTCAAATGCGGTTTCAGTTTTTCCACTGGACTGAATGTCGCTGGTCCAGCGAATGAAAATCTAGACCAGTGAACGATTATTGGTATTAATGACAGCATCCGGGATGTGCAAAATTCCGAATATCGGGTGAGGGGTGTACTATAACCATTTAGTTTTTACACTTGTTGAGCATCTGCAGAGAAAGCTGGTGAGGCAACAGCATGTTTTCTTGCACCCAGGGCCAAATACATCAGCACCGAGCTCGGGATACGGGAGCGGCTATTTGTCGGGGTCCTGACCTCCAAGACCACCATCGACACTCTAGGAGTGGCCATGAACCGCACCATCGGCCATCACTTGGACACCGTGGCGTTCTTCACTGGCACGCGGAACCGCAAGGTCCCTCACGGGATGTTTGTAGTTGCCCACGGTGACGAACGCCTCATCTGGAACATGCTCCAGACCGTGAAGTATGTGCTGGAACACTATGTGGCTGAGTACGACTGGTTCTACTTCATTCAGGACAACGCCTATATGGAGGCGGACCGCATCAAGGCCCTGGTGGGGCATCTGAGCATGAGCCTGGAGCTGTACATGGGGAGGCCGGAGCAGTTTATAGGCGGCACGCGGCAAGGCCGCTATTGCAACGGTGGCTTTGGTTACCTCCTCTCCCGCCCGCTGCTCCTGCGCCTGCAGCCCTTCCTGGAGACTTGCCGCAACGACATCCTGAGCACCAGACCGGACGAGTGGCTTGGACGCTGCATCGCGGACTCCGTCGGCGCCAGCTGTGTGGACGAGCACGAGGTAAGACGCACCGAGCTCAGCGCCACGCTGCGGACGAGGGATCGCTCTCCAAGGAAAGCTGGTTCGATCCCACCGATAAATTGCAGGGTTCACCAAGCTGCCTTCCGACCTTGCTTTCAAAGCCGTGCCTCCCACTCGCATTCCTGGTGTAGAAAAGAAAGTGAATGCGAGTCTCACCCTTAGCTGCCCGCCTCCCTAAACGCACACTAATCCGTGCCGACACGTCCCGTCCAAGAGCCAGTAACCTGCGACAGTCTCAATCCAGAGCAGCAGGTGGAGTAGTGGCTGCTTTCAAACTCGAAGAACAAGGTTTCAATCTCATCTCTGACTGTCAAGGTATTTACCTTGAAGTGATGCAGTAAAATTGAGCCAGCTGTATAAATGGTTAAGCGGCTGTAAGTAGCGTCGGAGAAAATCATCAGCTAAATCCACTTTTCACCACCTGGTAAACGCTGTAGATGTGACACCACAGTTGGTTGTCACATTTCTCATTTCTCTGGTGGTAATTTGTACCATTACAAACGTGACAACGTGACACCCCTCCCGCCCCCCGGGTCAACGTGGCCACAGGAGGAGTCACAATAGTTTAACCATCATCTTCTTTTTTCTGGTTTAGAAAGGATTTAATGTTAAAGCTACAAATCCAGGAATCCTCTATTTATATTCTGTCTGTAGTTACCCTTTATCACAGTACACACCCTGAGCTGACGCAGTAAAAATAAGGCTGCTGTATAAATGAATGAATCATTTTAAATTCATTGAACATAAATAGCTCAGTGTACAAAACTCACATTTTGTCAATGTAAAATGTCAATTATTATAAAAATAAATGCCCGATAAATGAATAAATTTCAGTCCCTTTACATAATTCTCTTATACTTAACTGCAGTATAACTATACATAACCACACTCAGCTTGTAGGTTGTGGAAAAACCGTTTAATGTGATACTGCAGGAAAATTGACGTGAAGCGGCGAACTTCAAATTTTAATTTTATTCTAATTTAGCACCGTTTTATTCTGCCAAACTTGACAAATTTCACTGTAAGGCCCTTTTTGAGGCCAGGAGCCAGGCTATAAAAACTTTATCCCAGGAATAGCGACTTGACTGGTGCTCATCTGGTTTGTCCGTCACTTGTGGATTTTGACAGTCAGACGGGATGTTCTCGCTGTATCTGAGGCCTGTGCGGATACCAGCGTGGCCTTGGATGTTCTTGAGGGGCTCCGGTGGGGCGCCCTTCTCCAACCCTCCCCCGCTGGCCCGGCCCGTCGATAGAGAAGCCGTCCAAACGGAGCTCGCCGCGTCTGCTGCGTCCGTAGCGCCTCGGGTCTTTTTAATGATCGCGGCATCAGAGAAAGGCAGCGAAGCCGAGTGGCGGGGTGCCATCAGCTGGGTGTCTTTAGCACGTTGCCATCACAAGACTTTAATTAGTATCAAGTACCACTTTATTCCGAGTCCGTCGTCCAGTCGGGCCGAAATAACCTCGCGTGGAATTTCGTACGCTGAAATGCACCTTGAGCCGATGAAGCAAGTGTTTCACTGCGCTCGTTTCCCGAGATGCCCTTTTTTTTTTTTTTATTTGTGTTACAACCGGCCTGTTGTTGCCGCGCCGCGGTATCGGGTGTCGGCAGGAAGCGAGGCCGCGCTCGGCCACACAGCCCAGGCAGTGTGCTGAGGGCCATCTGGGGGCTGCGGAGCTCCCAACCCCCCCACCGCAGCCATGCAGACGTGCCCACTGTGAGCCCCTCGGAGGGCGCCGCTGAAGGACTCCTTCTGTCCCCTCGGCGTGATGAGCCCATGCGGGAACACGTGCGTATGGAACGGGGAGCGTGAGACGCCACACGTGCATGACACGCGCCCGCTTGTACGCGAGAAGGCATGAAAACATCATCATCAGGGCATGATGGTAATGGCTTGTATTTGCTAGTCCAAAGGACAGGTACATTTTACACTTTACCTGTTTTATCAGATTTATACTCTATAAATAGCCTTGTAAATTATAGTGAAAGCGACGCAGTCGGGGTACCGTGTGCACAGAAGTGTACTTATAAAAAGTCTCCGACATAATGAAATCGGCCAAAACGGCAAAATATTGAGCTTTTTTCATTTTATTTTTGACAAATTGCGGCCTATTCCAGCGACCGGACGATTTTGAAATGGAAATGCCGCTGACTCATTTTCTTTCTCAATATTTTACCTTAATTGTCCATCTGTCTGCTGGGAAAGTATGAAATGATTCTATCTGTCCGATTGTGGAAATTTAAGCAGATTACCTGTATGGACAGTCAGACAGTTGTCAGTGATGGACCTCAATCTGTTGTTGTTATCATTATTTTCATTTAACTGATGAGTTTGTCCTAAACACAGACCTACTTTCTGTGAGTTGCCCATTTGTACAGATTTATACAGCTGGAACAGTTACATTAATTCAGAATAAGTATCTTTATCAAGGGCGCAGGGGATGGGATCTAAATCTGGCTCGGGTCTTCTGTTTGGAAGGTAGTGCCCACCACTGCCCCACCTTTAGGCCTCTAGTGACAGTCACACCTGTGTAAGGATATACAAACCTATAAATGCAAATGGCTACACACACACACACACACACACACACACACACACACACACCATGAAATATTTGCTAACTTGGTCTCTAGTGGCTGATAGTGAGAGCGGAGGCTTTATCCAGACAGACGGGACAATCCCGATAAGACCGCACTGCAGCGCCACAGAATGACCTCAGATGGTCATGGCAGTCCGATCTGCCTGCCCTGTTTCTCTTCATCCACAGTGTTTGGGGGCTTTACACGCACAGTTGACCCAACGCTGCCCCCCCCCAAGTAATTGGCTTAGGCTCTTATGTGTCTTGTACTGTGGTGTGCCAGCTGACCCCAGATCACCACCACAGGTTTACAAGGGCTTAACCCGCTGTTTTCACCAACACAGAGCGACACAAAGGGTTCTGCTCCCAGACCCACTGTCTGTGTCAGATTTTCCTTAAATCGGGATTTGTTTGTCTCGGGCTGCGATTTCTTACACAGAGACCTGGATTGCTATATATTTTTAGTGTGAACCACCTTGACGTCGGTGCCGTTGGTATGGAAACACAGAAGGAATTGCAGGAATTTGTGGCGTAATCCTCGATAAATTAGCTCTGTGGTTAAGGTATCGTCTAGCAATGAGACTCCTTTGCAAACTGCGATCCTTTTTGTCCTGTGAAAATGACAGCATCTTGGGGGCACAATGAAAACCCATAAGACTTTTTCTTTTTTAAGTGTTTTTGTTCAGGGTCTTTTAGTAAACATGGGAAGAGGGTCTTTGGTTTTTTTCCTGAAATTTACTATTGAAATTATTAACTGTTGATTTATTTACTCAGTTTATTGCCTTTATCCAGTGTTCTGTTATCGTGCTAAGCTGCTTACCCACGTATACTGCCGGGCTTTTTCTGGATAAGAATCTCGATCGAGGGGGCAGCAGCAGGGGTTTGAACCCAAAACCTTCAATTGTAAAGTGTTGGCTTTAACCACCTGCTGCTGTACACATTTATCACATTCCTTCTCCTGCGTCTTAGGCTGCCACATGCTGGCTGGAAATGTCTGTTTTCTGCTTCGGCAACATTGTAAATCTCCCTAAAGTAAATCGGCGGAAATGTGCTGTGCTGCTTTTGGAACTTGCAGTTATCGTACACGTCGACGTCCGCGAAGCACGTCCGTCTTAGAGAACCCGTTTCGTTCGAACGACTCCTGTTAGCTGAGTAATGATCGTCGTCTTAGTTATGAATTAAAAGGGTACATTTTAAAAGTCCACCGTCATGTCACTGTCAGTGCAAGAATTTACATGAGTGATCGTTGCTGTTGTCACGATTCATATTGTAAGAAAGAACTTCTTAGAAGCCAGATTTTGAACTTGTAACTGTTGATTATCCCTATATTTAGACCTTCGAAATCATTCACTAAACCAAACACGACACGGTGTGGTTTATTTACTCAGGCCATGAACTATTTCTGCCGCATTTAAAATAAACTCTCCATCCCGAATCTGTCAGGAATGAAATATATGTAGCGTGAACGAAAAGGCTTTTATTGTATCCATACAGCGGCAGTTTGGTTCTCGCTCGTGAGTCATCTACAGACCTTCGCCTCTGGAGGCCACGGTCGACATCTCGGCATCGATTCGTCCGAAGCCGACGTGCTTTTCTCCTCGTGTTACCGCGGAGGTTTTTATTTAAGATGTTCTGTCACTCCAAAACGAAATCTCATAAAATCACAGAGCAGCTTGTGCAGTTAAATTTGATGACTCCTCAACTTACAAACGCAGCTTCAAACTCTGTTCTACCACTAAGTTACCATGAATAAAAACTTAATTATACGGACACCCTCAGCTGAATGGCAGCTGAGGTTCTGCAAAAACCCCAGAAACAGCTATAATGTGTTAGACTACATTTTAAGATTTAACTTCAAGCTATTGTCATTTATCAAGCTCGTGGTTTTGTTCAAAACAGCTTAAAAACAGAGGTTTATATACTAACCTGCGTTCAATAATGTGCCCATTTATACAGCTGGATGGAGAAGTTCTGAGTAAATAACTCGAGGTGGATAATAAATACTAATTAAAAACGACAAACATTAAAAGTTGTCTCATCAAAGTGCTGTTTGATCTTGATTTTCGGATCTGTTTGCTCATTTTCCTATTGATCCCTGACACAAACACTAGACGTGAGCTGTAAACACTGTGAGAGTGAGTTGAATTAAGTCGGTCCCACAGCCTTTTCGGCTTGGGTGCTCTTTACAGTCATCCACTGCCTTGTTTTATGGACTTGGGTCTAGCTTGCTCCGTTACCTTGAATGGCCAAATTTTGGAAAATAAGCGGAAAAACGTGCTCTTAAACGTTAACGCAGTTAATTTGTGGCTTTTTTTTGAGTTTTTTGAACTTGACTACAAAAACCTCACTTGGAGCGAGAAGGACCACATTTCAAGCCTGGGGCTTGCATAAACAACAAACAAATAGAGAGAGGTTGTGTTTTACAGATTTGAAGATTTGTTCACGATCTTGGTTTCTGTGAGCTGAAGTCAGACACTGTACTGACACCTGCTGCTGGTTCCCCAGGGTCTCCAGTACCACCATTTTGAAACGGGCCAAAACGCCGATCCCAGCAAGGAAGAAAGCGAGCGCTTCCAGAATGCCATTGCCGTCCACCCAGTGTCGAACCCCGAACAAATGTACCGGCTACACAAGCGCTTCACTGAGCTCGAGCTGCAGAGGACATACGATGAGATAGAGAAACTGCAGGTAGGTGGTGTTTGAAACATTGAAGGATGACAAACCTGAGTCTACCTCTGGTGGTTACAGATTATAAACTTATAAATGTATAAACTTATTCTGATAATCAACCTCACATTGTTTCATCTTCTCCTTATTCACAGGCAGAAATAAAAAATGTAAGTGAGGAGGCCATCGATGGCAACCGCAGTGCCCACTGGCCAGTTGGGATCAATCCTCCGTTTGAACCGAAAACTCGCTTCGAGGTCCTGAGGTGGGATTACTTCACCGAAAATCTGGTGTACACCTGCATCGACGGTTCGCCGAAGTGCGAACTGCGTGGAATTGACAAGATGGACGTCGCAGACGTCATTGAAACTGCCATGGGGGAGCTGAACAAGAAGTACAAGCCGATGCTCTACTTGAAGAAGCAGCAGCTCATCAACGGCTATAGGAGATTCGACCCCACCCGAGGTATGGAGTACACCCTCGACCTTCAGGTGGAGGTGTTCAATCAGAAGGGAAGGAGTCTCTCTCTTGTCAAGCGTGTTCACTTGGTCCGTCCTTTGAGCCATATTGAGATCATACCCATGCCTTATGTCACAGAAGCAACCAGAGTTCACGTTATCCTGCCGATGACGGTCCACGACCGAGATTATGTCAGTCACTTCCTCGATGTCTACGCCACCCAGTTCTTTGAGACGAGTGAGAACGCCGTGTTGACCTTCCTCTTCATCTATGACCCTTTTGAAGCCCAGCAGGTCAACCAGAACGACATTTTCTCTCAAGTCAAAGGGAAGATCACCAGCTATGAGCGCAAGTACCCCGCCGTCAAAATCCCATGGATTAGCGTCAAGACAGAGGCCCCTTCTCAAATCAAGATCTTGGACATCATTTCAAAGAAGCACCCTGTGGACACGCTCTTTTTCGTGGCCAATATCAACACCAACGTCAACTCTGAGTTCCTCAACCGCTGTCGCATGAACTCTATTAACAACTGGCAGGTGTTCTTCCCCATCCACTTTCAAGACTACAACCCCGAAGTTGCCTACCACAACCAGGAGCCCCCAACCATATCCACCTTGAGCAAAGACGCTGGGTATTTCGACCGCAACGTCTTTGACGAGGCCTGCTTCTACAACTCGGACTACATGGCCACACGCACCCTCATGACTGCCGACGTGCAGGAGAACGAGGACCTTCTGGAGACTCTGGACGTGTACGACATGTTTGTCAGGTATTCGGGATTGCACGTGTTCCGGGCTGTAGAGCCGGCGCTTCGCCAGAAGTACCGGCACCAGACGTGTGACCCCCGCCTGAGCGAGGACATCTACCACAGGTGCGTCCAGAACAACCTCGAGCGGCTCGGCTCCCGTTCCCAGCTTGCCATGCTGCTCTTCGACCAAGAGCAGGGTAACAGTACTTGACCGGGGTTGGAATTCCAGAGTGTGCTGGAATCGGGTACAAATTCGACACGTTCCGGATCATTCTTGAGCAAGAGAAGTGCTCCTTTTTTCACAAGACAGTTCCAGTTTGTATTCTGCTTTTTTGCTTTACTTGGCTTGGACCCTTTGAAGGGGGACCTCCTGCTAAAGGTCACTTTCCAGTTTAAATTTGTACACCACCTCAACCGTGGATTTTGGTGGTACAAGAGTAAATCTGCGAACTACGAAACAGAGCTACATTGCACCCCTGCTGCGACCTGTGGTGGTTAGAAAACATGGAAACCTCCTTGGATAATCACTACCAACACATTTTTGTGCCTTTCGGTATCTTTTGACTCCTAATCTTTTGTCATATTCAACGACTGTAGTACGATACAAATTTTATACGTATTTAATTGAGACATTTCTTGATTTTGTTTGTGTGAGCAAACTTTATGTATGATGCAGATGTGTCCACTAATATATAAACTATTTAATATATAATAAGTATTTTTAAGGATTGAAGGTCAAGTACGTTGAAAGTTATGTTTACATGCCTGTTTTTGTTTTTTTTTTGTTTTTTTTTTTACTGGATCGCTGAAAGACATTTGAGAAACGCCCCGGGCATTTTGCTGCACAAATGACCGTAGCTGCTTGACGTGACTTCCGTTTGCCGAAGGAGGATGTATGCAGGTGTTTGGAAGACTCAACGAACGACAAGCTGAAGAGACCGAACCAAGTTATCGTCCAAACTGGCTTCACACGTGTGCCAGTGGTGGTAGTTTTTTTGGGACTGCCGGTGACAGGTGTGTTAGGTAGATGCATTTTTGTATAAACATTATAACAGGGTATTGCTGTTTGTGTTATTTTTTGGGGGGAAAAAAACATAGACCCAGAGCTGTCGATTCCTGACAGAAATACATATATGTTTTATTGTATAGTATACGTGGTTCAGTAAGTTGTTAGACTGGGTGCTGTGTCACAAGCTATGCCACATGTGCTAACAGCTTACTATTGCAATAGCGCCACACAGTGGCCAATCTTAGAACTTATCGATTGGTAGCAAGTATCTATGCAGGTCCACATGGCAAAAAGCAGTGGCCACCTTAGCGGTGTTTGAACTTTGAGGATGTCTTGTGAACTCAGAATGACTCACGACTCTATCACGCATACCCTCCACAGTGTTAAACGCTTAAAACCGATTTAAAGGTCCCACATTGTTGGAGTTAATGTATTGCAGGAAAGGGAATAGTGTGTTATGGTTAGGAACCTGCTGTTTTTAAGCCACACCTTCCCTCAGTGTGAGGAGAAACCCCCCTGTGGGTCAGTGTGTCTGGTCACAGTCGCCGGAATTGTTCCCCAGCATCACCGTTCGTCTGTTAGATGATGAAATTCTTACGTTTTCATGTGCAAAATCAAAACACTGAAGGCACTTTTGTCTGATCACACATACAGAATTCTGCTCCATTGTGCCGGTTATTACTGTGTTACATTTATTTTATTTTAAATGCGGCTGACCGAGACTGGCTTCGCGACTTCTCTCATTTCACTTTTGTGCTGATTTAAAAGACGTTTCAGGTCGTATCGATGCAGAATGTCGGCCGACCGCAAAGAGGTTTGTGTTAGAAATGTGTATTTTTATCTTCTTCTGTTAAATAACTCATATTTTGTCATTACTTTTGTTTACAAGCATAGCCAGTGTGCACCTCTAACCTGCATCTGACACTCGCTGGACCACATGTTCCTGTACTTTTATCGTTTTTTGAAAGTTTTCCTCCTGGTATTGAAATCTAGAGAGTGGAGTTCCTACTTAATAGAAAACCGAGATTGTTTTTATTGGAAACAAACAAAAGTGAGACAATACAAAAAAGTATTGTCTTTTTATTTATTCGTGCATGTTTAGTTTTACATGAGCATCCCGCGTTGTTCCAGCTATTATTCCATAGCTTGACCAACTTCTTATATAGAAAGCTGAATGTTTATACACCTGCCTATTCAGGGCTTCTTTATGATAGTCCCTCTTTGATCCTGAACCAACAGCCTTCGGGTTCTGGCTACACCAGGGCTTTTCTTGCTGGGGTGTGGTCCTTACATGGAAGACGGTGGTACTTATTCTGCTTGATCACGTTCTTTTGTGGGTTGAAGGTCTTGAGTTTGGACCCGTTTCCCTACTATGCTGTTCAAGATGCATTTTATGAATGTACGGTATCTTGTCTACCCCACTGCAGAGTTATATATGTAAATATTAGAATTTCTCCATTTATATTTGCATGTAATAAATAATTTTGGAGGAAGATGTAAAAGAACCTAGTTAGCATAGTCTGTATGCCATATGCATTGTCAAAAATGTAAATACATATCGGAGTGGAGAGTGGAGACAGGAGCCCCAGCAAACATTCTTACGGTATCACCAGTAGCGTATGTGGTTTAGGCCCAAATTGTGCGCAACCTTGACCCGGCTGTGATGACAGCTTCACACGAACGGTCATCTTTCCCACAAAAGAACGTTGAACTCCATGTGTTTGTTCCTATGCTCGTCCAACGTGAAATGTAGACGCAGATCCAGACCGTAGAAGTAGTTGCCAAGCGGTGGAAAAATAGCTGTTCCTAAACGGACAACTTCCAGAATGTTGGTGTTTGTAAGGTGAAAATGTCCCGGCGGTGATTTTCACAGTTCCTACGTAAGGGTTGTATCTAAAGCTTTATACAACTGTGAATTTTGTAGCGATGAAATAAACCGAGTTGAAAGGGATGTCCGTTTGGGACGTGTGATTTTTGTGCGACTGCGTGTGAGGAAGCAGGGGGCCGGCGGCCTGTCTGCTGTGCACCACGAGGTGGCAGAAGAGGAACAAACTGACTGGTTTGCAGTGGAACAGATGAACCAATAGAGACATTTTAAAGTTACTGTTTATAAGCTAAATGTGTTTGTGTAGATTGAGTGCAGTTATGCACCTAATTTTATACATTTTTTTTTAACATCCTTGTAACCTACTTTTACTCTTGTTTATTTCTGCTTATGTTCAGTACATGCACACAGTTAGGAGTATTGTGAGGAACAGGTACCCCTCAAGATACAGTAGTTTGCAAAAGTCTTAGGCACTTGTGGGAAAAATGCTATAAAGCGAGGATGGTTCCAAAAATAATG
>UFQX01000312.1:0-35297 GCA_900497675.1 Arapaima gigas
TCCAAACATTTTGAGGAACTGGCCACAGTTCTTCTGCACACTTTGACTGTCTCTGCATGTCCCTGCACAATAAATTTGGGACCAAGCAGAAACCTCCCTGATGGTGGATAAGAATCGACCTGTACTTCTCAACAGACGTTGCTAAAGTTGCATGACTAAGACTTTTGTACCTGTGTCAACCTCCTATTTTGCGTGGATGTTGTTCACTTTACATTTATTGTACATTGCAGACAGTTCCTCCAGATTCAAGATCTAAGGCTGAACACGACCAGATGTTTATGAGCTAATGGACACCTCAGATTTCCAAGGCCAAGCTGTGGTTCTCCAGCACCAGTGAAATGCAATAAACAGGAGACACATCCTGAGCTAAAAAATCTAAACGTTCCAGCCAATTAAAAAAAATATACGAGAAGAAAGTTTTAAACTGCATACTCTCAAAATAAAGCTTGAAGAGATGGAAAGATTCCACCTCGCCTCTCTGAAACTTGTTGCCCTACAGGTTGGGTGGTTTTTCAGCGTGAGGTATGAACACTACCAGAAAAAAGCAGTTAGTTCATGACCACCTGTCTTATCTCACCTGAACTGAGCTACCAGAAGGCGCATGAAAATGGCACCAAAGGAATGCACGCAATGCCTTCAGGTCCATCTCTGCACCGGTGGATCTGAATAAGACCTTTCAAACCCCCTGTGGGAACCCCTGACCTGTGACTTACCCCACCATTCAGAGCAACTCAGATGCATGACAGCAGACCAAACTGGTCGGTTCAGTCTCCGGCGGATGGAAATCTTGCTCGTTTTTCGTTTCAAGCATCTTAACTCCTGGTCCGACAATCGCGAACCGTGTAGATGGACGTAGTCTTCGGCTGCCACGCACTTCCTTCCCCGAAAACGCCAGTGTTCTCTTCAGTGGACTTTACGTTGTTCAGCCATCTTCAACCTTCTATTCATCAATTCCAAAGGAATTAAAACAAACTTAAGTACAGTACTATAAAGCAACGTCAGTCTACATAGGTGAAAATTAAGTACATTCTAAAAACGCACCAAAAACAACAATTCTGTCATACAGAAAACGAGAAGTTGTCTATATTAAGTCATATCAGTGTAAAGGAGCCATATAAGTGGTGACATCAATATATTTTCTGCTTTTTTCCAACTGGATGCTCATTTGCAGCATTTAAAATGGAAGGATTCTTCCAGAAGAAACATGTGCTCTGTGGATAATTCCAAGATGAATAAAAATATAAATAAATTTTGCCTCTGCTAAATCGAACACTATGATGAGCTGGAGTCCCATTCAGGGTGAGGCCTAGTCAGCCCTGCATGATGATCTTCCAGGATGGACTCCACACTGCTGTCACCCCCACTGGGACAGAGTGACACTGACCGAGTGTTAAACTGAACAGACCCGCATCTTCTCACCGAGTGCCACCATCACGTTCAACAAGAACGTTTGTCCTTTTGTTCAATCTTGTCTTCTGTCATGTATCTGCCTCTGTCTCCAGATGTTCCATCACCCACCACAGGACTGGAGCTCAGTAAGTGTCAGGCAGAAAAAAGCAATGGCTGTAATAATTACTGACTAAATTGTGACCTTCTGAGGAGAAGATGGTGAAATGTCAGGTCCCGTGGCAGTCACAAGCACGAGGGACATGTTGCTGTCACGTGTTGCCCCTTGAGGAAAAATTAAAAAAAAAAAAAACAAAAAAAAACAAGGGGACGTTGTTTCGCAGACAAGGAAGGATGACGGTCTGTGTGAAGCTCTTGTTAAGACTTCACTGAAAAACCATTTTTATGATACAGGTTATAGATACTTTTATCCAGCAATACTGCTCACTTTCTTAACCGATCATCTCCAGCTTCGCTCTGCGGCATCGCCAGCCGGAACGCGGGTTCCGGATACTGGGGGCGTCTCGTGTGATCCGTAACCTGCCTGTGATCCTTTCAATACAAACACACACCTTTCTCCATCAGCGGCTAGTAGATCATTTCTTAAACTCATTTATTTATTTTCTTTGATTTTTAAAAAAAAAATTATTTATCATCACGTTTATCGCAAGCGCCCTGTGTCCTATGTGTTCAGCTGCTGCATCGGTCATTTATAGTGGTCCAGTCCTATCCTAATAACCTCCGTCCCCAAAAACCCCCCCCGGCTCTCCACCCCTTTGACCCCCACAGGGAAATTCAAAGGAAAAGTATGACGCCGCGACTCTGCAAAAGTCCTTTTATCTGGACAGAAGCTGCTGGAGAGCATCTGAAAGCCCAGAGTAGCTGTTTCACTCGCCAGATAAACAGGGAGGCTCACAGGCCTTCCTTGGAAATTAATCAATTAATGAATTAATAATAATAGTAATAATAATGATAACAAAACCTGTTTTTCCTTAAGTCCGGAAACAGTACTGTGTAAGTTGTGAACCGTACATCGCTTTGGAGAAAAGCATCTGCCAAACATAAATATTCGGACGTTTTTGGAGGCCTGCGTGAACTACCTGGACTGGGTCGCCAGTCGGACCATTTTAATCGAATTGTTTGCCGCAGTCCATACATTTCGGACTGTCGGGATTAATAATATTATCGACACGTTTTACGATTCGGCGACATCAACAGAACTGCCCGAACACGGCATCGCCGCTCCTGCCTTTTGGAAACTTCGGGCGGATATTTAACCTTTAACCCCAGACGGAGGCAGCTGAATATGAAGCTGCTGTAAAGTGTTTAACAGCGCATATTAATGAGGCTGATCTTAACACGACTATTTTTATTGCGTTAGAATGATAGAGGAACACAGCAGGAAGGGGTTTTTATAGGTTTATTTTTAGGTAGATGTTCATCTGACTAGATTTTCCGGCACCGTTTTATCTGCAGAGGAAGCCGAGCATTTCGGCTACCTGTTCCGTTGGCGAGGAATGCGGACAGTATGGTAACATGCATGTGACACACTGCGTGCAGAATTACACACCCAAGGCCAGGTTGGTGGGTAGCAAACACACACCCTGCCAAGCGCAATGTTTGCAGGCCTTCTGCGATCCTGAAAGGTGCAGGATTTTTCCGCCACAGAATCCCGGATGAGACTCAGTTATCAGCGGAGTTGATTCTTGTCCAAACACCTTCATTCATCCATGTGTTCCCATTACGTGCAGAACACCGACGTCCTTCATAAGTCCGGCGAGTGACTTTAAGTCAAATCGCAAAGTTAAAGTCTTTAGTTTTGATATAACTTGGAGATCTGTGGAACACGGGGGAATCGGGGGCTGGTTTGATTCGCATTTGGAACCGAGGGAAAGGATCAGACAGTTTTGGTGTAACGTCTGAAGGGAAGCGGTTAGGTGTCGAGGGGCGTCGATGTGACGGTGACCCCCTGCCGCGGCGTCCTGCAGCGCTTACACGCTCCTGGCTTTTTTTGCTAGACTTACACACTCTGGTCTTTTTGCAGCACTGACACACTCCTGGCCTTTTCAAATTTTGTATGCATGTGAGTCCATGTAAACACACACGTAGTCAGATATGTAAACACCACTGACTCCGGCTGTCAGTGTCACATTGCAATAATCTAATGTTACCAGAAAACTCTAGGACTCTCTAAAAATCTTATCTTTTCATATACACAAAAAATCACATATTCACCGTAGAAGGGCATAAAATAGTATGCAAACATGTTTCTTCCATTTAGGCAACAAATCTTACAAGTCATGCAAAAGAATAAGACCTCAGAGGCACATTGAAGGCATCATTTTAGTAAAGTTCAAAACGTAACTGAATCCCCATAAACTCACAGCAGCTAAAACCAGGGATTTTTTTCATTAATGGAAACTGCCTCCCTGTGTGTGTGTGTGTGTGTGTGTGTGTGTGTGTGAGAGAGAGAGAGCGTGTGTGCGCGACAGAGAGAGGAAGCGGGAGAGAGGGTGTGTGTGTGTGTGAGAGAGAGAGAGAGAGAGAGAGAGAGAGAGAGCGCGGGTGTGTGTGTGTGTGTGTGTGTGAGACAGAGGAAGAAGGAGAGAGCGTGTGTGTGTGTGTGTGTGTGTGTGTGAGAGAGAGAGAGAGCGTGTGTGCCCGAGAGAGAGAGGAAGCGGGAGAGAGGGTGTGTGTGTGTGTGAGAGAGAGAGAGAGAGAGAGAGAGAGAGAGAGGGTGTGCGCGACAGAGAGGGTGTGTGTGTGTGTGTGTGTGTGAGACAGAGGAAGAAGGAGAGAGCGTGTGTGTGTGTGTGTGTGTGAGAGAGAGAGAGAGCGTGTGTGCGCGACAGAGAGAGGAAGCGGGAGAGAGGGTGTGTGTGTGTGTGTGTGAGAGTGAGAGAGAGAGAGAGAGAGAGAGAGAGAGAGAGAGAGCGTGTGTGTGTGTGTATTTGGGCGGTGTGCTGTTGCTAGGTGTGGTTTCCCTCCCTATAAAAACTAGTGAACCCGCCGCCGCTTCGTCCACTTTTGCTCTCTCCCGTCACGGTGTCCTTACAGACGGTAAGATGAAACTTTTCCCCGTAACTTTTTCAAAATACAAACTTTTGAAAATGTTATTTGAACATTATTTTGTTTCCGGAAGTGCGACAAAACACTTCCAGCAGCGGTCGGGCGCTGGAACAGATCGGAACAATAAGCGGATCGATCGTGACGGTGTTTGACTGGATGCTGTTCTGCTGATTCTGCGTTTAAAGTCCAGTTTTTTGGTTAAGATGAAATGATGGTTTTACCGCGTGCAGCGCTGTGTAAGTTGCAGGGAGCGGATGCTAAACAGTGTATTTACTGACTCTTCATTCTGTTTGACCTGCTCATATGACTTCAGTGAAGTCTGAGCCAAAGTGAATCTGGGCTTTGGGGTGTGGTGACCACACCTTCTTCTCCCCCTCCTTCTCCTCCTCCGTCTCCTCCTCCTTGGCACCCTGCACCCTCTGCTCAGTGTTTGTTCACGTGGCATTATAATCACATCTCCATACCCCCAGCATTGCTGCTACCTGAGGAGTGTGTTGCTCTTGCAGAAGTATAATGTTCTCAAAGGTGATGGAAGGGAACAAACTTTTACAACTTATGGCGCTGCTCTTCATATGTTTAACGCTTTGAGAAACTCCTTCTCAAATAAGAAGGAAACGAAACCTTCTGAATTCTCTGTGCACGCCTGTGGTAACGTGTCTGAACAACGTTTAACATTTCATCATTTCTTCTACAGACCCAGCTGTGGAAATGTCCTTATTGCAGGCCTTTCTGGAGCAGCTCACGTATAAGGGGGTTGTGGAGAACCCGGTAAGCCTCTCTGTGCTTAAAAAGTGGTCTCTGACTCACCCTCTTGGTGGAAAAACTTAGTTGTCGGTGTCAGTTGAGTGGGAGGGAGAAAAAGTCTTTCTGCCCAGGATCTGGTGATTCACCGAAGCTGGAATGTGAACCGCTCCCACATTTTTTTTTGTGGTTTTTTTTTTGTGTTTAGGCTTTTTAGTGCTGCTCAACTGTTTTGTCAAATCTGACGTTCTTCTTTTTTAAAACAATATAGCCCTTGCTGCGTCTGACGGGTTATGTTCTGGCTAAGTTGAAGCTTTCTGATTGTAGACGTATCAAGGCACAGTGACCGCCTGCCCCCAGTTCAGTGCTAGCAGTGATGCTGCAATTCTGGAAAAGGCCATTAAGGCCAAAGGTGAGACGCCAACACGATGAAATCTGATCATTCAAACTTTTTTGTAGGCGGTGAGGTGTTATTGAAACATCTCCTGTTTTTCATGTTAAAAGTGTTCATATACCATGTTCTTCCTGAATGCTTGTTTCCATAACTGACTCATGTACTGGGAAGTCCAGGCACTACATGGGTTTTGGCTTCTCTTTGCTGCTAGTCTGGTTGTTCACTGTCCCACCCCGTCTGATCCCAACAGGAGTGGATGAGACCACCATCATCGACGTCCTGGTGAAGAGGACCAACGCTCAGCGCCAGCAGATCAAGGCGGCCTACCAGCAGGCCTGCGGAAAGGTGACTCCCTGCGTCGGCCATGACGAGATGTTGGACCGCAAAAGACATGCTTAGCTTTCGACAGAGTTGAATTAACCCTTGAAAAATGTGCACTCATAAAACTACGTTTTGAGGATCTTTCTCTTCTGTATTCAGACTAAATGCTGAGCTGCTGTAAGAAATGTGTGCAAGATGGTCTTAAGTGAACTGCTTGAAATCTGTACGCACAGCCTCTGGATGCCGCCCTGAAGACAGCCCTTTCGGGGGATCTGGAAAACGTGGTGTTGGCCCTGCTGATGCCTCCAGACAAGTATGATGCCCAGCAGCTCAAACTGGCCATGAAGGTAAACGGAGGAGCAACAGCCATGGTGCAACCAGGGACAACGTACACATCAGCCGTCTTGGTCGCCCCCCCCCGCTTTTGCTGAACTCCCCCTTCCTCATGTTCTCATATCTGTGACTTAAATGTATCCAATATAATGGATAAAAATGTCATTTTATCACTTACACCCACCCACACACACTCTGATCTATTTGCTTTATTACATGTACAATGTAATGGTGCTTACAATGGTGCTCCTGTAATATGTAAATGAGCTCTGAACAAAAGTGTTGTCTTTTACTTTGCAACTCTAATCAGTGTTGAAATCATGTATAAAGAGGAAATATTCAGTCCATCTGCAAACACTTCCCTTCCACCCATTTCTCTATATTTCATCAGCTGAAAAGTAGCAAATGTTTCCACGTTTTGAGTCATGGTCTTGCTGCAATTTCTCAACCTTATGAAAACAGAATTCCTTTTTTTAACAATTCACTTGGTCAGATTAATGAAACTTTTTTTACTTTTGTGATGGTAGAGATTTTTTTTTTTTTTTTTTTTTTTAAAAACTGACCTGGCAGTGTTCCCCTCCAGGGCCTTGGCACAGATGAGGACACCCTTGTTGAAATTCTGGCCTCAAGGACCAATCACGAAATTAAGGCTATAAAGCTTGCATACAAGCAAGGTGACGCTTATTTGCATTTACTGTCATGTTCACACCGCTGACATTTTGAATGGGACAAGGTGGAACAGAGGCAGAGCAACAGCACTGTCAGTGTGTGTGTCTTTGTTTCTGCAGAATACAAGAAGGAACTGGAAGATGACATCAAATCTGACACCGGTGGAGACTTCAGGGCAGCTCTGCTCTCTCTTTGCAAGGTGTGTGTGTGTGTGTGTTTGTTCATGTGCTTGATGGCACCTGATCTCTTTAAGGCAACGTTACTCTTGGTGCAGCTTTACTATTCTCCTGTATGGCTCTGTTTTATTCTAGGCTGCCAGGAGCGAAGACCCAATAGTGAACGATGACCTTGCTGACCGTGATGCAAGAGTAAGAAGCCTACTGTGGACCGTTCGTTTCACTTGCACGCTAACGTTATTTTCCTGGCTAGTAGACTCCATGCTGTCTGTACCCTTTAAAGAAAACACAGTACATAACGCACACACTTGGTTGCTTTCTTAAACATTTCGTAATCCAGGCCTTGTCCTGCAGGCCTTGTATGAGGCTGGAGAGAAGAGGAAAGGCACCGACTGCTCTGTCTTCATTGACATTTTGACCACCAGGAGTTCCCCTCAGCTATGCAGGAGTGAGCCCTCACCCCGCTATATGACCTTGGCAGAAATGCCGCTATTCCCTGTCATTTAATACCGAGGCTCTTTACGGCGATTCGGTTTTTATGAAGTGTGTCAGAACTGCATAGATCGTTTTCATCAGCATCGAGCATGTAAACAAAGTTCCCCAGCAAAACTCAAACTAACTTTAAAATATAAACAAAGCAGCTACTGTAGAAATATTCTTAACCACGTGACTCCCCCCCCCCCTCCCCTCCCAGCATTTGAGAAGTACTCCAAGTACAGCAAAGTCGATATGGCCAAAGCCATCGATTTGGAGCTCAAGGGTGACATTGAGAACTGTCTTACAGCTGCTGGTAAGTGAAAGAAATTGCGTTTAAAACACACACACAGTGCCATAATGGTTTCTTTGCACACTTTGTGTAAATTTACTATGTTAATCTTCTGTAATGAATTTCAAAAATCACTGCTTGGAAATGGATCTGCAGGGGTTTTTTTTTTTTTTTTTTTTTTTTTTTTTTTTTAAAACCTTTNTTCTGTAATGAATTTCAAAAATCACTGCTTGGAAATGGATCTGCAGGGGTTTTTTTTTTTTTTTTTTTTTTTTTTTTTTTTTAAAAACACTTGCCTCCTGGAAATGTTCAGCTGAGTCATGCCATCTAGTTTTTATGAACATTTACCCGACACTCCTGAAACTGTAGTCGTGGATTTCACTTTTCATTCTTTAACAGTGATGATGAAATGATAAAATGCATATTTCTGTGCCCTTTGCTTGGTCAGTATGTGTGCACTCAAGGCGGGTCTCCTACGAGGTTCTGTTTAATAAGTACTTATTCTGTCCATGTAGTGAAATGCGCCGGGAACAAACCTGCATTCTTTGCTGAGAAACTCTACCTGTCCATGAAGGTAAACTTATTATTTTTTTTTTTTTTTAACACAGATTTCTGGCAGTTTCTATTGTATTATGATTGCAGTAAATGACAGGAAAGTAAGCTGACATGTTTTAGAGAGGTCTGATTTAAGAAAGCCTCTTTACTCAAACCATGTGTTCCTTACAAAATAATGTTAAATAACCAAGAGGTCACTGGAGATGACAGACTTGTGCCCTGGCATACTGTGCTCTAAGGTGTCATGTATTTTGTCTCTTTTGGCTATAACAGGAGCAGATTAAACGTATTGTTCATACTTGACTATGGTAGTGAGCTGAAGGGGTTTGCCTTCTGCCTTTTTTGTGTTCAGGGGTCTGGCACCAGGACGAAGATCCTGACGAGAGTCATGGTGAGCCGCTCCGAGGTGGACCTGGCAAAAATCAAGGAAGAGTACAAAAAGAAATATGGAGTTACCCTCTATCAGGCCATTTTGGTGAGTCATTGCTTAATTCATCACAGAGATTCTAATAAAAACAAATCAGTCGGTGTACAAACATGGTTTGGCATGAGATGCTCAGGGCACTTGGAGGCTAGATTATAACTATATTTACTTTTGTTGCTGTGTGTGTTTTTCCTTTTCTACAGGACGACACCAAAGGGGATTATGAAAAAATCCTGCTGAGTCTCTGTGGAAGTGAGAACTGATCCACTGTGTCTTTTTTTTTTTTTTTGGATAAACACCATATATACAAATATTGTGCTCCTCTTATGCAGTAAAATGAACATTATATCCGTTGTAGTAGAAAAGTCAAAACGCCTGGGGTGCAAATATTTTCACAGTCATGTCAGTTTGTTTTTATTGTGCCTTCAACACTCGCAAAATATTTGGCTGGGAATTAAAAGTTACAAATAAAGCAGATCAGAGCACACAGTTATTGTGTTTGGTGTTGCTTACAGAGGCAGTTTGAACCCAGGTAGTGAGTGTTGTAACTGAAGACTCATTTTATTTTTTTATTTTATTTTATTTTATTTCAAATAACCTGCATCCTTCTACTCCACAGTCCTGGTCTGTGAACTTGTTACCTCCCACTGCGTGGTTGATTTATTGCACCTTGACCTTTTTATTTTGGAAAGGTAGTAGAACGGTGAGCTTTTCAGAACCACTCCCTACACTGCAAATGTTTGAGGAGACTGTAGGGCTGCATGCTGGATTTGATGCACCTGTTGGTAACCAGTGTGGCTGAAACCCATTAGTTGAAACATGTCATGAACCTGTAATACATATAAATATGGTGGGTTAAACTGCAACTCTACAGCTCCAAGACCCTGCAACCCCCTCCCCTACAACACCATGCAAGTTCCCCTTCTCTGTGTGTTTGGCTCTAGTCCTCTAGCAGCAGATACTGGAATGCAGGCACCCCCCAACCACCACAAGAGAGGAATTTTAGAAAGTTAAACAGTGAAGAAAATGCCATGGAAAAATAAAAGAAAATGAGGAGTGTTTCTTACCTTCTTAAGTTAGGAGGTGGTGATGCAAGGTGCTTGTTTCAAGCAGCTGTCAACAGCACTGCCAAGCAGGACACTTGTGAAGAACTCAATTTTGCACAGGTTTTCCTTTTAAGTTATGTTTGGTAACCTTAACTAAAGCCCCTTTGAACACTCAATGGGGTAAATTTAAGATGCAGGAATTAGTACTGCTCACTCAGTCTAGCCCGAGCCTCATCCGCAAAGACTGCTTTCAGCCAGTTGCTCAGCCCTTTATTCCTATAAGGAAGATGGATGTCAGCTATTGTGAAATTTCACTAGCTCCTCAAAACGTCCAATTCAGCAGTTTGGTTATCGGGCAATGTTCGTAAAAACACAAGTTTGTTCTTTTCACTAAAAGAAGTAATATATTGACAGCAGTTTAACCAAGGCAAAGTACATAAACGTAGATTGAAATAAAGTCTGAACAGGGGCGAAGAACCCTGTTTGTTATACACTTCACTTTCTCCAATTTACAAACAGACCACTGCATTTTATGTTTTGGGGTCTTGATATGGATGTCAGGATGGAGATACTCCCCTGTTTGTGCTTCTTTCTGATGGTGCTCTGCACTTCCATTCCGGGAAACCACCATGGAAAAGAACAAGGTCAGCAGCATGGGAGTGTGGATTCAGGACCATGAATAAGATGAAAACCCCAACTTTACCTGCCGTCTGTACAAGCAAACTCATCTTCTCCTACGCCCAGAGAAAGAGCAGCCAGGGTGAGCAAGAGGCCAAACACACCAGCAGCTCTTTGGTGGTCTCGGCTTCAACCAGACAACGAAGGAGGTGGATGAGGCCTTCTACCAGGTCCTCACGGAGCTTAAAAAAGCAAGACAGATGTAGATCTTTCAGGCCCAAGCACAATTATGCATCTTATGAATTATATGTATCCCAAAAGTAAGCAGTTATGAAAGTCTGTCAGACCTAGAGGACCATGCATGTAGTTTCAGGTTTATTGTTAAAACCTGAAAATATTCCTAGAACAAACACTGATCTCACAGCAGGCACGATGGGGGTTAGCAAATAATACCTGTTACCTTTGGACTCAGATTTCTCAAATGAGAACAAAATGCTGCAAAGTTCTTCCGTTCAGAACTACAGTTGTACAAATGGGTAAACAATTGCAGGCAACTTGATACTGTCAGCTGAATGCTTGTTTGTGTGTCATGTGCCGAATCTCTTTTTACATTTATCAGGCAAATGGGAGATTCCTTTCAAGCCTCATTACACAAAAGAAAGATTTTTTTTTTTTTTATCTAAATGAAAAGTACACAATTGCAGTTCAGATAACTCTGTTATAAACAAAAAAAGGAATTAGAGGAACAGAGGAGTTATTTCCGACTTGCACCTGCTGTGTATTTGGTTGTAGATTTACTATGAAAGTAGGTTCATACCGGTATATTTGTGAGTTTACGACACAGAGTAACACGTTCGTGCCTGATGTGTCGGATCTGGAGGGAGTTTGTAGGCGAAAGTGGTCTGTTCTCCCCATCGCTCTTCAGTCAAGGTCAGTTTTCACAACATTTAGTCGGAACAAACGTTAAAGCAATTTTTAATGCATGAGCGATAGAGGCAGGTTTAGTCTTCAGAT
This sequence comes from Arapaima gigas, assembly GCA_900497675.1. Classification (NCBI taxonomy): domain Eukaryota; kingdom Metazoa; phylum Chordata; class Actinopteri; order Osteoglossiformes; family Osteoglossidae; genus Arapaima; species Arapaima gigas. The sequence continues at coordinate 11,513 of UFQX01000312.1, forward strand.
CTTTTTAAATCCCAGTCAAATGATTATATCATTTTTTTTCAAATCAAATACGCATCTGCCCTTTTCTATAAATCACTACAACAGTTTTCACTGTATACATTTTTAAACCCATGTTCACAAATGTGAATGAAAGCAAGAAGATGTAAAGTAGTACTTTTTATACTGCAGACACGCATAGTAAACAGAAAGGGGCCTTTTGTGGTCTGGCATAAACTTTCATTATCTTTTTTTTAAATAGTTAATGTACCATTTACTCTAGTTTTAAAAACTGCAGACACTCCACTGTGTTAATCTTGTGCACGTGTAAATATCAAAAAAGTCCGAGTCAACAGTTCACCTTTTACTGAGTTTACTGAATAGTCATTGGTTTCTGAGGGTGAAAATACATGTTTGAGTCAAAAAAATAGTTGAAATATTAACAATAGATTAAACACAACTCCTATATAAGGCTAAACTGTGAAGAAGAAAAGACACTGCAAGGCCTGCATCTAAAATGGGTGAGTTTGGCATTTATTTTTAATTTTCCTATTACTAGTTTTACTTACATTTTTTGGGATTCCTAGTTTTCTGTACTTATATTACATTATGTGCATGAATTTGATACAGGTGTCAGGATGAGGATACTCCTCTGTCTGTGTGTCGTACTGCTGGCGATCTGCACTTCTGTGCAGGGTGACCACCATGAAGGTAGTCATCGTGAGAAGGGTCACCATGGAAAAGAGAAAAAGCATCAACACGGGCATCACAGCGGGCATCACCATGGTACAGGGCATCAGCACCACGAATGGCACGAACACGGGAAACTCAGGTTGTACAACGAGAACGCCGAATTTGCCTTCAGTCTGTACAAGCAAATTACTTCTCAGCCCGACTCTCAGTCAAAGAACGTCTTCTTCTCCCCGCTGAGCGTGTCGCTCGCCTTGGCTGCTCTTTCTCTGGGAGCAAGAGGCCAAACACACGAGCAGCTCTTCAGGGGCCTCGGCTTCAATGTCTCAGAAATCACAGCGGAGGAGGTGAACGAGGCCTTCCACCAGATCCTCCTGGAGCTCAACAACAAGACAGATGTAGAACTTTTGGTGGGCAGCGCTCTGTTTATGCACGACACCTTCAAGCCTCACCCAGAGTTTCTGGACAGCTTGAAGCGTTATTACCTCTCAGAGGGCTTCACTGCAGATTTCACCAAGACCTCTGATACAACTGATCTTATTAACAGTTATGTAAAAGATAAAACTCATGGCAAAATATCCAAATTGGTTGAAGATCTGGATCCAAGGACTATTATGTATCTGATCAGCTACATGTATTTCAAGGGTAAGTAATGAGATTTAATTTGACACCTGAACGTAACTTTTATTCAGCATTTATTTTTCTAACCTGCGGTGTTACATCAAGCTAATAATGTGATCAGGAAAAACATGGAAATATTGATGGATGTGAATTTATCTTTTCCAGGCAAATGGGAGATTCCTTTTGATCCCAAAAATACAAAGCAAAGTGTTTTCCACGTGAACAAAACACATACAGTTCCTGTTCAAATGATGAAGAATTCAGACACATTTTATGTTTATCACGACAAAGAAGTATCTGCACATGTTCTCCAGCTGCGTTATAATGAATCTGTCTCCATGATGCTGATCCTCCCTGAGCACGACTTGGAGACTTTAGAGAAGGTCTTTACTAGGGACCATTTGAAGAAATGGTATCGATCCGTGAGGAAGAGGTAAGTAAATCACACTTATCTCTTATGCATTTTCATAAACCAGTATTATAATCAATAAATTGTTATTTTCTTTCATGTTTCACAGATGGTGTGATGTTTATGTTCCCAAATTTTCCATTGAAGCCTCATACGATCTGGAGCACATTTTAACTGCAATGGGAATCACTGATATTTTTACGGCGGGTGCCGACTTCTCGGGAATTGCAGACAGTCCGTTGAGTGTGTCGGAGGTAAACGTGAGTTTATATGTTATTAAATGTCGATTAAGATGATGCTGTTTGTTATTAATTCAGATTTACTTGTCTTGGGAATGAGAAACTTGACTCTTCAGTCTACATAGACTCTTAGCAACCCAAAACTACATTGAAAAGAGGTTTGTTAATACATGTTTTTTTGTTACTTCCGGATGTTTTTTCCCACAATATTGATCATATCCGACTTAAATGTGATTGATTTCAGGTTGTACACAAGGCCACTCTCGATGTCGACGAGTCGGGATCCACGGCGGCGGCAGCAACAGGCATGGGAATTATGGTCACATCTTTACAGTTTCCACTTGTCTTGGAATTTAATAAACCTTTCATGTTAATAATAGGCAACCGTAGCACAAAGACTTTAATGTTCATGGGAAAATTTGTAAATCCCACAGAAAAATAAACAAACAAATAAACGTACGAAGTGGAGCTTTGTCTGTGTATCACTTTTCATCACAGTTGTTGTCTGTTACATCAAGAATTTATCAGAAAAACATTATATCATAATATAAAAACATGCACACACTGTAACATATAGTTTACGAATGTTATGTCATTACATTTTAAAATAAAGTAACGTACAAATTCTTGATTCTGTCAAAGTTAATCTGTAATTACCAACAACATAACAGCGAATGTAAAATATTTCTATAGTACACAGTAAATATTTTAATTTTATCATATATTACTTTACTGATTTTGAAAAGAAACGTTTATAGAAAAATAAAATGAACTGCATTATTTATTTCATTTTGAGCACTGTAGTTCATCACGGAGTCTTGGAAGGGCTTGTTTATGTTGCTGAGATCAGAAAAGTTACCTATGAAAATGAAAAAACCTTTGGGCATAAAGTAAAATTGATGTATGTCAAGTGACACAGAGCTTAACACTGTAAGTCACTTTGGAGATACTAGTGATTGTAATGTAAGTGAATATAAAATGAAATGTACAGTAATCATTTTCCTATAAATATCATTTTCCAGTACAGTAAGGTCACCATTTCACAAACACTTCATCACAATGGGTAACGTAAAAGCACGACGTAAAATGGCACAAAATGGACATCTCACAACAACTGCAGAGAAAAGGAACAACAACAAGAACATGGCAGAGGAATTTATGGGTTACTTCATAGTACTGATGGCAAAAACTCATGTGAAAGTACAATTTTTTGAGAAGATTAAGAGTAACTAAGGTGAGTAAATGTGATTCCGTACCTCTGCTGATGGGAAACACCCAACACATGTCAATGATTCTCAGCTGGTCCACTGAAGGCTGTCGGTCTGACCACTTTCGGGACGGTGACCATTTGAAACGCTGCAGAGGTCGAGAAGAAGGAGAACTGAGCCCTGGCAGACGAGAGCTTCTCATCCGCTGGACTAACTCATCTTCAGTTCATACTGATACCCAGGAAAACATCTGGAATGATAACACGAAATGATTTGAAACTGCATGGAAAGAACCATTAGGAGGGAGATTTTGGACAGAGTTGGTTCTGGAGATGGTTTTCCTGTGGTGGAACATTTTTGGATGGGAAACAACCAACAGAGTGAGGAGTCAGATAAAGAAGGAGCTACAGGATGCCCAAGTATTTTGTATGTTATATTCTTAGTAAAGCAATCCTCATTTTTAGTATTAACATCAAACAGATACGCGGGTGGGTGACTGCGCATGCTCACAAAAAATCTTGCGCCTCACAGTAAGGTTACTTACTGTGTAACCTTACTTAGTACTTACTTAGTAAGGCTGAGATACGACGAACTAGTGGCTGAGGCCCGTGGCCGAGGGTGGCGGGCATACGTTAAACCGGTAGAGGTAGGTGCCAGAGGCTTTGTGGCAAGAACTGTTACTGCTCTGTTGAGTGAGTTGGGAATTAGAGGAGGTAGGTTAAGGGAAGTGGTAAAGGAATTGTCACAGGTAGCTGAGTGGGGTAGTCAGTGGCTGTGGCAACTAGAATGGGGGAAGGTGAGGTAGTATAGTTAGGTGGGGACCTTTCACCTAGTAAGCTTGGAGGGGGGTGGGTCTGGGATGCCAGGCCGCGCTGCTGAGCCATCCGGAGGTGTCGTGGGCCAAAGTCAGCGAAAGGCCGATGAAGGATGGTGCCTACCCGATGACCCCGGTGAAGAGCTTACAAGGTGGTGTATTAGGGGAGGAGGGGGGTAGATGGGTAGGGCGTTAGGTGGGTATGGTGGGGCTCTATGCTACATCCCAGGCTGCAGGATATCTGTCAATTTATCCTGTATATTCGTAATTACTGGGGAATTAATTAATTCAATGATTCTTATGTTGTTGCAGGTCTCCTGCTGCTCTGTCCATCATTTGCCATTATTGGTCTGGACTAAACTTCGGGTTTAAACCGCCAACAGTTGTATTCAGTAACTCGGGTCACACTGTTTTATTCTGAGCGCTGGTGTGTGTTATTCAGATAGCGGTCGGGTGGTGGCGCTCTAGTTTCTCGAAGCACAGATTACAGCGCGTGGTCTGTCTTGGAAATCGTCGTTTTCAGTCCATCGCGGAAGTGCCGGTATTCAAAACAGTCGAGCTGGGCAGGATCGCAGAGGCGGCAGTGCGGTGTTTAGCGGTGAGATAAGTTTTCTTTTAAGAAAGAAATAGATAAACAAGCTGCGGTTCTTTCACTGCTGTTCTGTTTGAAGGTTTGCCTTTTTTGGTCACTTTAATGGTTTTAGTCTAATTAGAGCGGAAACGGTGACGTGAGCTGTGAAACATTTGCTCTGTAAGACAATCCTTGCACTTGTTTAGGTAGCAACAACAACAACAACAACAACAACAACAATAATAATAATGACAATAAAGCACACAAAAATTGGGTATGAAGATGCACATTATTGTTCTTTAATGTACAAGAATTTTAAAACGTCTTCTCATTAAAACAACTTTTCTTATAATTATGGAAATTCTCCATAGAGAAAGAGATTTAGATTTATTGTACCGCCTCACTGTTTATGCTTTTATTTATTCAGGTTATATTAAGTGTTGCTGGGTAATTATAAAGGACAAAGGTGGTGACAAAAGGACAAAACAAACTCCGTCCCGTTTCAAGACATATTGTGTTTTATCGAAAAGTTTACAGTGTCACGTGTCTCCTGCATCTGTTTGTTCATTGGTATAATAATATTAAGTCTGTGGGCAGGTGACTGGAAGAATGACAGTGGTTGTCCATCTCTTTGCAGGTTCATTTTGCATCCCTTTTGCATGCAGTAAGCGCCATGAGATGAGGACCTCTGTGCTGAAAAGATGAGCTTCAAACTGCTGTTCCTGTGGCTCCTATACTTCGTGCAGGGGTTGCCGCATGGTCTTCAGTCTTCTCTGCTGCCCGTTTACCTCCGTACTTCGGGTCTCTCCTTGACTAGAATAAGCTTGACTAAAGCCCTCTACTTCCCATGGATTCTCAAAGTACTGTGGGCACCTCTTGTAGACCAGGCAGGCACAAAGAAGATATGGCTGGTGGCTAGTATGTCTGGACTGGCACTGACATGCCTAGCAAGTTCTGCCCTTTCTCCTGACACAGATTTTTCCACTGTTGTCGTGGTGCTGTTGGCCATGAACTTCCTGGCTTCTGTGCAGGACATTGCTGTGGATGGGGTTGCAGTTCAGTTACTGCAGCAGCAAGAGGAGGTTGGTTACGGCAACATGGTGCAAGTGGTGGGGTACAAGATGGGCTCGGTGCTGGCAGGGGGTGGGCTGCTGGCAGTCATGGACCTTGTGGGCTGGAGCTCACTTTTTATTGCATTGGCTTGTGTGTACTGTGCTGTCACTCTGTACGTCATGAAGACACCCATTTTAAACAAATGTCCAAAGAGCCAAAGTGCTGGAAGAAAGTGCCAGACTGCGGGTTTGAACCCATGGAGAGTCTGGAGGGAACTGCTGACTGTTCCTGGCACAACATGGATTGTTATTTATGTCCTCATTTACAAGTTAGGTAAGTCTAAAGGACACCCTCTGCCACCTTTGTCCTCACACCCTCACTTCTGATTTTCTATTTTTGAAAAATTAAAGAGCGACACGACAAGGTCGCTTAAAAAGAGGTAGTAAAAAGTTGAACCCATCACAGGAGGTGACCAGTGAACACGAATCAAAATATACCGGATCTTCACCTAGCGAACACTGTTGGGACTGGAAGACTGTAACTTGATTTGTATGTGATCTGGTCCAACTTTCTTTATCTACAGTCAACAGAAGCTTAAGATAACATTTTCCTTGATTAGGTTCTGCATAAGTGGTTAAATGGGAAATGGATGGATGAACCTGTGAAAAAGACTGAGAGTAGGTCCTTATTCAGTGGCAGTTGTTGACCAGTTAAACCCACATACCTGAGTAGCATTCCTGATTTTGTTATTGATCGCCAGCTTTCACAAAGTGTAAATAATGTGGAAGTGAGTCCCGTCTCACCCTCCCGTACTGTCTGAATACGTCTTGCTGCCAAAAAACGGCCGTGCACATAAATACAGGCGGCTTTCGCTGCACAACACGCAGAAAGTGTAATTATAAATGCATTAATAGGAAAATTTAAAAAAATAAGCAGGGAAAATTTAGTTTGAAATTTTGCAACTCAAACTTTAATAATTGTATAAGGACCCAATGTGTAGGAAGTCTAGCTTTTCTTGTTTTTAAACTTGTTTGACCACAAGGTGTAGCTGTTGCCATGTGTGAGTATTTTCTGAGGAGAGAAAGTTGACTGAATTAAAAACTGCACATAAATGGTGAGATTTTCCAAATGTGGACGTACTACTCGGTTGGATGTTTGTCTCACTTGTCAACAGAAGGTTCTTTCTCGCCGAGTTTTCGTTCCGACGTGTATGTGCAAATCTGTTTATTTCAATAAAATGTACGTTTTAGGAAATGGTAGCAGACAGTATTGAATCCTTGAATTTATATGAACATTTTGTGTTTGGCAGCAGAAGGGGATTATGTAAGGATTACAGCTTCTTTGTGTCTGCCACATTTATATGGAAACGAGAGAATAGAGAAGTGCAGGTTTCCTCAGTGGCATTATTGTGTTTTTAAGAGGTGATGTGACTCTGTAATCAGATGATCCTCAGGAACCAACAACACCAGACATGGCATTTAACAGGAGGCTGCAGTAATCTGTCTGGAGTATTTTAATGCTTCTTCAGTGTCACCCATGCTGGAATATTCTCAATGATATGTCCTTTATCCCTGCTTTTGTCACAGACAACTGTTGTAAACACTATACACAGAGGGGAGCTTATGTACTGTACTCTGACTGTAAATAAGAGTAGTTCTGCCGTGTGCGTGTTTGTACACCTGCTTGAGAAGTGCGATGCCTTTGTGTCTTGGGTAATTCTGTGCAGTAAACTTTTTATATCACGAGGCTCTGAAGCGCACAGGCAAGTTGAGAGCTGGGAAGACGATGTGTGGTTTATCTGCCTTTTAATAATGTCCCAAGATGCGCCGTACGTTGTTGCCCACCTGCGTTTTGATGCTTTGCTGTTCTCGGCTGCTCCTTACACACTAACAGTGGGCCAGCAGTGGGGAATTATTATTATTATTATTATTATTTCACCTCTATGAGTCAATGGAATGAATTGGACCGAGGGCACACGGGGGTGTTTCAGGCAAAACTAATGAGTCCTGTCCTCTCGCTTGTCCCTGTTTGTCTCTTAGATCCCATGCTGTAGCTTAATTAAAATAACCAGTCATTGGTAATCTGCCGTATGTACTGACCAATGGGGGACGCTCTGGGGGCTGACCCCCGTGAGCTCCGAGGTCGCGGTGATGTGATGTCTGAGGGGCGGGAGTGTGGGAGCGCGACAGGCAGGCGGAGCTTTTCCCTGAGAAGGGTCCAGGTGGACGGGGCTGGCGGGAGGGGCTCGGGGTGCTAGTTATGCCGTGAGGCCCGTCTCCCCGGGCCCTGCCGCCCCCACCCCTCCTCCCTGTGCGCGGCAGACCCCGTGGGGCTGAGAAGCAAATATTTTCTGGAGGGATTGGAGAGAACCGCGGGGAAGGAGAGAAAATGAATTAATTAATAGGTGCCACATGGCGGCATGTGTGCATCCCATTGTGTGGGGCTCATGCTGTCGACTGGGTGAGACCTGGGGGCTCTGATAGTCCCCCAGTGGGCATCCCTGTGCTCTCATGTGCGCCTGTCAGCCTGGTGCTTCGAGTATGGGTGCAGCGCCTCAAAGTGAGCACAAAGTACAGTAGAATCCACCTTTATATATAGCTGCGGTGCTTCTAAGTGAGGGACTGGCTGAGGCTTCGTGTGTGGGTGCTGTACCTTATAGTGGGGCTTTGTGTGAGGTTACAGTCCTTTCAGGCCATATGACCGTTTTACTCAAACACGATATAATTTTTACAGCGTTGAATCAAAGCGTGTTCTTTAAACCAAGTTGTTTTTCCTATCGATGGACTTTTTTCCCCATTTTGTGACTCAATTGAATATGAAACGGGGTAATTTTTTTAAAATAACAATAATAGTGACGGGACACAGGGAGCACAACGTCTCGAATACAGACAAAAACATACCGTAGTCATACTATATGTCATCTTTCAGCCTTCCCGGCAAAGGATGCCTAATTCTTAACGTGATCTGTTCAAAAAGCAGTTATAAGGCAGTTAGACAGAGAACAGATGAAGAAAACAAACTGGGGAGGATATGCCAGTGATCACGGGCAAACATGGCATCATCAGTTTTAACTAAAGTTGATAGCTTGACGGTACCGCGGTTAACAGGGATTGCTGCAGTTCTGTTGTGGACTCGAAAACCTGTTGTGACACGGTTATCGGAATGTGCACGTATTGCCCGTGACGGGTCAGCTGAGTTTTTGACTTGAGAATTGACAGAAACCCCAGAAAAAAAGCAAAAGCCAGGTTGCAGGTATAAGAAAATGTGATGTTCAGAAAAAAATAGACCGCATATTTTTCCATAAAAGGGATATGATGCTCTTTCTTTAGTTTGAGCTGGAGGAGGTTCGTAATCTGTGCAGGTGGTTTGGAGAATATGTTTTTTCTGACTTTGGCATTGTTAGGAAAAGAGTGTTTCTCTCCAACTGGAACATTTTTCAGGTTCAATAAAAACGCTTTTTGCAATCTATTTGAGTTGACATAATAAGCAAAACCATGCCTCTTTGGGGAGTCTGGCTTTATTTATTCCATCTCTCCATTATGATGCAATGAGAATGTTTATTTTGGGGATTTTCTAATGTTAAGAATAAGCTGTTTTGAGAAAACAGTTCTGATTTATTCAAATGAATTATTGCAGCAAGTGTAGGGGAAGTCAGCAGGGCAAAGGAAAAGTGACACCTGAGGTATGTGCAGCCTAACTTTTGTTAGTTCACAAGTTTTCACTTGGAAACTAACAATATTTACTTGCGAAACATGTACGAGTCAGTGTTACAGGGCCACGTATCGCCGAGGCGTGTTGTTTAACCTGTTTCAATGCGCTGCACCCGTAAGGAGGCAGTGTGTTTATTTCACCAGTGCGTTTGCATGCCGTCTACTCTGTGGTTTTTTAATAAGAGTAAGACGTCTTGAAGTGTACACTGTACGCAGAGTAGCAGCATATAGGCCTACAGCTCGACAATGTTTACCGCTCGTCTGAATGTGTGACCCCTGGTCCTCGCCGGCGTGGCAATAGGCTTACTGCTCGGTTCGTGGCTTAAGGCCTCTGCGCCGTGACACCGGCGTCCTTGTTAACCCTCCTCTTCCCCAGCGTGTCATCGGATTTTATTGCTGGGTTATTTTGCGACAGCGACAATCTAAGCTGCGGACCGATCAATGCGAACGTCTGCTAAATCAATAATAGCAACGAACAGGAAGCGGAAACACAACAAGGCAACGTTTCGCACCGTCCGTTTAAAGTCTCAATTGCTTTTTCTCCAGTCTACTAAAAATACGTATTCCCACAGTGCTCTCAGACTGTAGCGCGATACATTTTGACAGCGGTCTTTGTAATTCGGCTGCGGGGCCTATAAATGATTAAATTGGACAGTAATGAAGGGTTGAGCTCCCTTGTTAAAAATATCGACAATTAAGGAATCGCACATCAAGGAATTGATTCCAACTGCGAGTCTGCAGCGGTCTGCGATAACACGCTGCCGGTTTGTCGTAGCGCGCGTTCTGTCTCAGGTGAGCTGACGGCGGCGCTGATCTGTCCAGTGCGCGTTCGCGCGCCCCGAATAGCTACGGTTAATGAACACGGCGAAGGCTGCGGTACTTTTCTTTACCTCCTGAATCAACTTTAACATGCATTATTCGTCTGTCATTGTCACAATGAGAAAAGTTAGCGTGGGATTTTTCCAGCGTTGTCAAAAACAAAACAGTCTGATGTATCTTCTTGATTTTTCTCCTTTTGTACATGTGAAGTGTTTTTTTTTTTTCCTCTCCACCCCCCCCCCCCCCCCCCCCCCCCCCCCCCNCTGTCTTTTTTTTTTTTTTTTTTTTTTCTCCCCCCCCCCCCCCCCCCCCACCCCGTCCTTTTTTTTTTTCCAGGAGAGTTTGTGTCTTGTCACATTGTGACAGTGGTCTCTGAGCTGTCGCTCACACAGCTGGAAGATCTTAAGTCACGCTTTCTGAAGCCAGCTTCCATAAATAATTATAACCCTTCTAAATATTTCAAAGTTTGTGTGGTGAAAACAATGATCAGTAGACTCCAGACAGCAAAAGTGCGTCGTCCCTGTGCCATTTCCACAGTTTGGAGTGATTTTGATGTCTATTTTATGCGCAATATGTTTCTTCAGTAGATGAGTATCTACTAAACTTTTTTTTCTTAATTAGACGCATTAATTATTGCCATTGTCTAAGTATAGCATCCGGTAGGCCGAGATACAGAGAGGAACGGCTGTGGCTGCAGTTACAAGGGAAGAAATGTGTGTAATGAGTCATATTAATATAGAATGCAGGTCAGGCTTTTCTCAGTTTTCATAATTTTGTATGACAATATATGAGCTTTGGCTACCAATTAAATATGATAATACATGGAAACCGTTTTTATTTAGGGACAACATATGTACGTGCACATTCTGGCTGCCCAAATGATACTAAAACTACAGTTTCTCAGTATAATGTGTTTCTACTGTACTATATATTTAAGGGGTGCAAAATTTAAAAACGAGACGGTGTATTTAAAATGGTGTACTGCAGTGAGACACAACTGCGAGCGTTCTGCTTTGAAGTGCTTCAATATTCAGTTTGATTTGTGTTAGACTTCCATCTGGGGGTTGAATGAGCTGTCTGTCTTTTCTGTACAGGAGAGCAAGGTGCCGTGACCATGTTCCCCCTCTTTCTCCTGGACCATCACATGAGCGCCCGAGAGCTGGGGATTTGGAACGGCATGGTGGCCATGGGCTTCTCGGTGTGCGGCTCCTCCCTTGCAGGTGTGCTGCTCTCCAGGCACAGGTACCGACCGCTAACCTCAGCATAGTTACACGCACCCTTTCCGAACGTTTGCGTCACCGCTAGAGCAGCCGTGCCCTTGCCGTCCAGCTTGCGTTTCTGTCTGACACATAAACGGTGAAAGGTCACGAATGTAATACAGGACCGTTTTTTTTTTTTTTTGTTGTTATAAAAATTCCGGGTTTTGTTAATGCAGCATCTCTCCTGAACTGACTGCCCCAGCAAGCAAATAGACAACACTAGTAATAATCCAGACCCACCCGGAGCTCTCTGAGCTCAGCTTTGTCTGATGGGCCGCCCGTTGCGTGGCAGACCTCTCCCGAACTGTGCCGTGGCTAACCTGACGCCTGTAGATGTTTCATAGCCAAACCCAACCTGTGGAAGAACTTTTGTGGCGCGCTAGATAGGATAAGAGCAAACTCGCACTTTCGCGGCCAACCACAGTTGACGGCAGCTTCCCCCGAACATCGAACGCCAGCTATGCCCTGGCTCCCCGTCCCTATCTGTTAAGACGACTCATTTGTATTAACCATAACTTTTCAGGTAATGCTCTCTAATTCTGAAGACACCGCCGGAATTAGATGAACTACCGTCGAGTGCAGGTGACAAGAGGCAGCAGAGGAATGCAGAAGCGTTTGCTTTGTTAAAGGCCCAGTGAGAGCAGTCCCTAATAAGACAGTTGAGAGGGGAGAGGTATTGAATACACCTCCCGGCACCGCGGTCTCTCATTTCAGTTCATTAGATCTCTGCGGCTGCATTGCGTCTCCACGCAGAAGCCTCGTGTTTGCAAGGCAGCGATAGGTAGTCCCACGAATTGAATAGCCCTGTAAGCCCAGCCTTGCTGCGGCACTGTCAATAGGAGAAGCCACAGGTCCTCCCCTGCAGGACTCGCAGCCGCGCCAAAGTAAAAGTCCCCCCGGGACGGCTTTTCAAACCGAAGTAAACACAACCCTCTCTCGGAGCTGAAAGTCTTGTTGTGCAAGGTGTAAGGGCTAAAGTATTGATTTCTTCCACACACTGCACTGTAGGAAAGCGTCTTTGGGGTCTGCTCGCTTTTATATAGAACTGTCCTAGGAATGAGGATTCTCATATGTACTCTCAAAAGGGAAAGAAAAAAATCTATATCAAATTTTTCTTCGTGTACGTTAGGGAAACGAAAAAAGCCTTTTATAGTCCTCTTTTTTTTGTTCCTGTGAATAGGGAACTTTTCCTTATGTAATCTAAACTTACTTAGTTTCCGTGCAAAACTTTTGTGACACCGTGCGGCGGCTTTAGCGATTGAGAGCCGTCTTTCTGGTCTCAGTCCGACGTTAAATCGCAAAACTGTTGTAGGTTTAACACGCGTTGTGCACAAGCCGGCGTTGAATGTGACGGTTTTAATTTTAATGCCTCAGCAGCACTTATGCATTGAATACCTTCCAACACTTACATCGCGAACACTGTACAATACAGTTTATTAATATTCTACAATTAGATGTAAAGCGTAAAATAATTTTATTTGCTTTCGGATTCAAACGGCAATTTTTGGTTTGCACCGTCGTTCCAGTTAGTAAAATGATATGTCAACAATCGATAAGTTATAGGACGTGACTTTAAATTCGGGCTGAATGTGCCGAGTTATTTTTTAAAGGACCTCAGAGCAGGAATGTAAAATTTCACACGCGGTGTAACATTTACCTGACACCGTGTGCATTCAACCCAACTTCCTTGTCTCCGAGATTGAATTTCCTATTCATTCCCTCATTTGCTTCAGTTTCAGGCTGTTAAAAGCTAATTTGGACAGTTATCCTGGCCAATCTGAAACGCTTGACCAGCCAAAAACTGACCCCCCCATACAGATCTCTGCATCTGTAACTCTATATTGTCAGTCTTATCTCACCAGAGTTCATGTGATACATCAGCGAGACTTTGTATGTTGCTCAATTTCACGCGCTTCATTTCTCCCTGAAAGACCAAAATATGAATGGGGTCGAATGAAAAGGAAAAGAAAACAGGAACTGGCTTAATATCATGTCTAACGTAACATTCGTTTCCACTTACGTCATAAAAGAACACAAATCGATGTTTATTTTTGTGGAACTCCCTCTAAATAATGCTTAGGTTCCGGATATTTTCCTTTACAAAGTTTAATCTTAACAGCCTTCTACAGATGTTATAGAGTTGTAGATGACAGTGGATGCCTTTGTGCAGTCCTCCCCCACTGCCCAGCTCTGTTGTCCTTCATCCGCTCAGAACTGACAAGATGTGGAGTTTAAACATAATCCACGGTGTGGTTAACTCGTAAATATGTAGCAGGCAAGTCCTGAATCGGGTGGTAGGATCTGTTACAGGCGGGCCATGTCTACAGGAAAAGACGGGAGGCTCTTTTACAAGAAAGCCGACGAACTAAACCGTGCTAGGAAGCCGCGGCGACTCTGTGCAAAAATATGCACGTCTTGGCAAAAATGATATTTGGTACATATCAAAATATTTCTTTTGCTTTCTTTAACGTTATTAGGTATACGTCTTAATAGTAGCAGCAGGTGGCACAGCGTTCAGAGCTGCGGCCTTTGGTCTCAGGTTTCCGGTTCAAATCCGCGTTCCTGCTACCGTACCCTTACTTACTGCAAATTGCTCCGGCAAAAGTTAACTGGCTGCAAAAATGGCTAAACGGTTAAAGGTTTCGTCGTAATTTGGCTTGTAGAAATGCAGCAGCCGAAGGAGGAATTGTAAACGTAATAGAACCACCAAAGAACGCTTAAAGCGAGTTTTGACGCGGCGGAAGTTGTCACGGGTTACATTCCAGGAGGTAAGTACTTCAGGCCTGGAGTCACGTTTCTCCTCCCTTGTGTGATTGATAGCGTCCAGCCGGCATTTGAATGGCATTGGGACAGATTATGAGCGCAGGGCGGATAAGTACTGAATGGCTGGCTGTGAATAAGACATTTGATGGTCATTAATTGCCCTGCACTTAACCGGTCTGTCGTGGCACATCTTGTCGGGATATCGATTACTGGAAAAGTCTACCCACCGGGGGATTCGGCACTTTAACTTCTTACAAAGAATCAATTAGGATAGCGATTGCTGGAAGATGTCATTTGTGTGTGTGTGTGAGGCTCACTAAGTCAGTGTGTGTCGAGTTCGTCTGCAGAGCTGTTTTAAGAGGCGCGCAGGGGAAGGGGCGTGTCCGGCGAGGTGTGAAAAGGAAGCGTTTGAAAGCACGACCTGCGTGAACTTTGGCGTTTAAACCTGACTGAGATGCTCCCCGTCTCTACAGCATCGGACGCCTGATGCGGGCCACCTTCGTGCTGCGGATGTTCAGCATGACTTTCCAGACGAGCCTGCTGCTCTTCCTCAGCCAGTCGACCCTGGTGAAAGGTGAGAAGGCCCTCCGGTTTCTCCGTTGCCAGCGGCGTGGCAGAACACAGTCGCAGTGATGGGCATCACCATGGATATGAGAGTTAAACCACAGGACGTAGGCCTTTGTTTATTAGCCCGGTTCTTTGACGGGCCTCCCGTATCTGCACAAATGATTCTGTGTACCGTGGTTAAAGTAGGAGTTTCTGGTGCACAGTGTCGAGCTACCAGGGCAAGTTGCCGGGTCACAAATGCGTGCCTCTCTAGTCCTCAGTATTAACTGTATTTAACAGGCCATGGAGGAATGGAGAAGAACACAGACCCTCGGTGGAGGTTCTCCTCCATTTCATTGTCTTGCCGTGGGCATTACAGATTTTTTCAGATTATTCCCTGAAATGACAGTGTACATGCAGCAGCTGAGATCGCTGTTAATCCAGCATCTTTTACCTGTTTGGAGAAAAACATCTGGCAATATTTCCTTGCTTCAAGAGTGCAACGGCTCTAACACTGAAAATAAACTGTGAGCTAGCACATGAAACCATAGTTAGAACAGCAAAATATATATTGAAATAAAATGTGTAATCTCATTATCCTCGTACATGTGCCTGCGAGGTGGAGATATGTTATGACATTTTTTAAAAATTTTTTGCCAGTAAAGCCAATTTGTCAGCCTCTCCCCCATGGCTCTGAAGTGTGTGGGAAACGCATAAAACTAGTGCTCTGCATTAGCCTATAGGCGCTGCTGAATGCCACCTGCGCTCCATTCCTGCTTACTTAAGGCAGTTTTATAAAACGCGCTCTCAGCTGAAAAAGGATCGCATTAAAGCGGCGTGTGTTAAATGTGTTCTGAAAGTTCTGCTACATCTTGTAGAAATTCATTTCCGATTTCCATGCAAGGCTCTTGTTAGTCTCTTTGAAACCCCTGTGCGTCGCAGACAAGGCGGCAGTTGCTGCTAACTGAAAGACTGCTCCGTTCACTTATTGGCGCTTTGAATGTTTATTTTATGAAAAAGCCTGACGTTGAATTGTTTGACTTTGTGTTTTTCGCGCCTCCCCAAAGTCATCGACTTTCAGGCTTTCCCCCCCCCCCCTTTTCTTTTTTGTCGTCGTGCGTGAACGACGTTGCCACTCTTTCCTGACTCGTACTCGCAAGAACAAAGATCCTGGGTTTTTCTTCTGCTATTTAAATATTATATGAGGCACCCTGCCTCGGATGAGACGAATGTCATATTTCTCATTCCTAGATAAGTAATGGAGAAGTCTTGTTAGGCAAAACTAAACATTGGCAGTGAATTATTCAGGGAGCGTTGAAAGTTGGAGCCACTCTTGCCAGTGTTGCTCTCTAGCGGGGAGTGCCTGTTTGGCTGAATAGAAGGAAACGGCAGGAGACTGCAGGCCTCATCTTCACTCCCGGCTTACTCTTTGCCCGTAGTGTCGACAGTCTCCTTCATTCACTGCTTTTATATGCCATTAAGGTCACCTCCGCGGTCAAAGGGCCGAAAGCACAAGGACGCATCCGTAACCGGGTAAGGACACGATGGAAGCTAACAAAAATGCGTATTGTTGTCCCATCTTACTGCGTACTGCAAGCTTCAAAAACTGTAACATTGTTGGCATAATATTTTTGAGGGTGGTTTTTTTTTTTTTTTTTTTTTGCATTAATTTGATTTATTTGTTGATTTTTTTTTTTTTTTTGCTTGCTTTGCCCCCACCAGGTTTATCCTGTAACACGTGCAGCTGTTATGAAATGATTGGAATTTTTCTTTTAACTGTTGATGTCGAATCGGAAGAGTTGAGGGCACCTTGCTCTGCTCCTCACAAGGGACCTGAGAGATTGACCGTTTAGTACATCTCACCTGACTAAAGACCAGTAACGGAATTCTGACTGGGAATTATCCCGGTTAGATAAATCCGGAAATTTGACAAAGTCTTACTGTGTATTGTGTGTGTGAAAGTGAATTTGTTTCCACGGTTTGCACCGTCCTTGGGTAACGCAGAACTAACAGTACTAAAAACCTTAACAAAACTGTGGGCATAGTTGTTGAAGTCGATATTGCTTAGGGACTTGCATTTCCCTCGACCATATAAAATATGTTGTGTACGTTGACAGGTGAGATGATGCCTTGTGAGCTTGTACTGTTTATCTACTCATCCCTTTCATCAAATTCTTTTCTCTTTGCTCTTTCCAGTGGATTACAACGTTTCTGTACTTCACTTGGTTCATTTGTGTGCTGCACGGGTGAAGGACATGAGGAAGTGTCCTTGAAAAGTGTCTCTCTTGCATTCCTTAGGTGCTGCCATACTGAGTTTATGTGCCCAGCACTTTCTTGGTGGACTCATTACCACTCTCACCTTTACCACCATGATGAACTGCACACAGAGAGCAGAGGAGAGCATACAGGTAGGAACTCGCTGCACAGACAGAAAACCGACACATACAGGGGGGCCAGGAGAATGCAGCACACAAACAGAGGAAGCGAACAGGTACCGTTACTTTAAAATAATTTTAAACGCAGAGCAGAGGCCACATTCCTGCGGCTGATAGACCGGTAACTGACCGGACGCTGAGCGAGGGAAGCGCACCTGGACATAAAGATGTAGGTATACAGGCAGCAAGTAACGTGGTGCTGGGAGCCGTTGCCTTGCAGTTGAAGAACCTGGGTTTGGATCACCATTCTCCATGAAGGCACTTCCCCAGAACTGGACCAGTACAGTTAACGTGACCCTGCCGTGTAAATCTGTAAGAATTTATAAGCGGCTTAATATATACATTCTATGCAAACATTTTAAGTTACTTTGGAGAAAAGCCGTCAGATAAGCGAATTAATACTGCTGCTACTAATAATAACCATAATGGTCATCGCCGGCATCATATTAGTACTGAACATACATGTGGAATGTTCAGAGAGTCGACACCCACTTAGAGCGCTGGAAGGAAACCTAGAGGTCAAGTCAGGGTCTTGCTTGTATTTTCAGAAGAATAACAGTGTTGTCTTCCTGATTTTGACTTCAGCTCCTTAAAAGGAAAATCCAGATACTGAAAAAAATATCCTCCATGTTCCCCGTGGAAGAAACCTGCATTTATTTAATTTTGTACCTATTAAAGTGAATCTTCTGGTGTTGTTTTCCAGTATGTTAAAAATGGTTGATAAGTTTTTTTTTGTTTTTTTTTTCCTCCCCCCATGATTTTTTTCCCTCCTTCAGGCTACTGCTTACCCTTTTTAGAGCGCCAGTGATTCATGGAAAACAGGTTTACAAAACAGACAGGATAGGGAAATCTTGCCTGCAAGCATCTTGATATAGATGCATAGTTTTAATAGGCTGACCAAAGATAACCAGTAATCCATGTGACCTGCATTGATAGTGAGATCATAAAAAGGCAGACAGTTTGCGGAGGGGATAAATTCTGCTCTGTAGAATACCAGTACACATCAGAAAACAAATGTCCGTTGATGCCAGAAAACAAAGGGACAGTTCTCTGTTTAAGTTGCATGTAATAAAATTTCCTTTGGATGTGTATGAACTTGTTTGATGGGGGGGTACATAATTCCCTTTTTGGTAGATTCCCCTTTAACAAAGCGACCCTCTCGAAAGCAGTTTTCATCACCATGCGATGTAAAAGAAATGATTTGAAATCAAAACCCGTGGAAATCCATAAAAGGTCAGCATCTTCACTTTTCAAGTTGATGGAATTATTTCATTATTGGCCAAGGCTATAGTTATGCAACAGAATTCATTAAAGTGAAAGCCCTTGAAAAACTTGCCTGTCAGGGCAGCATTAAGGCTGTTCCTCTTGTTACCGCGAATTGAGAATTACATCGTGACCCAACCCAAGAGCTTTAACTCGGCTCCACGGCGTGTAACCTCAGCTGTGACTTTGCTAAGTCCCAGTCCTGTTGATAGAGGGTGTTACTGTTTGGAGGTCATCATTCGAAAGCCCCCCACCCACCACCACCACCATCTTGTCAATCACTCCTGTGAGCACTTATTACAATAAGGTGCAGCAACTCCTTGTGGTCCACACGTTTCAGCTTTTTTGACATTTAAAAGGTGTCGTGATGGAATGATTATGAAAAAAGATTGTAATGACCTCTAGGTTAATTTGAAATTGTGCACGGCGCCGGAGCCCTTTCCGAGGGCTTGATAGGGACCGTCGACGGACAGTAAGGTAAAAACCCTGCCAGCGCAGCTAGTCCACGGAGAGCGATGGCGAATATGATAAGTTAGTCAGCGTAATGACACTTCAGACTGAAATGCTGAACAGCGCTGTAGCTATTTATAGATGCTAGGTTTCTAAATAGTGTTTCTCATGTTGTCGTGCAGTGTCTGTGTAATTTCTCATCAGACCTTACATATGCCAATTTGACACACTGCAAAGCTGCATTTAACTTGTAGCAATGAACCCGTGTGATGGGTTTTGGCTTGTTACAGGCAAACTGACAAGGACATCCGTGGGAGAAAAGCATGATCGTCAAATAAATGGTTCTCGCTTTTCTACGTTCCGTTTTATTTTTTCCTCAAATCTTACAACTTTACTCTTTTTTTTAAATTTTTTTTTTTTAAAGACCTCCTCCACTCGTCCGTGCCTTCCGGTGGTCTCTCTCATCAACGGAGCTAATTTGAAGATGTATTTTAATAAGTCTGCACGTGTCTACACCAGCTTCTCCTCTCTTTGTCAACGCGTCAAGGCCCTAAGAGTTAGAAAATCAGCGTTGGCGTCACCATTAAGTTTTTGGTGGAGGTCCTGAAGGCTTGACTGCCTGCCTGTTACCGGCTGCTTCTCCTTCCCTTCAACCATCGGCGATCATCACCTGTTCTTATATAAACACGTCTGTCATCTTTTTCTTCTCAGATGACTGGATGGGTTTACGCATAGTTTTGTTTCTGCTTTCCTACTCGTCTTGCACGATTGAGCACAGATACCAACCTCGTAAGGAAAAAGTGTCAGCACATTCTCTTTTTTGAAGGCCTTCTCGCTGTTGTGGGCAGTATGGTTGTGCCAGTATGTTCATATTCGTGTTTATCATTTGCTCGGCCATTATTATATCCGCTATGTACCGCACGCTCGTCCTCAACAGGCTTTCGATAAAGACACCGAGTGCGTTTTGACAGGAGGATGACGTGTTGCTGAGGAGTGACGCCTAGGCAATGGCAGCTAATAGGTTTGGGTATATTTTGCCCTTTTCACCCTAATAGTGACTCTACTTCTGTTCTCCAGGCGACACATTACAGCTTCCTCGCAACACTGGAGGTGCTGGGGAAGCTGACTTTCAGCGCCCTGGCCGGATGGGTAGTGGATTGGGTGGGTTTCCCCACCAGCTTCCTTTTCTTCCTGCTGCTCTCGGGGGCCTCAACGCTTCACGTGTACAGGGCCGTGGAGAAGGGGCAGCTGAAGCAGCAGCCTGGCTAATGCAGCCAGGCGAGGAGACTGTAAAAGGAGCACCTCGCTCGCTGGGGGCTGCAGAAGTTTCCGAGAAGCTTTGCACATCCCGACCTCTCCGTCCGAGCTGGGCGTGGAATAAATGCACTTGTTTTCAGAGTTTGCCGCAGTGTGGTTTGTGTTCTGGAAATTGTTTGGAGGTCAGAGGGGCAACTTGGAGTGTCTTTTTTGTGTGTGTGTGTGTGTGTGTGTGTGTGTGTGTGTGTGTGTGTGTGTGTGTGTGTGTGTGTGTGTGTGAGTTTAATGCTTTGTTTGAGGAGATGGGGAGAAGGGCTCTCTGTTGATCCTCAGGCTCTGGCTGAAGATGTGCGTATGTCACAGAAGGGGTGCCAGCTCTCCAGCCTGGCCTGTGCTCTCCGCCTGGCACCTCTTCAGGCAATGTTTGCCCTGAAGGGGGACCTACAGGCTACACACCACATGGTTTCCCCTCAGTCAGCAACAACACGGTACATCAGCTGAGCAGCCTGATATCTGCCCTAGAGCTCTTTATCCATTAACCAGTCCCTTGGTTGAGTTCTAGACCTAGAGCACTGCTGGTGCTGAGCTTGGCTATTTGTTTCTGATAATATAATAACGTAAACCTGCCAGATGTTACGGTTCTCATGGACACGCGTTCACTGTGACGGTATAACTCAGCCCCAGGTTGATTCTTTGAATAAACAACTTAAACACTGTTTTTTTCTGCTCTTTAACTGTTATCTTCAGAGGAACAACAAAATAATTTTCACCTTTACACTGTACGAATAAAATTGCATAAGGAGGTAATGGGGAAAAAACACACTTTTGCATGTGACACAAAGCAGATGTTGCCGATTTAGCTCCGGACGATTTTCCACTGTGTGAAATTGTTCGCTTTTTTTTTCTTTTTTCTCTTTAAATTCTCTGTGGTTTTTCTTGCATGTTTTAGTTCCTAATCTGGCTTCAGAATTCTGACAATGCGAGGCCCTGACGGAAGCGGTCCGTGAGTATACGAGTCTACGTTAAGCAAGCATCAGACCAGAGAATGGCTGAAACGGGGCAGGTAATTCATTGTGAAGGTGCCAAGTCCATGAAAACAAAAACAACCAAAACAGGCTAATGTCTGGTAAATGGATTAATAGACACACTGAAAGAGAATGGACCGAATTCTTTTTTTTTTTTTTTTTTTTTGCCACGTCTTCAAAGTGACGTATTTGGTTTCCATTGTGGAAGTGCAGGGACTGCAACATGTTTCCATCTATGCAAACAAAAGTGTTTTGTCAGTGTCCAGAGGAGAAGGTGTCAGTTTTTGACTTGGCTTTGTGTTCGGGCCCCGCCGAATGGCCCACCGGGGCTTTGTCTTTATGGGAAATGTTAACCAGCAGGGCTGGGTGACGGCCACGCTCGGGCATTGGGTGTCTGCGCTTCCTCTTGTGATGTTCACAGCTTTGTCTGCGTGGAGGGGAAGAAACATAAGCGCGTCTCCAGATGAGATCCGTTTTCAAGTTCTGCTCTTCTCATCGTCCTCGTCCTTTCTCCTTTGTTTTTTCCTCCTCCTCTTTGTTTGTGTTTCAATTTCCAGCACCGATGCCTTTTTCCCCGGCACTAAAACCCCGGCGAAGTCAGTCTGCGCACTGTTTACCAGCACTGGCTGCGTTGCGCTCAGTCTGTCATCGTAGCTCATTGTCAGGCCGGATTCTGACGAGACGGCTGGGTTTTGTTTTCCTGAGATGATTTTGCCGAGTGAAATAGGTCCCGAAAAATACCACTGTACTGTCACGAATAAAAAGTGTTGCAGTGATACTCATTACCGAAGTCTGGAAAGCAATATGTGAAATGTGTTATACGATAAATATAGGGAACTAGTTTTGCAAGCAAAACCCCTGAAACTGTTGCCTCTGCCACCATGGATACTTCTTTTGACAGCACCACTTTTCGCTTACAAGCTGCTCTACTCAAAACACCTGTCTTTCATTGTTGTGTCTGAATTTTTATGGATGGGGGGGAAAAATAGTCTAGCAGGTGACATACAAAACAGTCTCAGAGACCACAGACTATTTACAGCACACACGTGCCCTTCTGTACACAGGCGGCTGGAAACGTCTCGGCGTAAAACAGGTCTGTTTCTGGTCCGCGCTCATTTAAAAAAATACATTTTATACCGTAGTAAAAACATCTTCGGGGTGTCATGATCCACTTTGCTTTGAATGTTAATGGTCCCAATTTGTTTACATTTGAAATGGAGCTCATTGTTCGGCATGTAATGATTATTAAAATGTGAATCGGTTGACAAAGGTTTGAATGTTTTTGGTGCTGTCTAATGCGTAACAGTAAATGCTTCTCTTTTGGCCTCTGTAAAAGCCGCCAAAATGCAGAAACACAGGCGCTGTGATGATTTTTCCACTACGAAAAAAGTGTTTGGTGGGTTCGAGGGGCGGCACAGGCTAACCTGTGTCCATGTGACTCACGAGGAGAACAACAATACCATCAAGTACAGGCCGCTTAGTTTTGCTTATTGCGCTTTCGATTCATTCCTTAATTTAATTAATTCATTTGTTTAAGGGTTCAGGTTTGATGCGAAGAAAACTTGCTAGATCCCCGCGCTTTACATATTTGATCCGAAACCGCCTCGACTTTATGTGTAAATTATGTGGAACGAGAGATACTTCCCGGAATCAAAGCACCTAATGCTTTGTAACGTAACGGGTGAAAACGTCCTGAATCGAGTCTCGTCTCAAAGACCGGACGGTTCTAGAAATTTCCTTTAGTGATATTTGTCAGCACATTTTCTCATGTAGCAAGATTTCTCCAAAGCGGCACGCGAGGATTGTTAACCAGCGTTTATCTGCCACCTTTATTCAAGGAGGCTTACAGTGTTAGACGCTCACCACTAAGCTCCACAGTCATTCACCTGTCTGAAGAGCAGAGCAATAGAACACACTTCCACGCAGGCCGATCCATCTAAAACAAATTTTTGAAATGTTTGGCCCCAGGGGATGGGAAACCACGCAAACACGGTAAGTACACGCAAGTGGGGATTAAACCTACATCCGGACACGCTGTCCAGGGCCGTTGAGGCACCAGTGCTACCTGCTGTGCCGCCGTGCCTCCCGCACAGTAGCAGTGAGACTGTGAATCAGAATATCCTGATCCTGGTTAGATAGAGATAAATCCAGAAACTTGACAAAATGTTATTATGCTCTGTGTGTGTGAGTGGATTCTACGTGTAGGGGGGAAAAGCTAATATTTTGTCATTTTGATTTTTGGAATTGCGTTTCCTCAGTTTAAGGAACTGCGAATCGAACAGATTGTAATGTATACAGGCGTTTCTGACACGACTCGCTCTGGAACGTTTGTTATCGTGTTATCTGCAATTGTAATGGGTTTGACTGGAGCAACACTGACAATCCTTTTAGAAATTATGTCACAAAAACACCGATTTTACACTCGCCAAGATCCGACGGCTCACAGCTGCTACAGCCTCCTGAAGCTGCATTCGTTGGCCTGCAAAATCCTGACTGTTTACTACCTGTTCGATGGTTATATTGACCGCAAAACACAGTCACACGTCTGCACAGCATTGTTCTCCTCGCTGTCATCATAAACACATTCATATCACTTCCCATGCAGAACAAATTCACGCCGGTTTGAAGAAACCACAAAACTGCAGCTGAGGGGGGGGGGGGGGGGGAAAAAAAAAAA
>UFQX01000312.1:43235-64167 GCA_900497675.1 Arapaima gigas
CCCCCCCCCCCCCTGCAAAAATACGCTTATTTTATTGCATCATTTTAACAGTCAGTCTCAGAAAAATCGATCACTTTTTATAGTTGTTTGACAGCATCGTTGCTTTTTTATTTATTCGAAAAAACACCTTATTTGTTGTGATGTGGGCTACGAGAGGACTGAGAGGCAGGTATCTGACTCTTCTGACTTACTTGCCACCTCTCAGACAGATACAAATGCCCTTTCAGTAGCATATTTACGAAAACATCCGTACGCACAACGTTCACAATCGGACAAAGCGGCCGTGGATGCATTCTGATGTTTCGCAAAGACGTCCTTTCTGGAACCTCTGTGTGTGTGTGTGTGTGTGTGTGTGTGTGTGTGTGTGTGTTTTTTTAAAGGCACAATTGTTTCGGGAGGTAAAGCTACTCGGGCGAAGTGACGGCGTCTTTCGGGCAGAAACGCGTTTCGACTTCACTTTGCGACTTTCTGTCCCCGACACCGAGGTTAAATATCTGCACGGATGAAATGTAAACTTCCTCCAACCAAAGCAAACCTTTCCGAATCCGGCAGTTCCGGGAAGCAACGCGAGGCCCAGATGGTTGTCATCATTTCAGATCTGGTTGCACATTCCCATAATAGCAAGAATCGAACACGCAAAGCATATGTGCCGGACAGCAGGAGTCGCCCACTGTAACAAATGAGCACAATTTGACTGAAAAGACTTCTGCTTCCGCTGATGGCAGAAGTGCTGTAAACTGCACTGAATGTCACTGCAAAGCGTCATAGTGGAGATGCAGATTACAAAAAAACTGACTTTACTCTGCTTTACTGTCGCATCATATCATTTTTCATTCTTTTTCAATTTAATTTTTTTTTTTTTTTTTACTCTATGGGTTCATTGCAGCTACCAGCTTATGGCTCCCTACTTGGCGCAGGGAAGTTGTCCTTTAGCTGTTAGAAGCCAAGTTACCACTTGTTTCCCAAAAATTTTGTTTCAACTTGTAAGTGTAGTAAAGCCATGCAGAACAGTTCTGTTCCGAGTACTACACCCGCAGCGTAAAACGCACGTGTACGACGACGTTCGGTCTTCCCCTGAGAGGAATGATGCCCCTCCTGGGCCGACATCTGTTCTCCCAGGTTCCTGTAACATACGCGCTCTGCTTCAGCGTCACACAGTCCGTATATGCCTGTATTAATTATCATATTACCATATATACCTGTATAAAATCCCAAAACCGTGCAAGAATGACACACTTTTCTCAGATGCGGAATATAGATTGATTTCCAGCTTCGTGTTAAAAAAATTTTGTGATTCTTTTAATGAAAATAGTAGCAAATGTATTAGAATTCAGAGGACCTTTTCAAATGCCACGTGTGCACAACCAAACATGTGCTACAAAAATGGGAACAAGGAAACAGCACAAAACTTTGTAACGTGTACACACACACACACACACACACACACACACACACACACACACACACAGACCTATAACAGACTGTCCGTATTAGTGACTTAACACTTTTTACTACTTTCAATTGCTCTAGCAAAATCTTTTCAAAATATGACGGCAACCACATCAAATGCAGTATAAAAGGCTGAGGTGGAGTAAAGCCATGTTCATATTAAGCCGCTAATAGTTCATTAACAAACAAATAAATAAATAATAACAACAGTAACAGTAGTAACACTTTTCTGTCATTTTTCTTTAGTTGGTTCCAGCCGACTGCGTCAGTCATAGGGTGAACGTCTATGTTACTTGGGCGAGAATATTTGTCATTTGACCCCCGGTATCCCGAATGGAACAACCGATCATTGCAAAATCTGGGCTCTTTATCGGGGTCCTTAAGCACCACCAGGCCACAGAGTCCCTAAAGTTGTAAAATCTTTTCAAAAGTTGATGGCAAACGCATAAAATGCTGGTATGAAATGCAGTGCTAGGGTAAAGCAATGTGAATTTTAAGCAGCTAATAACTAGTGTTTATTACCATTATTATTATTATTATTGTCGTCGTTGTTGTTGTCGTCATACTTTTTCTCTCACTGTTGTAAGGACCTGGTCCTTAGTTTGATTCTGGCCATCTCCTTCAATCCAACTGCTCTGTTCTCAACACTTGTGATTTATTTGCACATATCGCCTTTAATAGGAAATATTTGAGCAGAACAAACACAAAGACAGCAGTATTTAACTTCTTGCATCACAGGAGAGGAAGGGCGAAGGAGTGACTAAACACCACGGGATGCGTCACCCAGTTCGCCCCCGGTACTCGAGGGGCAACGAGGAACCTATTCATAATGATATCTGTACATTTGTCCTCACTTATTAGCAGGACCGCGGCCGTCGCGAGGCTCGGGTTATGATCAATTGAAGTGCGTTAATAAGAAGGCGGAGCGGAGGCGAGCAGGGAGGGAGCTTGGGAAGAGGCCCCCCTGCTCTCGCCCTCCTCATCATCGCGCTAATAGCGGGCACCGCTGTCACTGGCGCGGCTCGTCCTCCATCCGAAGCCCCTAACTGTTTGTGACAGCCAGCAGCTCATTAAGAGACCGTCATTTTGTTTCCGTGTCCGTCAGCTCCCAGGGACCCGAGCGGGATGAATGGGCCAAAACAATGGCTCCATTTGTCAGGACATGGGCTCTCCTCTGTACTGGAGGAGACAGTCGAGCCCCGCGACATTCATCGACACAAAGACGTAATTAGTCAAATAAGCAAATGGTACAAGAAATTGCTTTTTGTACGTTCTGTGCTGGTCGGAGGTTTCCATAGAAACCTTTTTTTTTTTTTTTTGTTTTTTTCCCCCGTCACGGCTAAAGTACGGGGGACTAGAGACGATGCCCCCGGGCTCAGTTACACACAGACATTTAAATACCCAAATCGGACTGACGTGTACTTTAATATTATGAAATTATCACAGGGTATGAATTGATTCAAACACTCCCGCCCACGCTCGCTCGCTGGCTTATCAACCGCGCTGGAAATACAATGGTTTGCTTATGTAAAATTAAAAGGACAATTTTTTTGTGTTTTACTTAAATGTTTCATAAGCGCTTCCATTTCTCCCTTTTAAGCGGTTTGGTTAAAACCTCCTTTGGCCTTTCACCCAGGTCCCCACCTGTTATTTGGCATTATGCAAAACAATGGTCGTTCAGTCGGTTACGCTGTCGTGACACAGATGGCCGCAGAGGTGCTTCCGAAATCGCTGTTCGGTTAGTGAGCTTTCGACGGAGTCCTGCTCAACGCCAGGGCCTGGGCTCCTCGTGCGGGCAGAGGAGTTCTTCCTGTTACCTGCACCGGCTTTGTCTTCACTGTTGCCACCCGTTTTACGTTCCCCCGTTTCCGCTGAATCATTTTCACTTAAACAGTCTTTAATGCAGCGGTGTTCTATTGTTATTGCTTACGCTGTTCGTAGATGAGGCTAAACTAGCAAACACCTGCACCTGTACACATACTTAAAGAAGTGAATTTCACAGTTAAAAACACTGGATAGATGGACAGACAGACAGACAGACAGACAGACCGATAGATAGATAGATAGATAGATAGATAGATAGATAGATAGATAGATAGATAGATAGATAGATAGATAGATAGATAGATAGATAGAAAGACAGACAACTAGACAGCTGGATAGACAGACAGACAGATAGATAGACAGACAGACAGACAGATAGATAGATAGACAGACAACTAGACAGCTGGATAGACAGACAGACAGACAGACAGATAGATAGATAGACAGACAGACAGATAGATAGATAGACAGACAACTAGACCGCTGGATAGACAGACAGACAGATAGATAGACAGACAACTAGACAGATAGATAGACAGACAGACAGACAGACAGATAGATAGATAGATAGATAGACAGACAACTAGACAGCTGGATAGACAGACAGACAGACAGACAGACAGACAGACAGGCAGATAGATAGATAGACAGACAACTAGACAGCTGGATAGACAGACAGACAGATAGACAGATAGATAGACAGATAGACAGATAGATAGATAGATAGATAGATAGACAGACAATAACCCACGTTACAATATATTTTCAATACTTGCTCTGTATTACACACTATACATACACTCCATCCCAGTAGGGTTGTCACTCTACTGTCACTTGCCCAGTCATGTGGGAGACTCTGAGGATTCCCTCCAGACGGGGGGTGTGGAGGCTGGTAGGCATCTTCCCGGTCAACCCCTCTAGGACCTGATTTGAAAGCTGGTTTTGCTTCACAGATGAAATCAGCCCATCTACACGACACGCCGCGTGTGTCCGGATCCACCATTAGGGCTAACTGGGGTTTAAAGTACACCCTCGCTGCGTGGAAAGATGTGTAAAAATGGCAGAGGTAACAAAAAACACTTTTCCCTGTGCTCACATTGGCCCACATACATGCTAATCCATGAAAAAATAATGTATGGCAATGATTTCACAGCTAGGCAATGAAATACACGTACAGTAACAGTCAGCAGCTGGAAAAGTGTATTTATACAAAGCTTTGTTGGCAAAATATTCTTCCACCTTTTTTGTGGAAGATTGCAAAACAATGCACTTATACAACAGCAATATAGTCGTAATGATGCATCTGTGGTTAATACTTAAATCAGAGACCTTCTGAATAGCAGGAGGGCAGAAACTGAGAGACGGACGAACGTTTAAAGTGGGCTAACGTTTAGGTGCAGAGAAGACTGTGTGGCCCCTTCGGGTTTGTATTATCAAAAGCAAGCGTCGTGAATATGCACCGCAATTGTATGCGTAAACAAACAACATATAGACAAACGTCTCAGGATTTGCTGAAATTTGTGTTGTTTTTTTTTTTTTTTCCCAGCCAACTGCTTGTGTGTTTACAGGACAAACACACACGGTTCAAACCCTCGTTCATCTTGTTGTTTAACCACTGGCGAAATAAACCAAGGTATTTATTAAGCATTTCAAAATGTGAACGCGAGTTGATGCGAAATTGATTTGTCCTCATACATTTAGGACGGTCAAGGGCACACGATAAGATCAATACCTTTTTAAGGCACGGGGGACAACTGCTATACGTTGTAGGCCAATTCTTTTTTTTTAAAATATTTATCCAGAGGCTAAATATGCCTCCTCGGTAATACGTCTATCTGCGGAAGGCGTCAGTAGAGGCGGTGGGTCACGGGGCCTTGAGCAGCATAGCCCGAGCGACTGAAGCGCGCGGCACAATGCAGCTACTGTGCGAGTTCGGCTCCCCGAACCCTCGGAAAGCTCGACGTTAGACCTGACAGAAAGCAGACCCCCTCTCTTGCGAATACGCTATAGCCAAAGCAGCGGCTTATAAACAGCGCGAGGGTTTCAATTGAAAAAAGTGTCCTATTTTTGCGTCTTTGAATTTGACATATTTGGCACATTAAGTGTTAGACATTAATAAATTAAATGTAATGAACTAACATGAAAGGGAGAGTCCATTAGTACAATGTGAGGAAGTTAAAAGGAAAAAAAAAAAACTTTCTTAAACTCCAATTAGTTATTACTTCTTATAATCATTAGAGGGTGTTTTTTCTTTTTCATTTATTCAAGCAAATGTTGAATTATTGAAAGAAAAAAACAGTTACAAATAAACTGAGGAAATGACATTTGTGCCAATATGCCTACTTGCGAACTTGAAATGGGATCATTTTAAACATATTTTATTGGTCATTTAGTTTGAGCACTTGCCAGCGGGTATTTTCTGTATCGCTGAAATAATCGTAGGAAGGATGCCCTGCCAAACGGCAAAAGTTAGTTAAAAAAACGACCTTAGTGGAGAAACATGTCGAGCGGACCTAACGGTTGATGTCGGCGGAAAGTTAAGCCCGCCTGACTCGAGTGGTTACACACACCAGCAACACACTCTCTCAGGGAATTGCTTGGGAGGTGGACCCCAAACACCTCTGGGCCGAGTCCGAAACAGACGGCAAGGAGATGCCGTTGAAGGTTGTTCCTGACATTTTTATACATACTTTTGTTCAATCAGCCAAACAGTTTAAGACCCCTCGTAATCCACCTGTTGGTCCGGAGTTCGATTCTGCGCTGCCGTGTGCGATGTGGAATTATAGGCTCTTCTTAAAGGGAAAGATTTTCACCCTTATGTAAATTTAGATTTACATTTGTTTAGCATGCAAATTTGTCCAAAAGAGCTCACAATACAGGGAGTGATTTTAAAAAGACAGTCCGTATTTGGCTCTCTGCCGTACCTGGACTTTTTCTTTCTCAGAATCTTTCCCAGTGCTCCCTTTCCGCCGCCAGACACCCAGATTCTCATCCGGCAAAATATCACTGTAGAAACGTCCTGTATTCGTAATCGCCCCCGATACAGTTCGTGACCCAGGGTGCACTAAGTTACCCCGCAGGTCGGCTGCTTTCCTGCCACGATATATGTTTCACATTCAATATTTAGGCCTCACAGACTCAGTTACCGGGCTGTCGTCACCAGACCACTTTTGCAGGGTGGCTGTTTCTGCCACTTTGCCTTTGACAGCCTGTACGTGCCCCCCCCCTTCGCCGAGATGGCGCCGATTCTTTAGTTTTCGGCGCCACACCAGCACTTCGGCCGCCACCTCGGCAATGAAACGACGGGCCTGGCGCCGAAAGGCTGGTTTGTGACCGTGAAGAGGGGAGCTTGGCTTGGATCCGAGATACAGGAGGACCGTAGTGCGTTGCAGTTGCGAGAAGCTGGACTGACACGGATTTTCATCCCCCGGCCTGCGTCACCGGGGAGCATCTAGCGGGAGACGGGAGGCTGGTACCACGGCTGATCTGGGACCGGTGAGTGAGCAGAAGGGAGGAGACACTCAGCTGCAACCAAAAGGGAACCAGCAGCACAGCAAAGACTTCAATGAAGAAACAAACAAGAAAGAAAGGAGCGAAAAACAGTAGCGCCCAAGGTCCTTTCTCTAATTAACAGTGTTTGCATTTATTTATAAGGTCTAATGAGTATTTTTCAATAGTTTGTTTTCCCTTAATATGAATATTTCCGTTTCATTATCATGCTACATACGTGAGAATTATTTTATCTTCTCGGAATTTGCCTCGCTGCCCTTCGGATTCTCGGATTTTCCTACGTGGAAACAATGGAAGCAGCTGTGGCCCGAATGCGGCGACAACCAGAACCTCACGATCACGCACGTTCTCGACCGCCCCGTGACGCCGAGCTCGGACTACGCGGCCGGCGCGGTTCCAACAGATATCGAAAGTGCCGGCACCCCGCAGTCGGGTCACTTCCGGGAATCGATAACCCGACAGCGTTCATTTCAACATGCAGCACACGCTCCACTCATAGGGGCTAACGTGCACTCCCAGCGTGGCGGCACGGCGGGTTTCCGTAGACTGAAGCTCACTGGTGGAGTCCAGCTCAGCCCGTTCGTGCGGGTTTCTTCCCACAGTCCAAAGACGTGTCGGTCGAGTTAGTCGGTCGCTATAAATTTCCCACACCGTGTGTCTGCTGGAGCGACCGCGTGCGTTGCCACCCCGCGACGGCCTGGCGCCCCGGGAATTCCAGGATGGGCCCCGAATCACGCCAATAAACAAGGAAACAACCGGCAACAATTCCGAGCTCTGCATCGCGATTGGAATTGCGCTCAAGATTTCGAAAAATCCTCTCCAATGTCGCATATTTGCAACCGATCTTTAGCGTTGCGCCATCTCTCCATCATTGCAGCACGTAGAAAGTCCCGGCGCGCGTGTTATTTCCGTGCCGCATAAAGGAGTTGCCGTCGCGTTTGAAAACGGCAGACTTTGGAGGAGTTGCGGCGCGAGAAAAGGATAATAAAGGCAAAACCAGACCCAAAACGGGCGTCGTCAGCACGGCGACTCGGCAGGTAGCGCAACTCGAGCGCAGAAGACGTCTTGGGTTTGTAGGAGAAGTTCCAAAACATCTAAACAAAGCGCTCGGGTTTAAGCGGCAGAGCACAACTGTGCACCTTCGGCGCTTCTGGGC
This sequence comes from Arapaima gigas, assembly GCA_900497675.1. Classification (NCBI taxonomy): domain Eukaryota; kingdom Metazoa; phylum Chordata; class Actinopteri; order Osteoglossiformes; family Osteoglossidae; genus Arapaima; species Arapaima gigas. Next base: position 51,175 of record UFQX01000312.1, read on the forward strand.
AGAAACGCTGCTTCCGAGTTTTTCCCTGAACTGCAGACAGGATCTGGTATTTGCTTTAGTTCTACTTAGCTGCTACTTCTTCTCTAACCTTCACATAGCATGTGCGCAAACATATATATGGGCAGAAATCAAAGCGCGTTACTTTAATATGCATTCGCGTTGCTTGTTTCGAAATGGTAAAGGACACCGTGATGTTTATTTAACGCTTGTTGGTGCCAGCGTGACGGCGACTGCGGGGAGGCCTTTCTGCGGCCTCAGATTTACTGTAGGCCGGCGACTCGGCGATTAAAGCAGCCGCTAAGCCCTTAGGGAAACTAAAGGGGATTCTCTTTAGGACGCCGGAATACACAATCCTCTTTTGGCGTCTCCCGAGAGAAATTCGGGGAGAACCGCGCGACACTGCAGTGTGTCATTAGTGCCGCCGCTGTCTGTTTGCTCACCGCAACACTTCTTCTTTACCGGAAACGCACTGCGCCGATCACTTAGTTTTCGCAACGCGCAGCGGTTCTGCTAGACAGCCCACGCTTTGGACATGAAAGGAGCTCTTGCTGGACGGCAAGCGGTTTTGCCGACGTGTAAAAGAGAATTGTTTTGTAAACGTTTACAGCCGGGAATCAAGTGGGCCTGAAATAAGCTTGAATAATTTACTTAGCAAGTGCGTCGGCACCCCGTCTCGCAAACATTTAACTTGCGGATTTTCGGAAGATGCAAATGGTTTCCGGTGTAGTTTTTTTTTTTAATCGAATTTTTTTTTCGTCACCATTCTGGTCGGCAGAGAGGAAGCCCACCAGGTCTTAGTTCTAAACTCAGTGTAGCTGCAAGTTGATGAAATTAAGCCAGGGAAAGTATTTTTCCATTTATGACAGCTGTGGCGAACATTTTTTTTTTCCAGCCGCAGATGAATCAACAGGAATGTGTGTTAGAAAGAGTTTGTCGCCCGTGCAGGTAAAGAACGCTTACGGCGGCCGGAAGCCGACACTCGGAGGACTAGACTGGATTTTGTGACAAATAGATCAGCGATCGCGGTTGAACTGGAGGACAGGGAGACGATGTTTTAAAAATAAATTAAACGTTTACCGCGGAAATTCACTGACATTTCATCCAGGGTGCAACCTGGTTCAGGGATCTGCGCCCCCCACTACCCCACATTAGACAGATGATGGGTCCACGGACTCTAGTTTTGTCTTTTTGTTCCTTCCAACTCTGTCTAAAGTTTTGTAAAGAACTCAACCCGATGAATAAATAGATTTTTGTCTGTTTTGTGCAGCTTTTATAGATTGTAAACGTGATGGCAGAGTCACAGACAGAGGTACGAACAGACCCTGTTCATAAGTCGAGAAGCCAGCGTATAAGAACGTGGTCGACTGAGTTTGTGAGGTTGCTTATAAGCAATATATATGTGTAAATTGTTTATGTAAGCTTACATGCACATATCATTTCCCGTAAGGAGCGTTTGGTATTTGCGATTGTTTTTCGGATTTGTCGTACGTGTCGTACCGACGTACTGTAGCTGTCGGTTGTTTTAATACTAGTTTAGAAAGCTTTACTTCCACAAACTGTTACTGACGTTGCAATAACAGGCGTACAGGGCGTTCGCACCGCAGACGTTTCGTCTTTTCTACGGAATCGGCATCGATCGCGTGGACATACAGCTGTATAAAAGGCAGGCCGACGTATGATGTTTATTAAATAAAAATAATTAAAAGGAGCCGAAACGTTTTATCCGGTCTGGTTTTCCGCAGACAGGGGAAAGGAATCACTGCGTTTGTGATTCATCATCTGAAAGCTGCTTATTGTACTTATGGCCAAAACAGGGACGCCTGAGCGGTAAAGCTTTGGGTAATAAACATGAAGATATGAGAGGCCCCGTCGTCCATCTTAGGTCAAAGCCAAATACGTGAGACAAATAATCCGTCCGTGTGACACGACTCAAAAGCGGGACGGACGGACACGTGACCGGTTTCCCGGGAGTGTGGCTGTAAAATGTGCTCTCTGCGTGAGCAAACCGTTAGAATAATAATATTAATTACAAAAAAAAGGAAAAAAGAGCCGAAAACAAGCCCAGCACTCGGGGGATTACGGAGGGTGCAAGTCAAACACGCGGGACCCCTTTGTTTGTGTCCTTGCCATAGAGTAATTAAATCCTCGACGAGGGAAAGCTTGAAGATAAGAGTAATCTTGTGTTTTCCAGCGTGTTCTTTGTCATTAGTGGCTGAGCTTCCAGGGCCACTGGCCGTCACTGGTGAGCACTCCTAGGCCGCAGATGATCTGGGACTCGGCAAGACTGATCCCCACCCCCCTGTCCCAAACTAAGAAGATTGGCGATGGGTTTTGGGGTTGAAGGGTGTAGGGAAGAAAGCGTCGCAGGATGACCCCCCCCCCCCCCGAGTCTTTTTGTTCGACAGAAGGTGTGGGTTTAGCCTCCAACCCGGCACCCAGCAGAGGAAATCTGATACGTACAAAGAAGAGCAGTTATAGTCCACGGGCCTCCTTGCGCCCCTCGAACCGGCAGAGGTCCGCACAGCGCCATATGTTTGTGCCGCCACACAGGCCCGCCGCGGTGAAGTTATTCCTAGTGACTGCTACATGCATGTGTGAGAAAGAGAGTGAGCGAGGTGGTGGCGGCGGCGGCGGTGGTGGTGGTGGGGGGGGGGGGGGGAGAGAGAGAGCATGCAAANGCTACATGCATGTGTGAGAAAGAGAGTGAGCAAGGTGGTGGCGGCGGCGGCGGTGGTGGTGGTGGGGGGGGGAGAGAGAGAGAGAGCATGCAAAGGCTTCTGGGAGATGAGGAGAGTGCACTTTAACTGCAAGGGATGTCGGTTGCTCTGTGCTCAGCTGAAGATGATGGGCTGTGACAGGTGTTGTAGGCGCTTGTGGTAATGGATGTCTCCGCTACGGCATCGAGGAGGAGGTGAAAATGATTTAATTCCCTGAGAAAGAAGGAAACACCGACCATTATTTAATTACTCCCTAATATGACCGTCTTCACCCCCACCCCCCATCACACACAAATTCATACACAAACACAGTCTCTCTCTCTCTCTCTCTCTCTCTCTCTCTTTCCCCTCCGATGATCTTGCAATCCGGTCTCATCCTTTGTTTATTAATGAACAATCAAGATCTTTTAAAAACCCACTGTGGTTTAGCAAGGCCTCCCCACACATTAGGAGCACTCATTATGTTCCGTGGGGGTGGAAGGCATTAAATGACTTGTGTGGAAAATGCTAGATTCCTCAAAAAAAAAAAAATTACAATTTGCCGAAACGTCTGCAGTCATAGGAGGGAGTGGAGGAGCAGCGTTTCGTAACCCCGTGCCCGGCGTTATGGCGTCTCATTTACACGTTTGAGAAGGGCGAGCCGTCTTCTCGACAAATAACAAAAGGTACATGTGCCCGCTTCTGCCGCTCCCGTCCCGTCTCGCCAAACAAGTGCGACGTCTGGGCGACTAGGACAACATTTGTCTTGCAAATTTCTTTCCGGTGATGCTGAATAAGCCCGACGCTGCAAGTCGGCCGTGGACGTCAGGTGAACGAAGGAGAATAACAATAACGTCCGTGTTTTTTCTTTTTTTTTCCCAACTCGGATATTTGTCCCATTCACGGGGTGTATAAAAGCAGCACGGTCGCTGCCTCTTTCGAGTCCATGTGGCTCAGCACAGCATCCCCCCATCCCCTGGGAGGGGGGAGGCACTTGGGCAGCATGTGTGCGGACCCCGGCGGTGCCCAAAGCTAACCATGGTGCAGCCGCGGCGAGGCCCCTCTCTCATCTCGCCATCGGGCCTGGATGACTCTTATCCGCACCGGAATACTGCTAGCAGCTGGGTCAGATTCTGCTCCTCCCTTTAAGCGCGCAAGTTCCAAAAATTCCCTTTATTTATTTATTTGCCCGTTGCTTGTCTTGTTTTTAGTTCAGTTTGGACCTGGTCCGTCACATTTTCGACGGGATTCTAGCACGGCCTTAAAATGCGAATTTCAACTGTACGGCCCTGATCCAAAACAGGAGATGTTGGGGATGATGATGATGGCAGAGGGGCTGTGCAGGTTTTCTAAACTAGTCGAGACTAAGACAGGGTAACAATGGAGGGCGCGTGAAATAAGGGAGCTTTTCAGCAGCGTCTTGTTCGAAAGGAAAGGGGAGAGGAGGTAGGAGGCCTTGGTTGTTTAATGGCATGTAAACGCTTATGCTAAGATGTAAAGTAGGTCTTACGGGTAAAACGGGAACGTCGGAAGAGGACGGCGTGAGCGCTGGAGTATTCTCCACCCCTGTCTGCGAGGCGGAAGCTTTCGAGCGCGTTTTGTGAGATCGCATCCGCTCTTGCGGTTGCCGTCATCAGAACGTCGTGGTTTTCGCTGTGAAACCGAAAAGGCGAAATGCACAGTCGGGCGTAGTTGTTGCCTCGTCGCCGGTGGCACGGACACCGCAAACAAGGGCTGGCGTGGAAAAGCTTTCTCCACAGGCAGAGCGGTTCGAACCCGCAGCTTTTACTTGTTGTCGCTGTTTAATCGCGGCGGGGAGCTCCTGAAGTCTCCATTTGCATTGGAATCTGCCCCTTTTCCCCTACTGCCGCTTTCCTTGAGACGGACTTAAATTATTTAAAAATGAAATAAATAAAGTTATGGTTTGTAATTATGGGAGCTGCCTGGGAAACTTGGATCAAATGAACCATGATGCTAGGAATTATAACTTGTCTTAAAGTCCTCCAGGGACTGGGAATTTATTTTAATGTCCTTTAAAATGGTAAATGTTAATATCCTCGGTTTGATGATTATAAATGTTAAACATGCCCCCAGTCAATGGTCATCAAAAAGACCACAGTTGTGACATTTCCTTTGAGAAGATTCTTACTGCGGCGGAATACTAACCAGCCTCCGCACGAGCCCCCGTACACGCACATGTGCGCTTGGAGAAGGTGCACGTGGAAAACATCTCGCCAACGTTTGGGTGAAATTCACTTTATTTCTGTTTCTTTAAGATGAGCTTGCAGTTCCTGTGGAACATTCTCCCTTGACATCTGCCAGGCAAACAGGCAAAGCCTCCGACTACCTTTGAATGCCGTTTGACGGGGAAGCGTGTCGGCACGTGTCGCCGGGCCACCGTCACAGGCTCCGTTTAACTAATAAATGTCCGTTTATGTCTAAAACACACACGATAGATCCATCCAAAGACTCGTGTCCAGGTGAAGCGGAGACTCTCGGCTCACAGCGCGCGTTGCCCACCCGGTGTTTACCTTCACAACCTAATGCCCTGTTTTCCCAGGATGCACTCCGGCCTACCGTTACCCCGGTAATCTCCGGCAACCGACTGCGTGTCCTCACTTAAACCAGATGGGTTAAGTGAAAGACATTATTGCGGCAGCGCTTGCTTCCCAAGATTTCAGATGAAATTAAAAGGGCGTCGCTCACCCCTGAAGGACTTCCATCCGTTTAACACAAACGGTAGTTCCGTTCCGAATCCATCCTTTCCGAGCAGCGATCATCCCTTAACTCACCCGGCGCGTAGTACTTTCATTTTTTAAATTGGAAAAGACACACATATTAACATGCGGACAATAGAAGTGCGTGAGCCGCGTCTGACTATAACTGCAGTAATAAATGAGGTCGCATTTCTTCTGAATCTGCAGTTTGATTATTAAATGTCTTTTTTTTCTCTTCCTACAGATACAAACCCAGTGATGAATCCGCTTGACTGCGTTTAGCACGGTAATACTGTTCCAATTCAGCGGGACGGCTTTTTCTTGGAGAGAGCGAAGGCCGTAAATACAGGTGAGTTCAGGTACGGCCGACTGGGCTGAAGCCCTGTAAGCAAACGCGCCGTGAAGAAGAGAGACCCTCGCCCGTCGCCCTCGGTGTGGATACTGTTTTCTGAATTGTTCACCCGCGCTTCTGTGTAACCGGAGCGACGGTGTGAGAATCGAAAAGGTAATCCGAACGCTGGCGCGTATCGCTTTCACCAGGAAAAAGGAGCATCGGTTCTAAAAAAAACACCTAACTGGCTAATATCTCGGTATCTGGGGCCTTAGTGAAGTGTGAAAAGACCATGTGCACATTTGTTTCGACCCTGTTCACTCGGTTTTTGGGTACTATAATAACAGGTATGTCGAACACGACCACACGCCGTAGTGAAACTTGTAACGTCTGTCCCGGTGGGCTCAGACACGGCATCGGGTGTGACACACAGGGTCAGAAGGACGAAGAGCCTGAGGAAAAGGTAAACTGGGGGCAGTGGGTAGTATATTAGTATATTATATTCGTGTGTTAATACTACTGCCCTGCAATCTGCTGGCTTTTGCTTGGAATCCCGGTTGTTCCTCGGCGCAGTGTTTTTTAAAGAAGGAACTGCCGCATAAACCATTAAATCACTGCAAGCGGCTAATTTTATAAACCTGACGGAAGCTGCTTCAAACCTGAGTGAAGAATGACAATAAGGTGCCGTAGTCCCGTCGAGTGTTTGAAAACACCCTGCAAAAAATGGGCCTAAATGTACGACCGCGTATTGAGGAATCGGGAAAAAACTGCGTTGCTCTGCACATCGGTTGAGAAGACAGGTTCGCGTGGTACTTGCTGAGCAATACGTTTATGAAGGGGTTTCATTCTTTCTGAATCCCCCTGTATGCCGAACACCGAGGTGGTAAAGAATACCGTATATTTTCCAACATTAGTTTTTTTTTTAACCCAGTTCCCCAGTGTTTCCGACCGCCGCTTCTGAGACCCCACCTTCTTACGACTGTGTTCCTGAATACATTCAGGCGTCATTTGGGGTTCGAGAACATCATGTGTCTTAAAATATCAGTGTGAAAAGAGCAAAACTGATGTTTGCGACAAAGAGGACAATGTTAAACGCACTTCAGAGAAATGAGTTTGGCAAAGGAATACAAAACCTTTGTTTAGTAGAGTCACGCATGCTGCGACGGGTGGTCAGGACCACGTGTTTTGGTTCGGGCCATTTTTTATTATCCCTTTACAGTCTGACGAATTAAGGCTTCTGTAATTTTGTTTTATTTGCCGCAAATATCAGGGTTTATTATTAAGGCCCACTTCCATCCGTCCTCCCATTGTCAGTAACCGCTGAATCCCGGTCAGCTTGTGGCTCTCGGCATCTCTGGACTATGAACTCAGCCTGGATGGGATGCCGGTCCACACTTGCTCGGTGTCCGACTTGCTAAGGACATCTCTATGCTCACGTAACATTCAATTCGACAACTCGCGTGCGTTTGGTACCCATTATATTTTCAACATTCTCCACAAACGTGTGTTAGGCCCGCGTGTGACGTCACACCACCGAGACAAGGTGCGGTGCAGGCGCTGTGATTTGTGGCGGCACGGCTCCCGGCTTCGTGACGTAAGTGACAGGGAAGCCGCAGTTGTGACCGCAGGCATTCATTTATATTTTGTACACAGATAAAAATAGACGCGTACAGGACTGACTGATGGGTCACTTGTAGGACATCATTATTACTATCGAAATCTGAATTTGTCTCGATTTGTCCTTAGTTAATATGTGGGGAAAACACTTTTCAATTGTTCGTCTTCGATTTGAACAACTGTTCGGCTCGGAAAATGTATTCATCCACTGTGCAGCAATACCTGGATCGACACTTTGGACGAGAAATGGGTGCTTTATGCAACAGCCCTACGAGAGGTTTTTTATGCAGCATCCTGCTCAAAAGGGGCTGGAAAACTGCCGGTGCAACATGATAAAAAATTATTACAAATAACAAACATAAAGGTACATTTTTTTTCTTTTTTTCCACAATGCGGTCCATTATCATCACCCTGCAACGGACTGGCGGCCCATCCAGGGATGGTTTCGTAGCCCAGGCCCCTGTTATTCTGGGATGGACTCCGGACTCCAGCAGCCCCGACCAGGATGGAAGGATGGATATTATTTTAAATTACTCAAAGGGGTAAAATAATAGAGCGCTAAGTCAAAACAGGGCTTCCGGTAGGTAGCACTAATCTAAGCACTAAGGCGTTGTTGTATTCGTACACTTTTGACGGCGTTTCGTTTTGATTCCAGGCCACTTTTCTGTAGCGTTGTGCGCTTCCTTGCATAATTTACACGACTTTCCTCACAGGCAAAGGTTGAGGGTCCGTCGCAGATTTCACGTCCGCGTTAAAGAGCCACACGAGAGCTCTCGGTTTATCCAGCGCGTCTCGAGAATGACAGTGTGCGTTATAGCAACGCGGAGGAAAAGCAATATTACTGCGCTGAGATTATTAACAATTGACAAATTCCTGAAGCGGGAGGGCGGCTTTATTTTGTCCTTGGGCAAAGTTGCGTTTAAAAAAAGGGGACAAAGGTTTTTTTTAAGTGTGCCAAGACCGCGGTACAAAAGAGCGTCTAGACACCCAGCAGCAGAGGGAGGATATTCGAGCACTTTACTTACCTATCAGCAGCCATTGTTTGGGACCCCCCCAGTTCAGCACGCACGTCCGCGTGGTCTGCTGGACCCCCCGCGGGCACGTTCAAGCCCACCCAGAGCCGCGTGTCGTCTTTCTCTCGTCGCACGAGGCAAGAGTAAAGCGCGGCGAACGTTGTGCGATTTCGTACGGTCGCTTTTTCTCCCGTTTATCTGCTCGCGCTCGTAGAAACCGCGTCTCCCTTGGGCCTCCTCTGAGGCCGACCCGGCGTTTGACGCTTCTGTTCCGCAGACTTCTGACCTTCAGTGACGTTCAGGAGAAATAAGTTGGGAGTCTCATGACTTGAAGCATCCATTATTGATGATATCCTGATGAGATTAATCAGGCTGTTTTTTATTTATTTTTGTTGTTGTTGTTGTTGTTGTTTTTTTTTCCCGCGTTCACGCCAATAATTACATTGTAACATATTAATCATTGTGTTTATGAATATTATAATTAAATGAAAATGTAAGCTCCATATTCATGACCGTTATGCTTTGCCTTTTCGTCTCATAGATGTAATATATGCACATCGTGGAATCGTAAGGCGGACGCGGCGTTACTGTAAGTTTGATGTGTTCTGAAAAAAAATTGTTTTGCGCGCAGGGCTTAGAAGATGCGGGGCTCGTACTGTATGAAAACGCTTTTTTTCCCCCCAGATTATTATTTCGAGTCCGTGTTCTGCGCTGTTTGTTTCCGTTCCACGCAGCTGTCATATGTAAAGGAAATAATTATTGGGCTACGTTACTTATTTGTCTGGCAAAATGCCCTTCTCCGGGACGATTATACCGTTCCACTGCCATAAAACCATTTGCACAGCGGAGATTTCGCTGGAGCGGTTGAGGTAAAGTACCTCGCTCAAGGGTACAACAGCACTGTCCCACTTCAGATTAGACACCCACAGTTTCCGTTTTTTTCGATCCGAAAGGGGTTGAGGAATGAAGGGCCGTGTTCTGCTTTTTTTTCATATTAAATTTATGAAAATCACTTTAAATTTCCTCCAGGGCTTTACTGTACATTCAGCTAAAGGGGGGGGGGGTGTTTACCAAACAAAAGTACAATATATTCAAGTGTGTCAGAATATGTATTCAAATGAAGTCAGAAGAAAAGCGATTTGATCTCATTCTATAGTGTCCGATCAGAACGGACGTCACTCCCAGGCCAAGGAGTTCGGTTTGAATCGAAAGAGTTTAATGAGAAATGCATTTATATCCAGTATTTGCAGATCTGGGGACATAATAAGGATGAACTTCGCTGCCTATTAATCAGCGCATTTCACTTAATACAGCCTGTAATGATATTCATGGCTATATGCGGTTCTATGTCTAATAAAGTCTGTAAGCAACAAAACAACGTTGTCCATTTGGTTCCCTCTTTTAATTTGAGGTTATAGGGTCACGTTGCTGGCTGTCGGGGGTCCAGAGGGTACCAGCTGGGATGGTACCCAGGGGCAGGGATGGAATTCTACTGCCGGCACCTTGATGTCAGTAAAGAACCAGTATTGGCGTAATTCCCTCAGTTGAATGATATACAGTACTACAATGGCCAATTTGGGCTCTAGTCCCCACAAATGGTTGTGTTTAAACATTAAAGACTTCCACACGTATACATAGGCTGGCTCAAGGTAAACAAGGCTCCCGAAAATAGAAATATGACTCTAAGTGCAGGTTGAAGGAGCACGTGAGACAGAAAGAACAGAAAGTAGATGCAGCAACAGAGTTTATATATAAAACAAGCAAACTTTTTGATGACCCCCGTATGTTGCAGCTCCACATCAAATAGAATGGAAAATGAACACATGGTCATATAGTTTTAATTCTGTTTGGTGAATTGGACGGTCAGGCGGCTAAATACACAATATACCCCCACTTATGAAACGTGGTGAGATTTATTCTCTCCGGGCCCCTTCGACCGGTGACATTGCTGCGAATACTGTGTGATGGAAGTAAGAACGTAGTCGAACCTGGTTGAGTTGTGAAAAGACGTCTTAGCACAGTTTTAAAAGATGCGTTTTGGGTATAAGACAGTGCCGTGGGGTCCGTCACCTCGCTGGTGCTGCGCTAGCGTCGTATGGAAAGGTAGCCGCTCTGCCAGGTAGCAACTTTTCTCCTTCTTTGCTCGGATCTGTTCGTTTTGCCGCGCTCCCCTTACTGGCACGTCGGGTGGCGTATTTATTGGTATCAGCAAACCGGTTAATATTAAATCTTTTCGGTTCGAAGGAGGGGCCCTGCTGATGCCCGTTTGTCCAAATCTGGCGGAGTCCGACTCAAGTTCCGTCCTCCCCGTGTCTGCGCCGGTGTCCTCCGGCGGCTCAGTTCCCGTTAATGAATCGTGAATCGATTCATCGACCATAACAAGTAAGTCATTTAAACAATTTCTTCAACCTAAAATACCTTTGCCTGGTTTGCACATTAGACCCCCCGCAACGAACTGCGGCGGCTGCTTCCCGACCCGCCTTCGGCCCAACGGCACGAAACTCAACTACTCGGTTTTCCGGCCTCACACCTGCCTGTCCGGCACTGTCGTGATGTCAGGCGGTTACCTTAACCCACAAAGGTACTTCGGTAACTGAACACCTTCTGCCAGACTTTCCTGGGCCTCCTGGTGTAAACGTACAGTTATCACAGCGGTTCAAGTTCTGTATCGCTTTTTCAGGGCCGAAGTGCACGCGGTCACACAGGTCTAGGCCTTTAAAACGGCGCAACTCGACGGCCGTCGAGATTTTGTTAAGCAACACGATATAAATAACATTTTGCAAGGAACGCGCTTTCCGAGACTTGCCGAACCGGACATTTTGAGCGCGGTGGTCGGAACGTTGCGGGGTGCCGCGCGTTTGATTCAGCCCAGCCGTGTTATTATTAGACTGAAGCTTGTCAACCGAGTCCCCCGACCAACACGTCACGTAGAAGAGCGGCCCTTCTGATCCTGCAAGACAGATGACCGGCCGCAAACTCGAGGGGTTGCCAAAGGGGGCGGGGGGGTTGCCATTTGGCAGAGCAAGAACTGGATGTCTTCCAGGTGTGGGATTAGGTCATGAAATCACAGGGTATTATGGGTGGTTCAGCAAAAACTCAAACAGAACAAAACAAACGAAGCCCCGTCGTCTCCCGTCCACGTTTTTCCGCGCGCTGCGCTCGACTCCTCGCCGTTTCCGCACCAAACTTGTATTTTATACCTCACTAAATCGCGGACGTTTTGGGCCCCTCGTTCGTAGTTTAGTCAAAACAAGCGGCGCTTGTGCAACACCACCATATATAAGCTTTCAATAAATATTGTCAATTATTGTCGCTGAATGGTGGCACCAAAGGAACCCGCCCTCCTCCCCCACCCCGGCCACGATCTCACCGACTTTATGCTTTCCTGCTTCCACGCTAGAATTGTAAATTCCGAATTTAATTATAAGCCGTGACGTTCCACAGTTTCGTGGGGAAAGGTTGGAGCTGCCCAGCAGGGCACCTTGAGGTGTATATGGTAATGCATAAAGATTATTTAAATACAGCGATGCAAAACATGCTGCGCGACGCGCTCCACGGGGGGCATTTTGCTGCGTTTCTCACCGCCGCGTTGTCATAATAATGGGGATCCAAGTACATTATGGGTTTGCGTCCGGTCTGGACAATTCCGTGCAGTAAATTCAAAGCGGCGGACGGGGGGGGGGGGGGGGGGGGGGGGGGGGGGGGGAGGGAGGGGCTCCTTTGCGCACATCCGCCGCTGTGAAAAAAATGGGTCAAAGCAAATTTAAGCNGGGGGGGGGGGGGGGGGGGGGGGGGGACGTGTGCCGGGGGAGCAGCGCTGACAGCTAATGCGTGTTTTCCCAGCTTATGGAGATTAATACGTGCTCCTCTTAGACACTTTCAGCATTAAAGTTTTAAGGATACCTGGAATGCAACCCGACTGAGGGCCTCCATTACATCTGAGCAATGGGTGGAACAAAAAAAAAAAAAAAAACAGACATGAAAGGCACACGGAGCTTAAACAAAGGTCGTTTTTCCCGAAGACGAACAAGGGCGGCAGGGGGTTTGCGGGGCGGCGGTGCACTTAGACAAGTTATTAATTTCCCTGTGTCTCGCGCAGCTACTCAGCGCTGTCCTTTCCGGGTTCGTTTCTCGCCACGTATCGCAAGTTATTTTGTGTGCCTCCATTTCCCCCCCCTGCCCCCCCCCCCCCCCCCCCCGGCCCGTGAGCTCGGTGGCATTGTTGTGGGCGAGAGAAGCGGGAGAGCAGCATCCGTACACAGTATTAAACACATTCGGGAAAACACTGACAATGNCCCCCCCCCCACCCCGCCCGGCCCGTGAGCTCGGTGGCATTGTTGTGGGCGAGAGAAGCGGGAGAGCAGCATCCGTACACAGTATTAAACACATTCGGGAAAACACTGACAATGTGGGTGGGTGGCTGGTGGGGGTGGCATCACTAAAGGGAGCTGTCTGGACCTTTGGGAATCCAAAAAATTGGTCAGAGCTTTTATCCAACCACCCCCCACCACCACCACCACCCCACTCTCCCTCCCCTTGCCCCCCATTCACCCACATACCCACCCACCCCTTTCAGACAAACACGCACATACAGTATCCACCCCCCCCCCCCCTCCCCC
>UFQX01000312.1:64236-149236 GCA_900497675.1 Arapaima gigas
CCCCCCCCCCCCTTCCCGTGCCTATGTTTTTGTTAAGGTATATTCCTCCCGGCTGTCCGCGGTAATGGTCCGGTAATGGAGATTTTACAGTAAAAGCACCGCACGACTTTGGTGTCGGGGGCTCGGAGGTGGGGGGTGGGGGTGTTATGTCAGGGGCAGAGTCTGTATACGATGAGTTGAAGGTGGGGCCCAGGGCCTCTTCTCCTCTCCTCGTCCTGGGCACTAACTATGAGACGAGGCCTTTAAGACTCAAAAGCAGCTCTGTCATAGACGATTCATCACAACTTCCACTCCGTGGAAGACCACCCCCACCACCACCGCCCCCCTTCGCCCCCAGCCCGCTGCCCCTCCACCTCCACCAGCAGCGGTTATTTCTCAGGCCGTGCTTTTTTGTTCCATTAAGGCGACCACCTGCTGGGGACGCCGCGCAGGTCCGGCTCCAGGACCCAAACTCCGGGTCTGTTCCCGGTCCGCGTGGAGGGACAGGGAGCAGGGGGGTGGGCGGGGGGGACGCGTTCGACGCAGGCCTCCTCGGCGCGGCAGCTTTGCGAAGACACGCCGGCGCAGCGTAATTACTTTAATTGATTGTGACTTCTTCATTTACATTACAACCGTGCGCACGTCGCGGGAAACAATGGTGCGCTTCTCCGGAACAGGGACCTTTTTCGCTTGGTGGCGGCGGCGGCGAAGGGGAGGGGGGTGACAGTGAAGTTCTGGAGAGCGCTGAAAACAATATCTTCTGTTTTATCGGCGCGTTTCAAAAGCCGTTCATTGTCTGCATTGTTGTGGAGCCTCAGTAGCGTCAATAAAAACAGGATGAGATGCTTAAGTGGCAAAACGGCTCATTAAGGCATAAGTGGCGTTTGATAGCTTCAAGCTATCTTCTGAGAGGATATGGCAGTTGTTACTTTCTTATTATGTACACACTCGGCCGAAAGCATTGTTATGCAAATCCGGGGGTGGCGGGGTTCCTCAAATGTTTGCTTAGTCGATAAAGAAAGCTTATTCCTTCCGTCAAAACGAATGTTATTTAAAACGTTTATCGTGCGAGCTGAAGTTCTCCAGGCAACGGGATGGAAAGGGCACTTTTTTCCCCCCGTATAAATGCAAATACATACCTGCGTGCACAATTGTGTTCTATTTGCTGCAACGCGGATTATAAATTTGTAGGCTCAACAGTATCTTTATTTGATCTTCAGTCGAATAAACATCTGCGTTGAAAAACCTTGAAATCCGGTGGCGTTTGTATCATTTCTGATTGTTTTTGCCTGGTTCAAGTCAACTGCAGAGATTTAAATGGTGGTGACCGATGTACCCCCCTTCCCCCCACTGCATCTGGAGGCCGAGGAGGTCTGAACGAAGGGACCCCCGACATCCGCTCCCTCTCCAAGCGCGACGAAAGGATAAAACATACGGCCGGGCAGGGGGTCGAAGGTCAGGCGACTCCTCCCTTGACTTGCCAAGAGCAGGGAAGCGCGGGCACAGCGGAGGACGGCAGAAACCCGCGCTGCAGGACTCTGATTCCAGCGGAACGACCTAGAATGTTCAGCAAAGAGAATATCTGACAGCTACACAACTTATAGGAGAGGAAGCGATCAAAACCGACCACCGCAAAGCCGGACCTAGAGGAGCAAAGGAGTTCATTAAGCGTTCGTTCAGGGGGCTGAGCACTGCGGGTGGGGGGGGCGTTCCGGGTCTTTGCATCTCGCTTTGCCCCGTGTTTAAGACAGAAGGATGGGTCTGAAAATGGACACAACCAGAGGGACTGTTCACCCCCCCAAATGAGTGCTGCCAACCGTAAGATGTCCTGACAGTCGTGAAATGATTCGGGGAGGATTTTTCTAGCGTCGCCTGAGACCCCACGCAGCTTTACGGGGGCAAAGTTCAGCGGAGCGACGGGGGTCGACTCGGCGATGCCGTTTGTTCGTAGCTCACGCAGCCGCACCTCTTACCTGCTGAGAGGCCACGGGGGGGTCACCTTCCACAAGAACAACGTACGGCTTCAACCTACCGGGCTCTTGTCGACAGAGAACACGGGGACCAGGGTTCCCATCTTTGGCCCGTCCGTGCAAATTTTTAATAAAAAAAAAAAAAGATTTCACATTCCTGCAGACTAAGGATAGGATGAAACGGAAAACAAATTATGTTTAGTGTCCCGACAAATCCTCCCACATGCACACGTGTACTTAACAGAATTAAAATGCTGGCAGGGAATGTTTCTCCGTGTGTCTTATTGCACTCAATATGCCCAGACTTGCAAGGCCCTGGAAAAATAAATGCTTACAGACAAAAATAAACTGTGACGAGTCTCGGGTGCATCTCTGTAAGCGCGTGTATGAAGTGGTCCTAAAACAAACCAAATACATTTTCAATTGGGACTTAAAACGCTGTTCACGGGACGCCCTCAGGTAGAACGACGGAGGAGTCACGTGAAAACTGAGTTAGAAAAATAGAACAATACGTACAAACTGTGAAGAAATGGTTGTTATTAATTTCTTCCTGAACGGATACTTTTATTCGGAGGAGCCGACTAAAACCGTATCGGATCCGCTTGCGACGCTGGAGAAATTCGGTGCAAGAGCCCACCTCCGGGATAGTGCGGACCGGACGAGCTGTGGATGGGACTTGAACCAACAACCTTGACCTTAAAGGTCCGCGTTACAACACGGGCTTCCTGGTTAAATGGGCACTTTCGTGCCGAAATA
This sequence comes from Arapaima gigas, assembly GCA_900497675.1. NCBI lineage: Eukaryota > Metazoa > Chordata > Actinopteri > Osteoglossiformes > Osteoglossidae > Arapaima > Arapaima gigas. The sequence goes on from UFQX01000312.1 coordinate 66,942, forward strand.
CCGTCACTAGAAGCCTGTTTATTCGTCTTCCGAGGTGACGGTTAACGCGCCGCTTGGAGCGTCAGCTGCTAACCTGATGGTTCTTGATCCAATCCCCCCCCTGCAGACGTGGCTCACCTGCCGTGTAGGTGTGTACAAAGCTGCCCAGTGTACGTTTATAAAATAGCCCCTTAGGATAAACGGTGTGAAATAGTCACAATAGCGGTTATTGTTTTGGCGTCAGAGGTATCAGCTAAATATCGATGGCTAATAATGTGCAAGTGAGCGATTTTCAGTTTGTCCGTTTGCGTAAGGCTGGACGTGAGGTCGCGTCAGCCGACAGAATCAACTTTAAATCGGTGCGTAGCATAAAGGTTCGTGACACGGCTCATCAGCACGAAAATAAAACGACACGTTTTATTCAGTCGAAGCCGATCGATTCTCGGAGTCCCATCCCGCCACGCGGCGAACCAAACCGCGCTCCGCGCTGGTGGCGCAAGGCGAGGCCGAAGAACCCGTGGTCGAGCGTGAAGAGCAGGACTGGAGCAGCGACCAGCTGCGGGGATAATGGTACTCGGCGTCTGCGGCCCAGTGACTATATATACGTTGTGTTGTCAGAATGATGCATTGGATCAAGTTAATTTTTTGCGCTCTCGAGAATGAATATATAATATAATTTTCCCGCGATAGCATTAGACTCAAACACAGGCGCCAAGGTAAGCGGCTCATGAATAAACATTGCGACTATCGCACGGGGACCATCGGACGTCGCTCGGGAGCAGGGTCCTTCATGTGGCCGGCGGAAGCGCTTTCGTAAGTCACGTGCGGCGTCACAGATTCGAAGCGTTACGATGTTTATTCCGCACGGAACGCTGTCGTTGTGAGCAGCTCATTGTTGTCGGCTACATTTGTTAGCGCCGATTATTCCCGTCGTTCCTGGCAAATGGAGGCCGCGCTTCTCCGCCGTTACCTTTTGTCTGCTCTTACGTTTCACGTCGGCTTCCGTGGGCAGCGCAGGATGAAACGAACATTATATTCATCCTTATAAATTTGCATGGGGTTCCCTAGCAAGAACCCTGTTAGCTTTGAGGCCCCCCCCCCCCCATTTAATAGTTCTTGTCATAATTCGGCGGCGCTCAAGTACGGGGGTTGTTAAATTTCTGTAAATCCTCGCTCGAGGTGTAACACTGGATTAGAAGAGAATTAAAAGAAATCAATTCCTGCTTTAACTCCCAGAAGGAATCTATCCACCGGAGCGCCAGCCTGACAAACCATCACAGCGATAAGAACAAGAAGGTGTGTGTTCCTTCAAAGGGATCGCTCCAGAGGTGCCTTTGTGCGCCCGATGAAAGGAAATCTCTTAAAACACAAATTTAAAAGGAAATGGCTGATGCTTAACTTCTCCATATAAATTTCCGGCTCACAATAAGTTCAGATTGACCCGATGCTTGATATGACTGAATAAAAGAGGGTTTCAATTGACTCATCCCAGCTGCACCGCTGCCAGGTCTATTCCCGGAACAAGGAGAACATGAAATCCAAAGCTGACGCGCAGCGACAGAGTTCTTTCCGCATGAAAGCGGCCGTTCGGTTCTCACGCTCTTTGAGGCGTGTCGCCGCGTCCAAAAAACTTTTTACCGCAGATGATGTGAAATTTACCTACACCACTATCTATGCATCACCACAACTTAATACAGGTATTCATCCATGTGCCGGATTTGGGTTTTTTTTTTTTTTTTTTTTTTTTTTTTTTTTTTAAAGGGGGTTAAAAAAAACCCCCCCCCCNTTTTTTTTTTTTTTTTTTTTTTTTTTTTTTTTTTTTTTTTTAAACGGGGTTAAGAACAAGCCGCCCCCCGTGTCTCGCGTCGCGTTTCCAGAACTCCTGCGGTTTACGCTCAGCGAGCCTGGGACTAAATTTTATTCCTGGCTTCTCCCGCCGCGACGTGGAAAATAAAATTCCCCCCCCAAATTCCAAATCAAAGACGCTGCCCTTTCCTATAAATAGACACGTGGGGCCGCAGCCCTCGAGACTGTTTTCTCCGTGCCTTTATAACCGGGCACGTCCGTTTTATCGAGACGTTACACAACGGGACTCCTCCACCTGCTCGACGGTCCCGTGTCCCCTCGTCCCGAGACTCCCCGTTCTCGGCCGCACCCGAGGGGGGCCGCTTGTTTTCCCGTCGCCGGCGGGAACGAGCGCCGCGTCCGTTTCCGGCCTTCGCCGCCCTTCTCGACGTCCCCACCTCTTTAGACTTTTTATTTGGTTTTGTTGCATTCCCCTTTTTTTTTTTTTTTCTTTATTACTCCAGTAAAATGCCTGGAGGGGGATCCCTAACCTTTTAATATAAAAATAAAACAATCTCTCGCTTTTTTTTTTCCAACTGTCACAAGTCTGGGCCTGCGCACGTATTATTAAACTAGCAAAACCCATTAGTAACTTTGTCTTTTTTTATTACCCAGTGCAAGGTCATTAATTGCAGCTGGGACCTTGATACGCCCAGCACTGCTGATGGCTGGAAACCTTATTGTTAGATGTATTACAGCTCGAGCGTCTTCAGAGATTGCTTGCTTGATTGCTTTATAAGGGCTCCGCGGCACACAGCAATTAAAAACCGAGGACCTACAGACACTCCGACGCTCGACAGGGCCTCTGTCTCTGCCCTTCAATACAACACGCAATTTCCACCTTCCCCAGATGGACCGAATTCCAGAACTGGCGTTGTTTTTTTTTTTCCCCCTCTTCTTCTTCTTACGGCGACGGAGCGTCGCATCTATAACGAACGCGTACCGGGTGGAAGAAAATAACAAACCCGGCAACTGCGTCTACCGGGCCACAAGTACGCCCTTCTCGCACCCGCTGGTCGGAAAATAATACTTGGCCCCCCCGCACTGTTTAAAGCGAAGGCAGATGTAAATAATGTGCTGAAATGATCGCCGAAATAATATCGCCCAAACGCCCTCGTCCTTTGTTTTGCGCCGTTCACGTTTTAGGGCAGGCCGCTGTAGTAGCCGAATGTTGGGTTGTGTCCGAATGCCGAAGAATCCCAGGGCGGCTCGGTGGGTGGGACGAGGCGACGCCGCCGTTTTAGTCGAAACGCTTAACGCCGAGAGTGGAACTTCCGGATGGAGCTCAGGTTGAACTGCCGATCGGGGTCTTGGAAAATCAACCCCACGTCAGGTCGCGTCGCCATATGAGTTTTGTTTTCCGATGTACCGAGGGCGCGATGGAAGCACCCCGAGGCGAGCGGGGTCCAAAGCGCAGGCGTTGCGGGAATTAAAACTTGACCAGCTTTGAGAACTCAGTGCGCTAAAACGGTTTGTTTGTTGCCCGTCTTTTGTGCCTTTCCGAGTGCCGACGGCGAACGATGAAATAAAGGCCCGTTCGCGGAACGCGAGACGCTGTGGCGCTCCGAGCCGGGAGAGCTGGGTTCGAGCCAAGACCGCGCCGAAGACGCCTCCCCGTCCTTGAGGTCCAGCGGCCGTCGCCGGCAAAGCTCTCTGGCTGCCGCCTCTCATCTTCCTCCGAAGGTGCAAAGCTTTTTACTGCGTTAGAATGAACACGCCGCGTCATCATACATTATACAGTCCGAAGCGCCACTTTTCCCACTTATCCTGTGGCAAAACCGGTCAGAAGAAGACAAAAACCCCACATCTGATGCGGGTTCACGCAGTCAGCCCAACGTACGGATACCGACGCGCGCGGAAGGGGTTAAAGCCGGAGCAGTTTGAAATTGAAAAATCATAAAATCATAAAAATTCCTTCTCACTTAATTAGTGTCCCACTTTTCAAACCGACTTGGCATTAGCAAAAGAGTGATCAAATACAAAATCACAAGTTGGGCTTCAAATTTCAACAATAATGACATTCTTATCAGCTCCAAATTAGTTTTAAAATTAGACTCGGAGGAACAATATAAAGTAAAGAAGGTTCTATTTCCGACTTTGCTGTAGGCCTTCGGCTTCCCTTCTTCCAGCGCTTTTGACATAAACTTGTCCTGATTTTTTTATTTATTTCACCCCCCCCCCCCAAAAAAAAAAACGCTTTAAGAAGTTAACAGCTCGATTATCGGTAGACAGGAGGCCAAGAGAATAATAAGATTCATTGAAAATTGACGGCTCTTGTCGTCGAGTAAAATTTGAAAAAACGAACAAACACACCTGTTTACAGGTTCGACGAATACCCTAGAGGGTTAAGTGTCCGTGTGTGGTTTCGTCCGAACGAAAGCACATCCTCGCAAACGAAAAGTCGCCCTCGCCAAGAAACCCACCCCCCCCCGTCCTCGAGCGATAAGGATTTTGTTCGAAACTCTTCCGAATGAGAACGCGTGTGTAATGAGCGAGCAGGTGGAAAGAAGCTGTCGAATAAAATGAACGTGTAACGAAACATTTCACGCGAAGAATCAAAGCAACGCGAAAAACACGTCGGCGCAGTTCGCTTCCCTTGAACGTGACTTCAAATGCCGCCCAGGCAGGATTCCCTCATATAGCAAAGGCCCTGTTTGCAAGAATTTGGACATATAAACAAATGTAACAAAGTAGTCAAAAGCTCAATAGTTTTTCTTTGCATACCTGTAACTAGGGGCTCTCTTTTCTGACCCCAGGAGGGTCTCCACTGGCACCCCTGTAGGTTTATTTTTCACTCTCACTCTTGTGGAGTTTTCTGTTTTCTTCTCCTCGGTCGTTTATCCAAATACTTGCTTCGTATTTTGTTTTTTTTCCCTGTCATGTCCGTTGAACTGTTGTTCAGCGTTCTGTATCACTGTGTGAGAAGACAGTTCTGCAAAATAGATTGAACTGAATTCCCTCTCACATATAGTACATCCACTGAGGGTAATGTAGGGTTGGTCAGAAGAAGCTCCCCGCGAAGGAGGAGAGACACGTGCAAACTCCAAACAGCCTGAGTCAGATGCAAACCCAGGTGCCAGTCTACATCCCAGGGTCGCTGAGACACAGCCACTGTACTACCCCAAGAACAACAAAATAAAACAGGAAAATAAGAGTAAATAATAGTAATGTGAACTGTGATTGAAAGGGAGCAGAAAAACGGACATGGAAGTGTGTTTTACAGCGATTGTGAGCATGTGGGTCTTAAGCCTGGATTTAAAGAGGCCCAAAGCAGTTACGATGTTCTGGACTCGGTTTTGAATTAGATTGTGCCGTTTAAATTTTTGTCACGGTTGGTGAAAAAAAAAACGGCCGAACCTGTCGAGACTCAGAAATGCGTTATTTATTTTTCCGAGTTAAATTCCCGCGGAATAAAACTCTGTGCAAAAAAAAAATTCACTTTCGCGAGCAGATCTTCTGGAACAAACCGTGTTCGTCACGCAAGCGGCACATCTAAACTCAGAATTTTCATCGCCGGAGCGACTTCACTTCGGTCTCCTTCAGCGCAGGTAAAATGGGACACAGTCCCTTCAATGACCTCAGTAGGTATGAATCCCTTTCCTGAAACACACGCGGTAAAAGAAGCCGGTTCCAGCCACAGATCTGCCCGGGAATATTAGACTAACATCCTAAACACATCATTCCCACATTTGTCATTAACCAGCCAGCCACAATTTCCCCATGTGAAAAACATACTTGCGACAGTAAGACCTCAATCTCCTAATGTCCTCTCGGCAGCCGCAGCGGTCCCCATGCGACCGTGTATAAAAACCTCGTATCTGTACCTTCCGACGAGAGTCGGCGCAGGAACATCTCACTTCATTTCATATAAAAAAGCTGCAGTGATTCACAGCAGGAAGCACCTTTTCTCCCTTTTAAAGACGACGTGCGGCTGTTGAAATCCGAGTCACTTTAAACCGCTGATTCCGTCCGGCGTGTAGTTATTCAATAAGTGGAAAAAATACGGATCTGATTTTGTTGTCCGAATGATTTCCCGCCTTTCTCAGCCGTGTTACGGTACTGTGGCTCTGATTCCCGTTCCGTTTTCCTCCCAGAGTCCGGAGACGCGTTCGGGTGGACTGGTGAGCGCAGACCAAAAAAACCCTGATGAACCTTCAGCCGAAGCTGTCGGAAAACATTTTCAGCGCCAAACGTAACAACTTATAGTAACTTTATTAGCAGCACTGGCTGGACCTGCAGTGGCTGAACACTGAACATGAATATCTTGTTCTATTGTTTTTTTTGCGTCAACTAGGGGTCCAAAGGTGGCCAGTTAACTTAGGGAAGTGTTGAACGGTGAATAAAATCGTATTCTTTGCGCCACATCGAAAGGGTTTCTTTGAATTATCGTTGTGTTGTTGCTTTTGTCCAAAACAACGTGATTTTTACGTGGATATATTAGCACGACCATTCAGGTACATCTGTTTCCTCAGGAGTAGCTAATAAACATTTGACTTGTACCACTAACCTTCAGGGTCCCTGGTCACCTTCCATAACACCCGCCGCTCCTTCAGTCATGCTTTTATTAATGAACTGAACCTTTTAAAGAACGCATTAGTCCGGTGTTTTTTAGGAAGTTCACTTTCATAGTATTAGCGCTCAAATTGTTGATGTTTGTTGGAAAGGATGACGTCGCATGAAGCTGTAACACGTTACGCGGCTGACATTGCGGGCAGCGATGATCTCATCCTGTGGATTTGGCTAAGTGATGCAGTCCTCCGCCCTCAGGTGGGTTGGGGGGCTCGGAGGCCTCCGTGGAATTGAAATGATAAAGTTGTAGGATGGAGAACCACGGGCGGAATAAGTAGAATCCCCTGCGAGTAACTCGGGGTGATCCCATCGAAGGGCGGCGTCGTTGGCCACTTCCAGTCACATCTGCGGGGTCTCCCCGTGAGAGCGCTGCGGGGCTCGTCTCTGGCCCCCGCGTAACCCCTTCTGACGGATTCGCAGCGCAGACCACAGATAATTGACGTCCTGGTTAACAGCAGCTGATAAATGACCTTGATTTTCCCTGCGTCTCTGACTTGGCAGGAAGGCAAGGTCACCAAAGGGTGGTGAACGTACGCAGTTTCGTTTATTCGGGAAAGCGCGCCGCAGGAGGGAGGCAGAAGTGCGATGTACGTTTGTGCGTTAGCTCAGCTCAGTTCAGTGTAATGTAGTCCAACGCGATTTCCTAAATCGCGAAAAACCTAAAACCGTACATGCGGCCACTTTGGCAATGCAGCTCTCGTGCTGGAATGTTTTGCGCGTAACATTCTTATTCAAATGTATAACTCAATTATTCCCGATAAATCTACCTTCCTTATACTCTGCATATCATACTTGCAATTCTTTCCATGACAAACTGCCATCTGGATTTACAGGCCAGGGAAATATGATTGGCAGAAGTGGTTCAGTGCAGTTGTCGACTATGATATAAACAGCTATGGGGGGGAGGAGGAGTAAAACATGGAACTTGACTGAGGTGAGGATGATGGTTACCTTACCCAGCGATCTGACAAGTGAGTGAACGGTACACAAGGAGATGAACAATGCCGAGGTACAACCCTGCGCCTCCCTCGCTGCAGTGATACCTAAACGTGAAAGCAAACCTGGCACAAGCTGTTGGGGTATTTTGGGAAAAACTCGAAGATTTTTGCAATCGGCTATTAGTTTTGTATGTACATCCTGTATGGTTCCATCAAAGATGATAAACTGTGTAAATACACCCGTTCCTTGCACAGCAGAATTCCATGCAAAGAATATATGCTGTTTTGTTGTATCACGGGCTTATAAATTGGCAAAATCGAATTCAAACCCGAGTCCAGAACATCATAACTGCTTTAGACCTCTTTAAATCCAGGCTTAAGACCCACATGTTCACAATCGCTGTTTGACACACTCGCATTAATATGAGGTAGAGTTACTTGGTACTACCCAGGTCAGAAAGTGGAAAGGTGGGAAGGTAACAAGTAAAATGGCTTCCTCTCACCCCCCACGTTCTGTTCCAGCGTGGAAAATCACAAAGTCTAAATGAAGTCTAAACTTCTGTATGTTGACCTCAGCGTGTAGATTCTCACATGTAACAGCTACCGACTGCTGTCTTTTCCAGCTGGGAGTCCAGGGTGGCATTTAGTACATAAGTTACATGTCTACGCCATACACATGCTCGGCCGAGAAGGTTGAACACACACGTTCCACTAAAAGCGATGCCTACGGCTGGCCGACATTTGCAGAGTAATAAATTATAAATCACTGAACTTTACTACGTTTAAAGTTTTTGCTTTTAGTTAACATCACTAGTGTGTGTGTGTGTGTGTGTGTGTGTGTGTGTGTATGCTCCAGTTCGGTTCTTTACTCCAAGCAACCAGTAGCACCTTCCATCCCCCGTCGCCAACTCCTTCCTGTCCTCCCCCAGCTCCCCTACCTCTTGCCAGTTTGGGTCCTTCTTCCAGCAGCACACCCATCTCCACCACACCCCCCCGTCACCCCCATCTTCCTCTCACTGCTGTGTTGAACACAAACATACAGTCTGATGGAATGTTGTATTTGGTGCGGAGAATAATAACAAAAGATATATCAGAAACCCGTATAACCCTTAAACTGGTGCCATTCGGCAAGGGTGATATACACTCTGTGTGCAACGTAACCCTCCTGTTTGCATGACGTAACTACGTGCTGCGTGTGTACGAGTCCAAGCCTTATTTCGAACACCAGAGTAGAAATGTTCGAGACAGAAAGTCACCTTTTGGCTCGACTACGCAAAAAACTCAGAGCGAGAAGAACCACTGGGCAAAAGTTTGAATCTGTGAAAAAAGAAACCGTGCATAAAGGACACATAGAGAAACAGACGGACTTGAGCTTTATACGTATAGAGATTATACGTCTGTAAAGGTGCTTCTGCTGCGCATCAGTCACTATAAATGTACAAACCTACCGAAATCCACATGAGATTTCCAGCTACAGCTCTCATGTCATCCGTTCTGACCAGTTAATCCACCAGCCTGGATCCACTGAGTCCTTATAAAGTAAAGTACAACATGTTAACTATTAACTCGGTTACTTCAGCTATTGAACCACAGCTGCTTCTTTCTGGGGAGCTGGACTGGGGTGCGTGTGAACTTTGTGCCTTTAGCTGAGATGTTCGCAAAAAGACTGACTCTCCTTCCTTACCACCAAAGAGGGTTTAAGCGGTGGTGTCCACATTGTCCATCGTCCTTTCTGGCTGCTTCAACCACAGCCACGTCCTCAATGGTCGTATAGTAACAACTAGTAACACAAATGTCCTAAGTGAACTCCTCACCTCACCCTGCACTGAAGACATCTGGCCACGTATACGTTCAGCGCGTTTTGCAGGATGGTGTCCAAATGCTGCGCCCAGTGACATAGAAAGTGTTCTCAGGACTTCGTTTCTTTATATCACCAGCGTTCATCCACCAGATTACGATAATGTCTCTACCCAGTGTCTTTCTGCTTGTAGTTGCAGGGCGAATGAATGGATGAATTGATGAATGGGTGAAAAGTGTAAGCTTTGAAGGACGAGCTAAAAGTACTACTTTTTGTCGCAAATATTGTGAAATATGTTGAGGTTGTTATGCATAAAAACACCCTATATTTTGGTTTTTCAATTAATTTTTCATCTAGGAACCAATTATCTTTTTTCCGTAAGAAATAATGTTAAGTTTGGTCACAATGGGAATTTGGCGAACATGGTGGTTTCACAGAACAAATTAACCCCGTTGAGCAAGGGATGGGTATAAAAAGTTTGATCGTGTAATAAGAACGGTGATGTAGGACAAATTCCGTCAAATCCCATCTCCACGTAACATTGTCTACTGCTTCAAAGGAATCCGAAACCATCTCAACTCGATTCAGCTCGGTGGCAGAAGCACGCGTGTCCACTTAGCGGCTCGTCTTTAAAGATCGGTCAGCGATATTTTCTGTTTATCGTGAAAACCTCCTTGTAGTGAAGCCGTAAAAGTAAAAAAAAAAATCAACAAGCCAAGAACTTAGATAATAGTCTTACTCTTCTTGAAACTGAAACTACATTACAGTGAGGGCAAAGCTTCTACGCACGTACGTACATACTAGTAATAATAGAAGAAGAAGAAGAAGAAGAAGAAGGAAAAGGAGAAGAAGGCGAAGGAGAAGAAGGAGATTGTCGCCCCAAATTTTTCACATTAAAACTGTGACAGATGTTTAGTTTGCCTCTAAATTTCTGCAGGAAAACGCTTTAGTAAGCAAAATGTTCAAATGAGGAGGCAATGAACCGAGCAGTTTTAACTCTGGCCCACAACCTCCAGATCTAGTCTCTTCCATATAAAATATTTCTAATATATATATAACATAAGTGATATTTACTAGACACCTCGGCAGCGCATTTTTCTCTCGTTTTTCTCCAGAAGCAGAAGTTGCTCAGGAAGTTCCTGCAACTCCTGTGTCTTGGGTGGCAGAATAATTTTCTTTTAAACTATTTTTTATTCATGTGATATTTGTTTATCCAGATAAATTATTAAAATTTTCTGCATTTTACAAAGGTTCTCGTTTGCAGTTAATTATTTCCCCCATTCTCTCCCTATGGGTTTTGTTTGTAATTTTCTAGAATATAAAAGTTGCATTATTCATGTTTATCGGCAGCATCTATTAATTATGTCTTTCTTTTTAGGTGCTTACATCTTCGGCAAGCTTTTTTCGACAAACAAAAGAACTATTTAACAAGGATCACGCAGGTCTCCCTGCAAGGCCGAAACGCGCCGAAGAAGCGGCGAGGTTTTCGGGTGGACGACCGACACGTTGCCGTCTTTAAGGTCACCGGACTTTTGAACCGCGATGTAAATTCTCTTATTTAGTAATTCATAGATGTGGGAATTCAGGACGCTTCTCGACAGAGTCATAAAGTATTGATGTGTCTAATCCTTTAGATGCTGCCAACATCATAATTATAATCTGTATGACAGAGCAGCAGTTCCTCTCCTACACCGCGGATTTTCCAACAAGTTTCATATATAATTCCGACTTTGTGACGGCGGAGACTTTCTCGCACCCCGTAAACTAATAAACGTTTTAGCCGCATTAGCGGGAGATCCATCTCACGACGCCGACGTGCATCTTCGGCCCCCAGGTAGCTTCAGGGTGACGTATCCGTATCTTTAACTATTGTTACTTGAGACTTTTCGTTGCATTTGATAAAAGACCCCCCCCAACACCCGCCGCGCGCATCATAGCTTCATTTATACAGCACTTAACGTTGTCGCTTGGCCTATATGTTTGAAATTTGTTTTCAACACGGGTTTCAGCAGAACTCCTGTTACCTGACCGGCAAGTCGAACATTTGCGCCATCGCTCAACTCGCCTCGTCTTGTCATAAGAGCCTCGAGACGGGCTTCCGGAAAGTTTCCTAACGTCTCGAGGTACGACGCGCTTCAAAAGTGAGCGGCGTTCCAACGTTTTTAAAACCAGTGACCGACATCGGGCCGGAGCCACATTTTTGCGTCTGCAAAGAAAAAAAACGTTTCCTTCTGATCCGTTTAAACCGTTCGCACGTAAAGAGGAGCCTTAAAGTCGAAGCTGTGCTGGGGTGGGTGGGGGGGGGGATTGCTGAACGGATAAAAAAATAAATAATGTAAACCTCTGGATTGAGTTAAATACTCTCGAGGCTGATCTTTGGACATAGTTTGTATACAAAACAAATCAAATATACCCTTTCACCAGATATTTTACATATGCCAGCTGCCATTAATAATTCAATTTTGTTGCTAAATTTTTAATTGCTTCTGTTCTCCTTCTATGGCGCCAGCTAAGACAATAGAACAAAACAGCGCCGCGCTGCCGACTAAATGCTCGTAAACTGAGGGCAATTTACCGTAGAAAATGCGACGCGTTAGTTTAGCGCGGCGGCTTTTCGTCACAGGGGCGGCTTTTTCGCTCGCGCTTCTGTCGCCGCGCGGCGTTAAGCATCACCCCCGGGGCACTTTGGAGTCTGGGTGTCACAACATATAGCGTGTCACAGCGGGAAAGTGCGCACAAATGCGCCCGCTGAAGGGGAGAGGCTCTTTTACACGGCGCACACCACACAGGTACATCACGGAATGTTTGATCGCGTCTACGTTTCAGCCTCTCAAACAGGTTTGTGATCAGGGCTGTTCCACCTTTTGGCTTTTTTTTTTTTTTTTTTTTTTTTTTATCGCCCACTCGTCCCTGCGGTGTTCAGAGACGCCGTTTTTAATATACGTAAGAAGCCGCACTGCAAATGCATGAGTGAACTCCTTGTTTTCTTTAACTACATGTGTTATTTTTTATGTCAAACGTTTTGCAGTGCACCTGGGTGCATCATCACCTGGACCCACCTGTTATGCACCTGGACACATCTGATGTAACCTCGGGGGGGGGGGGGGGGGGTNGCAGCTGCTCCTCCAGGAGGCGGCCGGTGCTCTGCAGCTGCCGAGGTGGTGGGGGGGAGGGGGGGGGGGGGGGGGGGGGGTCTCTCAGGTCTTTCAGCATCGGAGACCCCAGCCGTGGTGACCCAGCCTGTTTTGACCTTCACCCCAGCTTGTGTCCTTTTATTTTTATTTGATATACCTGTCTAGTATTTGTTTTCATTATTTTTTACAACCCTGTTAACCTGTTTTGTTTCAATGTGAAATGCATTTTTAACCATTTCGCGGTAGGTCTGCGACAGGCTACAACACCGCTCCGACCACCGTGACCGCACGTGATTTTGTGCAACGTCTTGTGTAACAATAACAATAACATTGCTGGATGAAATCTGTCTGCTTTTAACATTCAATACAGAAAGACTGCAATTTTAAAGCAGCAGTTTTTTGCCACTTATTAATAAGGTAAATACAGTTAAGGGTAATCCTGCATACATTAGCATAACTGTACGCACATTACGTGGGAAAAGTCAGCTTCTCCGGCAACTGTATATTAATGAATTTAAATAAATTGTACAAAAAAAAAAAAAAACTTCACTAAACCTAATGTATTCACTGCAACATTTCCACTTTAAATGAAATGAATCGTACGGCCCCCTGTATGCTTTAACATCCCTGTTTTGATCATTTGGACATCTTGATTTCCCAAGCTGTTCCATTAAGCATGGAAGCTTATCCTCTCTGGGGTGTTAAGAGGAGCAGACGTGCGAGCGCTGATGCACACGTGCGCTCATTTAGTGGCGGAACAATGAGGCGGACGGGCTGAGCAAAGCGGACGTGTTTACTGCGCGGCGCTTTACGCTTGTATCTTGCCGTGACCGACCGAGTTGCCGTTGAGCCGTGCGAAGGCCTCCCGTTCACTCGCGCGGGCTGTCCGAATCACGGATCGAGCCGCGTTCCGTATTAAAACCACGCATATTTATACGTGGCATTTTTTTGACTCCCGACTCGACTAACCTTGAGGGTTAGATGAAGGTATGATGGCGAACAAGCGCGCAGCACTTATTCCAGATGGAGAAAGAGAGGGAAATCGCTCTGGCTTTGTAGTCTGGCCTTAGCTTTTTTTTTTTCTTCTCGACAAATGTAAATAAGTGCCTTTATTTGTTGCTTACATAATATTCCCAGAAGAAGCGCGGCGTTACACGGTCGAGGTTCCGCCGACAACGTTCTCCTGACTTCTCCCTTCTTCCAAGTTCTAGGCGAGTCAGCGGCGCAGTCGCCGTTTACGTTCCTCCTCCAAACCAAAAGGTACGTCGGCGGACAGATTCGGCATCAACGAGAAAAACGACGTATTGTAAATGTTGCCCAGACTTCCTTTGTTTGTTTAGTTTTTTTGGACTTTCGGTTAAGCAGATAGAAATGCGTAAATGTAGATGTGCGCGTCGTATGGACTGTTTCACTCGGTCCAACAAGAGTAGATGTAGGACACAGTGGGACAGAGAGTGGGTCGATTTCCTAATTCGGGGTTGAATACAGATTGATTCAGTCGTGAAAGGGGGGGGCAAAGCGGAAAAGATCCTTTTATTTGTAGCTGTGTGTTTGTCAAAAGAATCGAGCAGAAGTCTTTCCCTGCCTGAGCTCTTATACCTGCTACGCTGAACAGACCAACAAAATACTTGTATTTGGCTGTTTAAAGGAGATGCTATAAAAGCCTGAGCTCCTGATGACCATCAGCATTATTATTCCCTTCGTTCTTTTTATTTGTTGCGTAGCTTAGTTTCGCTTTATTACAAACTTTCTTTTGATGACCACCAGAGAAAATTGGAATATGAAACTGATGTAGTATTTAACAGTGATCTTGCGGACACGTGGTTTGACGTGTGGTTTAAAGCGTGGCGACTGGCCACCCCACGTGGGGGGCAGAGGAGCGGAGACGGTTTTAACCTCGGCACAGAACATCAGTTCTCGGAGGGCAGCCTCGGAGGATCCACACCGCACCCAGAACCCCCCGCCTTTGTCTGGAGAACCAACATCCTGAAGGCTCAGACATCAAGTGTCCTGACTTTTCCTTTTCCTTCTCTCCCTTTTCCTTCCATTCTTTGTCCTCTTCGGTTTCTAACTCATTCTGGCGCCTGCGATGAGGACATTTCTCAACCTGGCGCTGCTTAGGGTTACTTACTGAAAATTTCAATAATGCGACAAAAAGATTGATGAAATCATAGTAAAATCAAAGAATTTACCTTTGCTGTATATGTTGTAACACACACTTTGTTAAATCAGAAAAACTGATTTTTAAACACAGACCAGCATTGGTCCAGACTACCATTTTGTCTTTACAACCGAATTGAGCTTTTTTTTTTTAGATAAGCTTATTAAAAGAATTAATTTTAGATCCGGACATCAAATGCCACGGTGAGATCTCATGTTCCATGTGCCCTGGTTGCCGTTGTGTTGGCCAGCTGGAGCTTTTTGAAAGCTGCATCCAGATGTTTCGCAGCCGTGCGATGGCGGCCCTCCGGCTTCAGGCCCAGCGCCTGCTTCTCCGAAATATGACAACTGTAAATTTTCGCTAAGGTACGACTGTTTCGCGGTTAGTTAAGTCGGTTTTAGTGAAAGCGCGAATATGCACGTATTCCAAAGGAAATGCGCCAAAGTTGAGGGTCTTTAATGACTTTCTGCCACGTCAGACGCCTGTTTTTGGAAATGCGGAGGACCTTCAGCAGCAGAGCCTGGAAGCTTGATTTATATATCTGACCATAAGCTCCTGCTGGGGACGACATACGTAACCTTTGGACCTTGTAACCTTAGTCATTTGCCTCCTTCGTCGACAGACCCTCAAAAATCCCAGCATGCACTCCAACCTGACCGGATCTCCTAATGACCATCATGTGGAAAAGCGAAAACGTGCAATTTATACATCTAACTGCCATAGCAACATGACCGCTTCCCCGGGTGACTTTTTTTTTTTTTTTTACAAGAACCGAGTTATAAAATCTTTTTTTAGTATTAATAAAACACTTGTTTCGAAACAACAACAAAATGATAATGTGCTCCGCAATTACATAGTGTGTACAGCTGGAAAATAGACTAAACAATATTTAGCTGATTCAAGACGGCAGTTTAATGATGCTTACCAAAAATAATTTCTTTGTTTTTCAGATATTGTTAAACAGCTGAATAATTTTTGTCTGCAGCCCCGCATAATATCCTCCTCGGCTCGGGCAGGATTGGAAGGCCAGCGGCGGGGGGTTTGCCTCCTCACTTGGGACACCTACTGTTAGGTTTATTCACTAATAAACATCATAAATGTTTTAGTCTTTGATCAGCGCTAATTTAACAAGCGTGCTTTGAAACCAAAGCTCTGCGGCACCCAGGGTTCTGACTGAATACGTACAAGCAAGGTGACTGATTGCACCGCTGTGACATTTGCATTAAAGAAAATTATAATAACAATAAAAGCTGACAAACCTTCGGACCGCAGCTACGCGGACCGAACGTCCCTCAGCGGTTCCGTCCGGCTCGCTGACCTCTGCGGACCAGACTGAGGGTCGCTGCGGGAGGAAACAGGCGCCGGAAACGTCCTTCATCGGTTCGCGCTGGCAGGGGGTTTGAAATCCCCGCAGCGATCGTCGTTTTTCATACGTCTGAGGCCGCAAAGTCGCGGGCGAGACGCTCTCCGCCGTCGTGACCTCCGAAGAATCCGTCTGTCCTCCACGATCGAAATGAGGAACGCGAGGGACACAAATCCCAGACCAAACTCACTCCGAACTCACTTCAGCTGCTGGACCAGACGGCCGACGTCGCACTTAGGGTCCTGCCGTCCTCCCAGCGTGGCCTTCTGTCCCTCGGGGCCTTCAGGGCTTTATTATGTCACGTTAGTCCAACAAGTTGTGTCAGTAGACGATACAAAGAGGAAATACCTGCCAATGTGCGTCTAAATTGTTCCATATATTCATTTACCCTGTTTACACACAGTGCTTGAGTGAAAAAGTCCGCGCTTTACCTGCGGTCTCAGCATGTTGGGTTCAAACCCCTCTCCTTTGGCTGCGCCCCTGAGAGAGGTGCGGACCCTGTTTAGGCAAAACAGACGGATGCACTTCATAATCAGCCCTAAATCACGTACAATTTATTCTATAATACGGGTTTTGCGCCCGTATTGGAATCGGTTTTAGAGCCGCGATTTACGTACTTGTACGGTTTAGTCTTCAAGTCTGGTGTTGTCACCGGTCGCTTAGCAACCTGATCTCCCAGCAGAACGCAGCCTTTTTCGGTGTTTGTTTTGCAGCTGAAAGCTCGATACGACTTTCGGAAAGCCATTCAAACTCACTCGCTCTTTAATGCGGCGCTACAATGGGCGCTCACTTTCAGCCTCGTAATTAAATTATTTCGTTTTTGTAACCGGAAAGTATTATTTTCTCGCGTCGATTTGTCGAGGACACACGGATTCTTTCCCTAAGAATGGAGGTCACAGTGACGGAAAACATCTTAGTCACTATTTTGCGGCTTCGGGGGAAAAAAGAGACGCAGACCGGCCACGTAAAAAAGACGCATCTCATCGAGGGAAACGTCACCCCGCTGCAGAAATGGGCCACCGTAATATGCTGATACAGGGTTTTACATGTTATCTCAATCTTTTATTCATTTGTTGTTTGCAAAATGCTCTATGAAATATGTATGGTCTGTGCAACACTTGAATCTTTAATGGCGCGCAAGCTGGAGGAAAAGGCGGCTGAACAATGAGGCGGATCAAACCGGAGTCCTCAGGAGCGCAGCAGATACGGCGGCCGGTGAAAATGGACCTGAGTGAGGCTTCTGCTCGAGCTCTAACTGCCGCGTCCACTATTCCCTGAATAAGACAAAGCAAATAAACTGGCTTTAATAGCATCGCACTTTCTCATCAGCCTCCCGCGTTCGGAGTACTGACCTACGTCTTGCCAAATATTTGCTGCATCGTGTGCTTTGTGTTCAGATACCTGTTGACTTGCTCCAACGCATGATGTACAAGTCAATAAACCCCAAGGAGACTAAGAGGACTGATTTAGCAGGACGGAGATTTAGCTAAATGTACCGTTTAACACGGCGATACAATCTGAAATGCAACTGCAGACTTTGGTTTTCTCAACCGCCACTTTGAAAACTTGACAATTTTAAAAAGAGCTGCCGTGGTTCCTCGTACGTCTTTCCTGAATGTGTATAAATAATTTCTCGTTTTCTTTATTTACGTCCCCCTTTGGAACTGGAGGAGAAACCGCTGCCTGTGTGTAAACGTGACGCATCGAAAGCCGCCGCGAGAATTGAGCATAACGTAAATACTGCTGAGGCTCCTTCTGTAGGTGTGTCGGGTTGACAGAGCTGGCTGGCAGGTTCGAAGGTCTCCAGCGTTATAATAAACAGGTAAAGGTAACCACACCTGGAGGTCTTGGTGCTTCTGGAGGAGCATTTTTTTTCATGGCTGAATTCCTGGAGTCGCAGCTGATGCTTTGACTGGTAGCTGTGATGGTTGCCAGAGAAGGTAAAGATGGTGTTGAGATCTGTGAAAGGTCACCTATTCTCTATAAGCAACCATAAATTTAAGGTGACATAAACAGAGGGCGCAGCAAGTAAGTCATTAGTAGGTGTTGAGGGTCATGGAGGGTTCAGCAGACAACAGCGTGGCTGTGAACTACAGAACCTATTGCTCAGCACATGCCCCAGAAACATCTTGAAGGAGCCGCTTCATGTTCAGACTGGAGCTGATGCTCGGCAGCTTTTTCAAACACACTCTTGTGATCCCTGAGATCATATTCTGGAGGAATGGTGCGCAATGTTGGCGATGCGCTCAAACTAGCAGTCGGAGTATCTCAGATAACTGATGTGCAGGATCTTCAAAAAAGGGTGGATGCACATTTAAGGCCAAACGCTGCAACTGTTTTGATGAGGTACCTTAAGCGTTGATCCAACGTCGATTTATACCTGCGGTATTTTGCCGAGAGCCTTTTTCTTGCACTGCTTCGCCAGAAGTGCGCGGTACCGTCTGCCTTATAGATCTATCGGTTTTGTTCTGCGTCGAGAGAATAAAGTGATGTTTGTGTCACACGCGGGGTCCTCGGCATGCAAACACAATTTGGGGCCAGAAGTATGTTTCTTACTCAGTTTGTTTGTAAGTGACATTTCCCGATCGCAGTCACAAGCAAACATCACAGTCAAAAAAGCTTAACTATTCACACCCCCCATCCTAACCCCATTCACAGTTCCGTTCTGTAAAACTGTAATGAAATTATAGTTTGTTGTAAGACCAATTCCATCTAGTGCAAACCTTATTGGGGGGGGGTCCTCTGTATTCCAAAGCCTTTAAGTCTATTTTAAAATTATTGGAAACAAAAATACAGCATTTCCACAACCCAGACCATTGACTATTTTACCATATAAGGACAAGCATTGACTCGCACCCTGTTCAGGGTGTAGTTTCACAGCCCAAACGCCCAGGGGTTCGACAGCGATATTCTCCTGACTGCTGCTACTGTACTGTTTCTTTAGCTTCTTTCTTACCTGCACAAAGAAAAAAGCGTGGTAATAGAGACAGGTCAGTTTATTTGCTGGCTATGTTTTGAGCGAGTCTGAGATACAGCTATAATAAATATGCGATATAAATATTAACTTTGAGTTACATTAAAACTGAAATTGAAAGTGACCCCTAAAAAAAATATACAGTGCTGTGCAAAAGTCTTAGGCACCTGTGGGAAAAACGCTATAAAGCGAGGATGGTTCCAAAAATAACGCCATGAATACTTATTCATCAATAAACCTTCTAAAAAGTGCAGTAGATAAAAAAAACCTCAATCAGATCAATGTTTGGTGGGACCACCCTTTGCCTTTAAAACACCATCAGTTCTCTTATGCAAACTTGCATGCAGTTTAAGGTGGAGGTTGGTAGGTTCTTCCAAACATTTTGAGGAACCGGCCACAGTTCTTCTGCAGACTTTGACTGTCTCTGCATGTCCTCCCAGACTGACTTGATCATGTTGAGATCGGGGATCTGTGGGGACCAGACCATCTGTTGCTGAAGATAGTTGTGTATGACTGAGATTGGGTGTTTGAGGTCATTCTCAGGCTGCACAATGAATTTGGGACCAACCAGAAACCTCCCCGATGGTGGATAAGAATCTACCTGTACTTCTCAACAGACACTGAAGTTGCATGACTAAGACTTTTGCACAGTACTGTATGTTGTCTTCAAGAACGCCCATTCAATGCTGGCTGTGGAATGATTCTCACGTGAACGTGTGCGATGTTCCTGTCCTTGTTGTTGACTGCGACACCGAGCAGAAGCTGCAAGTTGGGGGAAGTGAGATGAAGTCATTTGAATTTCACTTTTCTTACTTTATTTAGTGAGAAACATAGTTGTCAGAACAGGATTCTGGGGGGGCATGTAGCCCCCACGTTGACCCACACCTGCCCTCGGTATCTGAGTAAAATTTCCGGTAAGAAACTTCACTCTTCTGCTCTTCTCACCCTGCAACTCTTTCCCTCCTTGTTAAATCTCACAAAGCCCTTAAATGGTGAGTGTTACAATTTAATAAATAATTACGTAAATATTTAAAGTTCTACGTTTTACATCGAGTCCTGCGTGCTTTACAAAACTGATACGTCTTTCAAACATTAAACAAACGTTTAATACGTTTTTGAGTGACGTCATTTCAGAACGTTCGCCAGTCAGCCATTGAAGCATCGCAGGTTGGACAGGCGAGAACAGAAGCAATAAGCTGTGGTTCCTCAAGCTGCGGTTTAAGGCTTGTCCCACAGAGGTTTTTCTGGGTCTTGACTTCTGGACTCAGTCTTCTCCTGCGGGGACCGGCCTGTCTGCCGGGCTTGATCTAAACTTTCCCGGTGAGAACGTGCAGAACTAACTAAACCTGCAGTTTCTGTGCTAAAGAAGAACGGAAACTTCAGTCAAATCCTAATATTTGACCTGCTGTTTTGAGGTGAATTTATGTGGCCTCCACCACATCCTCATTTCTGAGCAGCCTTTAGAGTATCGGCAACGGAACCCACTTTAGTCTCCTCCGCTGTTCGTAATTTGCGCAGCACTTTTGCGCATTTCAACACGCAGCGAAAGCGAGTGGTCTTTTGGCAGAGTCAACAGCAGCCAGGTTCTCCTCCGCAGTCTTTGAACGTTTTACGACGCAAACAATCGGACAGACGCGCACAACCCTGCGCGTAGAGAACAAGCCGGAAAGTCGGATACGCGCGCGGCAGACACCGACGTCTCAAGATAAAGACTCATCTGACAGATAAGGAAATGTCCTTAAAGACGAGTCCATTGTTGTCTTCTGAACCTTTTCTCTGCCACATATCAAATTATCAGCTCTTGCCAGATCTTGAGATTAAAAATGAGCATTGTGACAAAGCCAGTCTCCTTCAGTCAATAGCAACGAATATGTTGCTTGAGCAAAGGTCACGCTGTTGTACACATTCACAGGCGCCAACAATGAGAAATATTATCCCGGTGGGGTCCTGCCAATAACACGCCACAAGTACATTTAAAAAAAAAAAACACGTACAAAGAATTTCAAGGAAGTGAAAGTGCGCACCTCGGACAACAAAGCAGGTACACGGATAATGTGTCACCGCGCGGTGACAAGATACCAGGACTGTTATTTAATTTCATGTAACAAGATTGTCAGACGCCTAAACATTCATTACATTCCCTTCATAAATCCCATTTATTCAGCCTGGACATGCAGGGCGGTCTTCCCGAAAGAGACCTCAGATGACGTGAATAAAGATATTTACCGACGATTCAAACCGATACTTGAAATAGCATCACGGGTGTACGGGTGAAAGAATATTTGAACAAATCCAAAGTATTTCTTTATTTTTTTTGTGTGTCTGTTTAGCATTTCACTCGCTGAAGAACCTGGTTTAAGCGCCGGCAACGAACCCAGGCCGGTTTTCTGACTTTGGCGCAAATGCACGCACGGCCGTCTTAGGCGAGGCGACCTGGCAGGGATCGCAGCTGACATAAACCGGCCGTGAAGCCCAGCACCAAAGCGTCCGGTATGTTTTCCCCATCGACCACATGCTGATGATCACTGGGGAAAAAAGTGCGGAAAAGAACAGAATTGTGAGAGCGCGTGTCGCGCCAGCAAGGAGTCTGTGATATGATTAAATATTCCATTGCAGACATTTATATGGTTTCTGGGGTTTTTGAGCATATTGTGTAAAATTACAGATAATGGGATATCGGTGCTCCATACAGCAGGAACACAGCAATTACCAGCATTGCAGGAGAACTGTTAACCAGGGGCACTTAAGACCACCATAATTGGACTAGGCTAAATAAGGAAATGAATAGCGGATATCCGTTAATGACGAATCTCATTAGAGGGGACTTTGTGCCCCTCCGTCCCCCAGACGCGAGACGCACGGACCCATCAGTCCTTTTCCCGCGAACTGGGGGAGCGAGAACCAGCCTTTGTTGTCATTCCCCGACAAAACGAATGGGATGAAGAGCCGGGGTCTCCGTGCGACTCTCCCGGGCCCTTTTTTTTTTAAACGTAGACGTGCGTGTGGCTGCGTTTCAGACGCAGCAAGTGAGGGGCGCGAGGCGTTAAGAACTCGTCCGTCGCGGAAGAAGGGATATTTACCAGCCCTGTGGGACAAAATAACGCTCAACCCTCAGCCCCCGTCATGCCTTCGGTACAGTCAACTAAGGCGGCGTCTTACGTGTGTTTTGGACAAACTCGGAGGTGTGGGTCACTTCTGTTAAATCGATACAGATAAACGTTACCCCCCCGGGTTGGTTTAACACTCCTTACGTGTTACTTTTCTCTCGCTTAAATGTGGTTTCTTTGGCCGGAGTGCCGTAAGGCTGACGTGACATCCTCTACGCGAGACATCCGAGCGGGCGACATTAGTGGCCTCCGGTTGTATTTTAAATGATTTATTCGCATCTGTGGTGTGTCTGGTCAAAGGAAACAAATGGGCAAGACTGCGATAAAGATGCAACTGGCACGTTTAATAGTTCACACAAACTGAAGAGGTACTATCTCGGGAAAATGAGCCCCAAAGGCTGTACAGCGAAAGAGATTTTGGAGATCATGTGCCCAAGATAGATTTGCTCCAAAATGTGCACATAGAGGACTAAACATCCTGAATAACGTTGACCCACACGATGCACGTCATTCTTTGCCCCCCACTAAAAATGACATTTCTCATATGACGGACTTTTTTTAAATGAAAGTTTGACTTGCCTTAAACCTCTGGTTTAGTTTTGCTTCCTAATTTTTCTCTTATTTCATCTGCTCTTTAAATCCCCCCCTTCGCGGGGTCTAAACATTTCGCAGGCCCTACGAACTCAGTCTACAGAGAATATTCCGGAACCCAGCGCGGAAAACAAGCGCTGCTGCGAATGAAGCGGGCGAAAAGGTGTATAAAAGGTGCAGCGTAACACTAGATGATCCTGTATGTTTTATAACTGCTTTACAGATGATTGTAATGCTTTGCCCAGTTAGAAATGTGTCTTGAACACAACCTAATGGTTGAGAAACCAGTACCTC
Organism: Arapaima gigas; assembly: GCA_900497675.1. Lineage (NCBI taxonomy): Eukaryota > Metazoa > Chordata > Actinopteri > Osteoglossiformes > Osteoglossidae > Arapaima > Arapaima gigas. The sequence continues at coordinate 89,695 of UFQX01000312.1, forward strand.
TTAGAGGCAGATTTCCCATTACGGAAGTTTCTAGGCATTTCCTAACAAACTTTCTTTCTTCGGCTTCCCCTTTCAGCCAGGACTTTATACTAGCGGTCAAGTCCTGCGGCCTGCAGACACCAAAATCCACAAGTGACCCGAGCGATCGAGGTGGATCCCAAACACTCCTTTTCGCCCTTTAGCTTATCGAAATGAGGACATATTGGCAAAACTTCCCCACAGTCTCCACTGACAGTGACAGACAAGAACTGTCATGGCGCGGGCGGCAGAATCCAGACCGCCGGCAACGACCGGCACAGAAGCTGCTGCTCGCCGGGGTCCGATTCTCCTTATTGCTGCGCCCTGGGTGTCTCAAGAAACATCGAGACGGAACCCGAGCGCAGGTTCGACTTTCCATTCACGGTTTTTGTAAAATACATGGCAGCGCTCGCGCCTGCTCTCTGAAGGGCCGCGCGCCTCTCAAAGCATCGGGAACGGAGATGAAACGCGCGCGCCGCATCGGCCTCCATCACACCCGACGCGGGTTCGAGGGGGCCGTTTGGGCGGCTGGGGGTTGGGGGGGGGGGGCTGTGTTTAGACGCGTCTCCCGATCCTTTGAGAGCCCCGCTGCTGGGTGCAGCTGTGTGGCGATGCGCTTTAATCCCCCCCCACCCCCACCCGGTTCGAGCGGAGCGCACTGTGCGCGTCCCCGCGGTGAGGAACGGAAAAACAGGAGGCAAGGCTGCCGCTCGGAAAAGCTTTGAAAAACGGCGCCTCCCGAGGATTGTCAGGCTGCCGCGGAGGTGTGTGTGCGAGAGTGTGTTGTGTAGCGTAGCGACGGGCGCCGCGCGGCCCCCCATTTCTTCTGTGAATCAAACGCGCGCTCCCTGCGCCGCACAGCCAAAAACACACGATCAAGGTGCTTCTCATCCCATCTTCCCCTTCCCATCCCCAGCTCTCGGGCTGCAAAGGGTTTTTAATTACAAGTCCTGCAGAACAGTGTCTTCACACTTTCCCCCCCTTTGCGTTTGGAGCAACAAACAAGGATCCTGACTGATGATAATGAGGCGGAATGAATTATTGATCACAATCAGGATTTTTCTTCTTTGGACATTCTGATACAACCTGATCTCTAAACACTAAAATCTCGCCTTTTGCTGAGCTCACAAAACAAAAGCTTGCAGAAGGCCTCGGTTTTTCAAATTGCGTTCTAGCTGAGAAACAGTTGCACTTTGGAATTTATTTTGTTTTTGTTGTTTTGGCGTCTTTTTTTTTTTTTTTTTTTTTTTTTTTTTGTTTTTTGNAGCTGGTCTGTGATGTGGACCCCCTGGCCCTGTCTGTGTACTGTGTATATGTATTCTGTAACTTTTTTTTTTTTTTTTTTTTTTTTTTTTTGGGATGGAAATAGTCCTCTTTTCTCAAAACTCCACCGCTTAGAAGGAAGAAGATTAAGTAACCCGGAGTTACGGGTTTGACGGCTTCGGATGGAAGCGGCCCTAAAAAGAGGACAAAAATATCAACAGCTGAGTTTTGCTTAAACATTGGAGAGGTCATGTCCTCACCTGCCTTGTTATTATGACTCTGACTTTGAAAAATCTATTAAAATGAATAATGTACCTCACAGTGCGCACACGTCACTCGTACTGTGATACGGTTCTAAGCCCGGACGACATAAAGAGAAAAACTATTATTCACCTGTCCTGCAATATGACGGCTACGATTGTAAAGTAATAATTTTGATCCGGAAGGTGAAAAAGAATGTCTGCATTTTTCCAACCCGCATTACTAGGGCTTACATAAAATAAAAGATGAGAAGTGCATCTCCTCGCAATAAATTAAATTTGAGATTCGCGTTTGTTTTGTCAGCAGTGACAATACTGTATTTATATTAGTTGACAACAGGGTAAACTGTGCTGTCAGGTGACCAGGCTTGTGTTCTCTGTATAAAATGGCTGGCAAGCAAACGTGTTTGAGTAACATCCAGGTTACGATAATAATAGGAAAGGTGTCAAAATGTGACGTCAGGGCGCTCTGGTAAGACGCGGCTGGACTTTAGGTTTCGTCCGTGTTCTCCTGGGCGCAGCCGGAGGAAAGATGGCAGACGGCGTTTGCTGACATTTCACAGTTCAGGCAAACAATGAAATTGTCGGGTGGAGCACTTTTTTTAAACTGCAGAATGGTCACAAGGTTTTTTATTCCAGACCAAGTCAAAAACACACACAGACAAACACACACAAAACACTCAAACCCATTGCTTTGGGGGAAATTCCAAAAATGAGTCACTGATTCCTTGCTGGATGACTTTTGAGTAAAGGAGGTCAGAGGGCCGCACTTTGGAATCTGGTTTAAGAATATATTATAAGTAATCTTTATGTTTAATTGGGGTTGTTGGATTGGCTGTTGGCCAAAGTGTCGCGGAAGGTCATAGAAGAACCAACATTATCCACGGTTGGCTGGACGAGGGGAGCCAAGCTGACCACGGTTAATCTCCAGATGTTTAGGAACGATGGTTCCCGGATGGTCAGTCAGAAGCTTGGTGCTCCGTGGTAGAAATGGAGAGACAAAATTCAAATGTAGTTTATAAATGCAAATACTAAAGTGAGTGAAGCCAGAGCGACGTACACAGGACGGAACTGCAGTACAAACGTATCTCCATTTTACCACCTTGGCGGAAATGAAACCCCAAAGTGGAACGGATATGAGATGAAAGCGACTGATATTGTCGTGGCAGTTTGAGGCAATCCCACCACAGACATGGTCCTAGGGTTTACACTGCAGCTGTGGGCAATAACCTTGACGTTGTCCTTCTAGACTTCTTCTAGACCTATTCAGTTTTCCGTTGCATTAGCAGCTGGGAAAACGAATTACATCTGGCTTTCCCGAGACACTTTTACAACGTCCCATCATTAAGAGTTTCGCTAAGAAAAGGTTCCGGCAACAGTTTGACTTTCTGCGTTGAGCCTTGAGGCAGGACAAATATCAATAATGTAAGAAATACCAAACATTTAAGTACATCTGAAGTATTTTGCAGAAGCTGTTTGGTACCCTAATATCAGCAGTGGAACCTGAGGCTTTCCGGATTCCGCTAATTTCCTTAATCACAATACCGTGCTGAAATTTGTAGTAATCCTATAAATCACAGCCCATTCCCAAGGTGATACAGCACTGCCAGCAGATTCACACGCTATGCTCACTTATGTACGTATGAAAATCAATTTGGAAAGAAAACCTGTACAAGTTGTTATTTACTTAGACAGTGGGCGAGATGCAAGTATATACTGTACACTGTAATATTGCTTGTTTTCACATCCTCGTCGTCCCAAAGACACTCGGCGGCCAAAGGTTTGGGAAATCTCAGCACAGCGAGTTCCAGTCAAGCTCCTTTAACTTGAGTGTAAATGTACTTGCGCTAAATGAGTGTGTTGAACGTTTCTGGAATAAATCACAAATATTGTGTTTGCAATAATGGCACGGTGCGCTGCTGCGTTTCAGAAGGTTAGCAAGATGAGTCAGATCTGGAAACACGCGACCGATGAGCCACTTATATAATTCTGTTTAAATAAAAAAAAAAAAAGACAAATAATCCGATCATAACACATCAAATCCTGTTTTCTTTCAGAAAGGTCTTAATTCTTTCACTAGTGAATATCCAGCTATTTTGGACATTTTTCTTGATCAGGTGTAATCTCTTCCGTATTCTTGGCCCAGTGTGTATTTATTACCAATTATAGTAATATTTTTGTGTTGTTTGTTGCCGCATCCAAACAGAGACACCAAGTAGTGTTTCATCATTTAAACCACATTTCAAACTGTTTTTTTTCCCTAAGATGCATTTATTATTTAATTTATGGCATTTCTTTAAAAACTTGCACACATACTTGTACCCTTATACTGACTCGCCAGACATTAAAATAAACCCAAGTGAAGCCGGGCAAATGGTACAATGGTGCTTAGCAATTCGACATCTCAGGGTTGTTGGTTCGACTCTCACCTCCTACTATTGCTGTCTGGAGTGTATATGTCTCAGGTCAGCGAAGAAGTAAGGCTGCTTTTAAAGCCCATATTTCTATCAGAAGTACAAAATAAGATGTACAACAGTGCTGAAAGTGATCGTTCCGGAAAATAGTGTTTGTCCTGTTCTGCGTAACGGATTCCCAGAGCTGTAGGAAGTAAAGTGCAGCTTCTATAAGACATCATCTGAAGCGCGGGGCTCTGGGATTTGTCTACACTCCACATCCATTACTTACCCTCTAAAACTCCCGGTATTTTCCTCCCTTGGTTTCTGAAATACTCGTCGAAGGAGCAGAGCCTTGAGCTGTTATGCTTTTGCATATATTAATATTTTAGCATCGGAGGCGGTGGCCAGCTGTTGCTAGGCAGACTTGTCTCCTCTCCGTCACGCCTGGGTCACAGTCCCTAAACCTCAGAGAAGTTTTAGCAGTCAGGATGCTGAGGACGTATTCGATGCTTTCAAACCTGCACGCAAGTGCCAGTGACATAAACCGGAATGGCGAATTTGAACCGGCGGTGAAAAAGACTGTATGTTTTACTCTATACACTTCATTGGTATAAATGACCATCCTCTTGAAAACACCTCCTGCAACTGCCAGGTTAAACAGTTAATTCCTCACATATTTTGGTCATTTTGCTAAATTACTTCTAGTTACATACTTCAGGCAGCCAAAAATGTATAGAATAGATATATATATTCGGGAAGGTAGTGAGAAAAAGTAGTAGACAAGAAGAAAGTAATGGACTGTCAGAGGGAAACCCAATGAATGAAACAGCATCCAGCGCAAACTGCAGCACAGCAACGTCGATAAAGTAAAACAGCGCAAAACTGAGGCAGCAAGCGGTGCTGCTCCTTCCCAGCACCCGGGTTGTCGGGGTTCAAATCCAACCCAATCTGCATGCGTGAGTTTGAATGTTCTCCCCGTGTCTCTGTGGATTTTCTTCCGATTTCTTCCCACAGTCCAGAGACATGTGATTCAGGCTAATTGGTCATTGTAAATTCCCCACTGACTGTGTGTGGTGACCCTGTGATGGACCGGTGTCACAACCAGGGTGCAGTTTCATAGCCCAGTGATCCTACGATAGACTCCTTGGCCGGGATGAAGTGGTGAAGGATAATGAAAATAAAACCGAAGCTCATCCAGAATAAACCCTACGTCGCATCTAGCAGAACACATCTGAAAAGGCAGTCCAGTGTAATTTCGCCACCATAAAAACAAGGCATTTTTCGAATATTTGATATACTGCGTCAGTTGCCGCAAAACCCTTCATTATTATTTTACACCCAAACCAATTCCTTTTTGGCCTAAGTGGCTATGGAGTTTCCAAGCTACTGAAGACACATCTAGATCTTCTAGACCCTGCCCCCCGCTGCCTGGAGGGAAGTTGCTCATCACAGTGAGGCGGATGACAACCGCGGCCCAGAACGCCGGCGAGACGTCACCGTCCCGCGCGGGAGCCGCAGCTGAGATGAGGCAGCACCCTTTGGAAACATATCACCTGAACATCTACTCTTTAAATGGAGTCATTATTGGGTGACTAATTCAAACAGACAGCATGTGTCACTTTAAATAAAATGACATAATTTGAGATTCTTAAACATGGCTTCTACTTTTGCCAGTACTTGTGTGTGTGTGTGTGTGTGTGTGTGTGTGTGTGTGTATTTAATATATATGCTTAAATAATACTTCTGCTCTCCAGAGCTGACAAAAAATGGCCTTTGTTACTTTAGTGATAATTTAAACATCAACAGATGACATTTTCGTGACATTTGGAGTTTTTTTTTTTCGTCTTTCGGGCAGAGGCATCGAATATGTTTTGGGTTGGGTCTGGCGGACGGTGAGAAATTTCACCAAATGCTCGAGTTGGAAAACCACATGGAGCTCCGGAGTTTCGATCGTGCTGGTCAATGTGCGTGTTGCGCGACTTCATGCCCTGAAGACTGAGTCTAGACAGGAGGCAGCCAAGCTGGCCTGCTGACCTACATCCTGCAGTTATTCTACTCTACACTTCCATGGGGGAAAGAGAGAGGGGTGACATCGCGGGGGCACAGAGAGAGAGAGAGAGAGTCTGGGCGAGAGAGAGCGGGGGGGGGGGGGGGGGGGGGGGGGGNGGGGGGGGGGGGGGGGGAGGGGGGGGGGGGGGGGGGGGGGGGGGGGGGGGGGGGGGGGGGGGGGGGGTGGGGATGGGGACTGAGAGGGTGGCAGGAGGAGTAAAGAGAGGCAGATAAAGAAGAGACCAAAATAGAAACAAAATGGGTACAGGAGCAAAAAAGGACATTTGTCATGTGTGTTCAAAAAATGGGAATATAAGTAACGGAAAAAAATATGAGACGACATAAACAGATAAAGAAAAATCATGACGGTTCTGCACAGTCATGACAGTTCAGGCTGTACTGATGATAATATTACTACACCGTACAAGCTAACCTTATGAAAGACATAATCTAGTAGGTGTATAAGAATTGGTGGTTTTTAAATGGCAAACATATTTAAAAATATATATATATTCCACTTTAAGGCTTTTCCAGTACATTACATGAGCCCCTCATATATAACATGCATATTGCATATTTGAATCATGTACTTTTTCTTTAATTCCAACTCTGATGTAATTGAAATGTAATAAAACTCCTGTACCAATAACAGCAAAGTTGTTTATTCACGTTTGCATTTCTTCTGGATTTATTGCATACTGTATTTGAAGAGCCACCGTAACGGTCTTTGTTGGACTCTAAGGACGATTTTATTATTGTGTAACGTGTGTTTTTTCGGATGAAGCTGTTTTTGGATGAAACGTTGTAACATCCCTAATTTTTCCTGGGTTCACTCGGCCTCTAGATGTTATTTTTTATTTCAGATTTGACAGTCTTTTCTTCACAGTTCCAGAGTTTTAACAGAGGGCTTCAGCTCTTTTGTTCTGCCTCATCATAACTTTCAGAAACTGCTTTCAGAACATCTATAAGACATGCAGAAGCTGTCTGCGAATTTCTGGCCTAAAGGAAAAATAAATCTTTTGAATTTACTTCTGCTCACTACAGTTACCATCAGTAACTATGCAGCTGTTACTTATTTGGTTCAATAATTTCAGGATTAAAGTGCCTTAGATGAGATCGGAGAAAGTGCAAGAAATATTGTTTTTCATGTCGTACCATTTTGTGTTTTGGTGGTATTAATGAGCCAGTCCGTATCCAAAAATATTACCAATACCAGAGGACACGCTGAATTAATATTTGGCAACAAGGCATGATTTTAACACCATACTAGCACAAAAACAGTCACGCACCCAAACACTCATAACTGGGATTTTGTTTTGCTTCTCAGCCCTCAAAGATCAATGACTCATTTTGGATGAGACAAAACAAAGTTTAAAAATGACACATATTTACCAACAGTTAAAAAGTGATGCCAATGATGAATATTTATATCTCCAGAGATATAAAGCAAACGATCGCAATTCAGTGTTGCGTGACTCTGCGCTCCGTGGTGGACAGAGAAAAGGCTCGGTTTGTGACAATAAAGGAACAAATAACTTCCCCATCACTCTTCCGCAGGACTAGTTCATATCTCACTCGTAAATCTTCATGTTATTACACATGCCTAACTACATTCGTAGCCATTTTTTTCACACAAAAAAAAGTCAGTCGCTTTACACTGAAAAAAAATACATATATATGCATGTATAATATTCTTGGAAAAGTGCAAAGGAAAACTGGACGATCGCTACAGCTCCATTGTACTGACGATAGCATTACTACATCGTACAAGCACATAATCTAATATGTGTATGATAAGAATTGGTGGTTTTTAAAAGCTGTCAAAGTTTAATGCCTCTAATCCCTCTACTAGACTCTGGATTAATGGGGTGGGGGGGGATATTGCAGTCCTGCTGCATCTACACTATTGCCATTTCAAGATTAAAACTACTTAGTATAGCACACGTAGGGCAGGCAGTAAGAGGATCTCCAAGGACTACAGGTTCTATATCATGAGTTTCCCCCGAGTATCATGAGCCGTGACAGGAGGCTGAAACGCTCCTTACTTGGATGCACATCGTACTGCAGCAACTGGACCATGTTGGCGTTTGTGTCATGCGGGGGAATATGACACATCGGTACCGACAGCAACTGTCCTTCGTGTCATAAGTCACCGAGGGTGGTTAAAAAGAGCAATTGTTATGCATGAGAGTCGTGGCCTGCAATGGACTGGTGTCTCATTCGGGGGGCCGTTGCCTCACCTAGCGCCCTGTAATTCCAGGACAGGTTCCGGATGGCCGCGGCCTTCCACGTGGTGATGCGGTTCAAGGTAATGGATGGATGGACAGGCGGAGAGCCGTGGCATCTTTGTCTCTTTTGCAAGTTTCCGGGCGGTGATAATCATTTTTTTGGGGGAATATGACAGCTGCTGGGGTCTGTCAGAATTTTTTTTTTTTTTTGGTCCCTGTCAATATAATGGGATGTACTGGATCGCATTCTGTGGCTTATCGTGGCTGGATTTCTCTTGACAGTCCTCTCAGAAGACCCTGTTACATGGATATTTGTGACATCTCAAACATAAGTAGATTATCTACACAAACAAACTAGTGTTTTTGCAGTCATCCCGGCAACTTCAGTTGACAGCTCTGTGTCTTTTTTTTTTTTGCTACATTAAGAATTAAGGCACCAGCTCTGAGACTTTTTTTTCTGTGCGACAGCCGTGCGACAGGGCAGAAACAAGCACACCTACATAGAGCAGCGGGAAGAATCAAAGGCAGAACAGAAGTGAGGTGGTAGGAGAGGCTCAGCGATATTTGGATATAATTTATAATTATATAACAAGTCTGTGTTAGGCGACAGCTAGAAATGTGAAGCACGTGTTTGGCCGTAGGGGTTACGCCGTTACGCCACTCCCACCGGCAACCCGACAGCGGTCTCCCCATGAGGGTCTGATCCACAGCCACTGCGCCCCCAACCGTTGCTCAAGTGGAGGATAAACAAACAAGGGAGGCAAGAAATCCACGGAGCAGAATTAGCAAATTCTGTAAATCATAGCTATCGGCTCTCTAGTTTCCATAGAGATTAATAGGATTAAGTCATTACTTAAAAATTCATCTTTTTGCTTCGTTGACATGCTTCCTTCTCACTATTGAGACACTGGTCTTATTGGGTCACAAGCAACGTAACTGCAGCAATGGAAGTGGGAGCGGTGTATAAACTGAAGTCCTATATTATTTCAGCACCTCCATGGGGTCAGTAAGGCCTCTTCGTCTAGGCCACAAGGGGGTGTAGCGGTTAGCATGTCTCCCCTTTGAACCCAGAGGCCGGAGGTTCAAGTCTCCCCTTTTCCAGTCGTACTACTGGCCAAGGAACTTAATCCACTTTAAAAGTTTATTCTGCTGTGCAATGGGTAAAAAAACCCAGGTAGGCTGACATCACAAGCAGCTTTGGACAAAGTGTCGGCTGAATGAATGAAGATGAAGTGTTGAAGTCCTCTGTTGTAATGCAGGGAATAAACACGAGCTGCAGATTAAGGTTCTTACTGATGACACCGGGAGTAAAGAGCACGGACGCTGACAAGGTATGACGGTTTTGTGTTAAAACGCTGAAAGTGCTGTTTTAACTGTTAAAGAAGGGGGTCAAAACACATCACTTTTGGACATATTTCTCTAATGATCTCTCATTTGCTTCTGTTTAAAACAAAACTGTTCTCCACCGATACCACACGCCGTTATGGACGCGCCGTAAGCTGACAGAAACAGTAGTATTGGTGACTGTTACCTAAGGATCTGTGTGTCTGTATTGATCAGTGAGTGAGATGCACTGATTTCTCGGAGCTGTACATCGCAATGGAGAAAAAGTGCCTGCTAAACGGATAAATATAATTGTAAACGTAGACCCTCCCGATGCTGAACAAGTGCCCTGTCCATTAGACCATCCCTACAAGTTCACCTCCTTCAAGAGACCCGTGAGCGTCTCTCTAGCAGGCTCCACATCTACTGTGCCTGTCACGGCACAACCCCAGATACCTTGTGCGGTAGGGCTTCTGCTCGACAAGCCGTCCCCGAGTGCGCTAATAAAGAAAACATGAGACGAGCAGCAAAAACCCATCATTCCTGTGACAGGCCTCGCTCCCCCAGTGGCTACCAGCACAGAGAACTGCTCTGCTTTCAACATGGCGCATTTGTACAAGTTTCATCTCTATGCTCTATTTATTAATTTATTTATCTATTCTGAAAGGCTCATGGGTTGTCTCATGCATCTGTTTTTTTTTTTTCTTTTTTAGAATTTTTAGGAGTTCAAGAAAGGGAAAAAAAAAAGTCCCCGCGCTTCCCCACGCAGGCAGATGTGAGATATTTATAATGGCTGTGTGAGAGTGAAGTCAAGTTCACCGTGCTTTTATTTCTTTACCTATTTTATTCAAATTACTGTACCTGTTTTAGTGTGTGAGCACTTCTTTTAAAATGCTGATCATTTGTATCGCCAATTGATGCCTTGGCTTCCATGTGAAATGTTCATTTCCAGGCACTAAAAATCGCATAGCAACACAACACGTACATAGATAATGGACGTTTTGAAAAAAAGAGACTACAAAATGACAGCAGAACACTGATTTACTTTTTAATGATTACTGTATTTTTGCTAAAGTATTTTTTGAACTTTTTAGCTTCATTTGGACACATTTGTAGCAGATTCTCCCAGCTGTGTAATGCTTCTATTTGTCTTCAAAAGACAAAGATAAAAGATGCTCAGATAAATAAAAGAATGGTTATGTGAGCTGTAATAAAGGTCTGTGAGAAGTTCCATCAGTGGCTCTGATCCTCGGCTCCTTTTCCTCACGCTGGACTCATGTGGGATGGTCGACTGTACCATGTGACAGTACCCTGGTTAACACAGAGGGTGGGGAGAGAGGTGTAGAGAGAGTGTGGGGGGGTGAGAGAGAGAGAGAGAGAGAGGGAGCGGGCGAGAGGGAGGGAGTGAGGTTCACGATGGGAGGAGGCAATGAGGGAGCGACGCAGACAGAGACAGCGAAATGTTGTAAATAGCACCAGTGTCGCCCCTGAGATGATTCCCTCTCCAGCTGCCACATCGACATGTTAATCTCCTAAAGCTGACCACACTCAGAGCTGCCTTTTCTCATGATGTCCTGCCCTGTAAGTGATGTGTCCCTAGACCTGCAGATGCGTCTTCTGCATGAAAGGGTCTTCTGACGCCTGTGGATTTAGAAGCAGACAAATTGTAATTTTGTAATAAGCCGTAGTGGAATAATTTTTTTCTTAAACGCTCGCAAAAACATTCTGACTGTCGGTGTCGCTTACTTAATTCGCTGCCTGTTCTGATTTTGCAGTGGATTTTTGAAATGGGGGTGTTTCACAGGATGCAGCTGCAGGGAAGGTCCTTCACAGCAGAAGAGCAATATATGTCAGAGAAGGGTGAAATCTACATATCTTTAATTTATTTAAAAAATGTGAAAGCCTAAACAGAGGTCTGACCCCCATCCAACACCTTACTGAGTCCCTGACTGTAGATACTCTTTCCCCAGAGTTGTTAAACTAAAGGGAACAAGTGACCCAGAGAACCACGTTAACACTGCAGTATTTCACACATTCACTAGTACAATATTTTTAAGTCACTAGTTATTCCGACTAAAACATTTTCCTTTAACTTATTGTCACTATTGCACAACTTACTTGAAGTTTCATATCTGTCGTGACAATGTTTACGCTTTTCAGGTTGAACAATAAGTCTGTTATGGGGCCGTAAAAATTGCATCACTTTGCTATGCCGGTCAGTTAAACTTCATTAACATGTAAGAACAGAAAGGCACAACAAAAGAAAATGGCAAAAAAGCAACCGTCATTGCATGTTTATATAGTTTTACTTACTCTACTTAGATTGTTGACATTTAATTTTATCCAAGTTCTCAGAGGATATGTTTAATAATTCACATGTACCAGTGGCATACTGCATTATCTCCTCTCCTCTTTTGAATTAAAGCATCCTTTGTCTATATAGCTTGTGTATGAAATATAAATACTGTTGACTTTAATATTTATACTTACGAACTGGTCCTGAAAGCAATTTATCCCTCTGAAATGAATCTGCATAAATTTCTAAAATAACATCCAGTCCCAAGTTTTAAGTTTAACCGAACAGCCGTAAATAAGAATACAGTTAAGAGACTGTTATGCAGGTGGATCCGTTCACAATCGATCCGTTATTCTTTCTTCTTCCAACGCTTGTATTCTTACGTGAGGATTAATAAACTAGTTCTGGTTTTGAATCTACGGCAGCACGACAGTGCACTAAACACTGAATATTCCACATTTTTTGTCCCACTTTACAAAATAGATTTACCATAAAAGAATATCAGATTTTTGTAGCACAGTTGGAATTCTTAAATTCTTATTTAAACAATCATATTTTTGCATCTTAATGGTTTTTGTCTAAACAGTATGGGAAACAAAGGGGAAGAAACTGAAGTTAGTCACACAACATTATCCTGGTGAGGGTAAAATAATTAAATGTATATTTTAAACAATACTAGAAATGAGATGATTTTCCTTAGCAAGAGAATTCAAGAGTGACTGAAAATACAAAAATAACCATTTAAATTAGTGCGCTAAGAACCTGTTAGATGTTGGGGCAAAAAACATATATTCAATTCTACACAGTCTTGTTTAAACACTGGAGGACACCCCCCCCCCTTATGCCTATGATTTAAATACAAATATGAAATATCATGATGTAAATCAAAGAAATTCTGCATGTTCTGTCTGTCTTTATATATCAAAAGGAAAATATGGTGAACATTTAAATAACATACTTTCAAATTGTAAATTTGTTGTTCTTATTTTCAGTCTCATACTGTTATTCATACAGATCAAGACTTAGGAGCTAGAACACAAACTTTTTGCCTAAAACACCTGAAGGCAAAGCTTTTAACAACAATTACAAAAAATTGCCTTATCATTTCTATTATTTGGAACAGAGAGAGGACAGAAATTTAACGGATAGTTTCCCTGTCTTGTTCAAGGTGACACAATGGAGATCCTTGAGGGCTTTTTTTTCAGTTCTATTTGGGCTGAAATAATGATGGAAGTTTTTTTTTTTTTCCTCCAGAAATTACCCATGTCGCTTGTGGTATCTCCCTCAAATTTCTCAAGTGTATTTTGTTCCTCAATATGGCAGCCCCAGACACCTTGGCAATGTCATTTCCACCAGATTGGATGTTCATGTAATCTCCAATTCTTCGTCATGGTTTCTCTAAGAAACAATGAAACATGTTGAATAAGGTTAATAGTGAATTTCCCAGATCATGCCCCAGCTGGCAGGCACCTCAAATAGACTACACGGGCCTAGAAATAAATAGTTCATATTATTTCTATATTCCCTTATTAAATTAACTATGGAAAACGTCTGTTGTCTTTGTGTATTTACGTGCTTGTTTGTTGCTTTAATCCGGGCACTCCTCTGTTTGTATTCGGCAGGAACAAACTCCTTCGGTTCTTCCCGGTACCTGGCATTTACATATTTCTTAAAATGGAACGACTAGAAAGCTTTCAAACTGCACTTCCACATGTACCCACCCAGAAAACAAACGCTGCCTCCAGCTACCGCTAACCAGCAACAAGCAATATGTTAAAAGCACTGATTTGTTTAGTGACTGAATAATTACCTGTGTGGGTGGAGTGCAGGGGAATCAGTCAGCAGTTCTCCACTCAAAGTGACTTTTCGCTGCCCGCCGTGCAGAGGGGGGCACTCGACTCTCCGAATACCTCCACATCCAGTGCTGCATAGTTTCCTAACCTGTTTTCGCAGACATGTCATTCAGACAAAGTTGTCATGAGGAGGAAAGCAATTTTGTTGATGGAAAAATTTTAAAAATAGCAGAAAGTCCTCAAAAAGCTGCATAGAAATGTGCTCCAGATTTGATATACAACTGTTTTTTTTTTTTTCAAAACTGGTGTGAGTATTGTGCCTTCTTTGTGTGGTTTTCTGGGCTTGTCCTGAATATAAGATGTATACAATGGGCCTGGAATAGACACTCACAACTGACGCCGGGTTTCTCGTTCTGGCGGCGCGGGAGAACACACAGCCGCAGACACACACCTGCCTGTGCCTGGTGGAGAAGCGCCCTTGGATGTGCTGGCTGGAAGCAGAGGACTCGGCATGAGACTAAGTGCCCCACTTTTTTTCGGCACAAACTTACTTTATTATATTTAGCACAACGTCGCTGTGCTCTGTTCCGGGACAGGGCACCGTCCTGTACGTACGCACCTCCCCTCAAAACAATCATTTCCTCTCATCCTGTCCCTGTCTAAATGTAGCTGTTTTCTCCATATTTATCAATTTAATACCAAACTTTTAAAGTCAGTACACTTGACATTACACAAGCAACCAATGACTGCTTTATTCAGACAGTTATGCTAAGAAGATAAATCAAAGTATGAGAATAAGCTTATTAGCATCCACTTATTCTGGGACGTGATGAGAAACATATCTTACAGAACAGTATGTGTTTAAGTATAAAATCAGATGATACGTTTCCTATTTGCTTCAGATTTCTTTACAAACTGCTGGTTTGATATTCAGTTAGCATTCAGCTTGAGGGTTTGCCACTTACAGGAGGTGGACGAGAAACTTGACCCCCTTCTTTAATGGTTAAAACGGCAAATTAACCACATCTTCATCTTGGACGTCCAATGTTTGATGACGCTGAGAAATCGTCCCGCGACGTGTTTATCCTTTCACTGCGTCTGCGTGGACAAAAGTCAAAACAACAGACCATTTCCCCAGCTTTTACATGGTTTCAGACACGTCTTTCCTTTTCACTGGGGGGACATAAACACGAAGCAGCCAAAGTGAAGTCAAAATTCTGAACATTAATGTGATTGACCACCGGTCTGATTTTTACGAGAAAATGAGATGCATGCATATTTTAAAACTCCTCGTCATTATTTATTGCCATTTTTTAAAAAATCTTTTGTGAGTCACTAGACTAGACAAAATCTAGGATTTTTCATTTTGAAAAATTTAAATATTTCAATATAGCTTATATATATATCAATATAACTTCAATATAGTTGGTTTTGTCACTGATGACCGTCGTCACACTTCTAGCCCCCAAAAATAGAGTTGATCATCATTTACATCTTATTTGTACAGGAAATCACCAAAAACAATAATATTAGTCATCACAACAGTTCTACAAAAACCAGCACCTAACATGTTGAATCAGTTCCTTTGCATTTTTTTTTCTGTTTTTGTCAACATCAGCTAAACAACTACAGGTTTTTAAAAAACAGTAATAATCTGGATTTGAGCTGTTTCGTAAAAATGAAACTCCTTTGTCAGGATTCTACTTTTACTATCCTTTTTCAGGCACAGGGCTTTTATAGTGTTTGGTGTGGTCATTACATCACAATTATGAAGCTGTTCATTCATTTGGGCCCTGAGAAAGAAAGATGAAAATAGGTCAATGGCAATACGCTGCAGGCTGCACCGCATGTTTCTGTAGGTCTGCGCCATCCTCTAAATCCCCATCCATTCTCTTTTGTCAGGTTGAAAGCACTGTCCTCGCCGTTAAGGTTTGGGTGAGTTTGTGTCTAAATCTCAGTCACCGCTGTGAATAGAAAACAGGAGAAATTTAAAAAAAGAATGTTTACATTAATTATTTTATTTTGCCGTTTGCATTCATAGTTTAACTTAATGAGCAATGCAATACTTTATGCTGTTTTAAAACAGGCGGACCAGATATTTACATTAGATTTTTACTGTCTCGGGACTTCTAACAAAATAGAGATCGATAAATAAAAGAAAGGCGTATAATATTTACATGTTAAGTGATCTCTAAATGACACAGTCTGAATAAATACATACATGATGCAGTGACTATTCAAACTTTCCAGTTAAAGTTTCTTAAAACATGTTTTGCAGGTTGAGTTATGATTATCTGAGGATGATGCTGTAAAAAAATGTGATTAAAACAGAAAGCGAAATGCTAAAAGGAAAAACAAAATATGACGACTCTGACTTTATCTCACTTTATGACTTTATCAAAAATTGAATAAAGTCGCTTTTAATTCGTATCACAAATTAGGAGATTAGGCACATGACCTTAACAGATACCACAATGTAACAGCAGTAATATTCCAGGAAAACTTCCGTATGCAGATCAGCTAAAATGAACATGGAATTCAATGATTTTTATCTGAATCAGTAATAACTGGCTTTATATGTACTACAGATGAATATACTCTGAACACCTTTTTAAGGATCTGAAACTGCTTTTCTATTAATATCGATGGTAGCGGTCGTTTTCAATTTATGCTTTGTTTCAGTAACTCAGGAGAATTCTCAAATATTAGGAACGATTAAATGAACATGCAGAAAGGCATTTGAAAACAAACTTACAGATTCTGTCATAATATAAATCCTTCCCAGTTATTTGTTATTCCACATCTGCTCACTACTTCCCTTCTTTTCCCACTTCACTAGCCTATTGCACTATGTAGCCTTCTGAAGACTTAAAAACAAAATGTCTAAGTACTTTCTAACAAAGTTCCTCCAATTAAAAAACGGCAATTATTTCCAGCACATTGAGCAGAACGAATAAAAGGCAAATCAGATCCGTCAATTATTGTAACAAAATATACGGCCTGCATATCGGCAGGTAAAAACACATACGACATAAAGTAGGAGCACATGAACATGTAATAATGTTGTGCAGTCGCTGTACCTACCTGAAGATCCCATGAATCACAAGGGAAAAATAAACTTAGTTTTGAAACTTGCAGTGAAAAAAGTTACACATTTCCCCTCTGAGAGTCTTTGACACATCAGGTGACATGACTACTCAGGCAGTCCTCTGCTGACTTGTATGACACACTGTTCCATCTCTGCGTCTTGATGGCATTTGTCATAGAAAAAGATTCATATTTGTAGGTCAGCCCAAGCACACGCAAAAATCCTGAGCAAAATAGTTTCATCATTTTGTTGTGCTCTTCAGAACACGAGACCCGAAAGAGAGCCCAGGGATTTGGCACTCTTGAAAGCACTGCTGATCTGTGAGGACGAACACTTCTAAATGAATTACTGACTCATCCAACAAGGGCAGCACCTGTCTCACAAGAGAGGAGAATTCCCCATATGGAGAGATGGAGAGTGGATCGCACACAAATGTGATTACACTCCAGTCAAGGTCTCACTCACCTGTTTTCTCAATACACTGAAGTACGGTTGCCTTTCCAATGACAAGCCTACAAGGACCATGTCAAGTTTCACCTCAAAGGCGTTGCGCGCCTTCATGCACATCCGGAACTGTTTTATGTCTCCCTTGTATTTGTTGATCTGTGGCATTTGATTTGGCAACGATGGGCTGAAATTCATGACTTTTCAAGAGATGGATGCGGGCAGTAACCGACTTTAAGGTGCTCTTCTCATGCAAAGCCATCACCTGATTTTGGGCTGGTTTGTGTGCTTCTCCATCTACGTGGCCAGAGTTGCTCGCTTTGAAGCAGACCAAAGTCTGGGGGCTGTTGATGGAAAAGATGGGAGAAATGCTTCATTACTGTTCACATAACTGAAATCTGTCACTATTGCATCTATCTCATCTCACACAGCCCCCCACCCGTCCGTCACAAACCCGAGATGGTAAATTAATCAGTGTCACGAATTTTTCAGCCCATCATCCTCAAGCTCCTGGTCAGGGTCTGACATTTTCCAGCCAATAAAATGTTTCCTGATGTTGTCATTAAATCAAGAAACTTTTCCAGGAAATTCCTTTAAATGCCGGGCGTAACACATTGTTGGGTTAATTCACTGGTAGTTGGTAGTACGTGTTCTACTTATTTGATTCTGTCAGAATCAAGCTCAGAATGACGAATATGATCTTCCAAAACATGAATGTACTATCGGAATTTATATTTCATTATTTTAACCTGATAGAATATTTGTCCGGTAGTGGAAGACAAGTATATGTGGCTATTTTTCATTCTAATATGATAAATGTCTCATAGTAAATCCATGGACGGTGTATTCTGAAAGGCCTTTAGGACTGTACATCGCATTTTACTATACAGGCAAAATAATTCCATAATGGTGACAAAGAACTTATACAATGTTCAGCGCATCACTGAAAGAATTTAGTTTTGACTGACACTTGAACAAAAAGAAACTTCTAACTAAAAACATCTTACACATACATTTCAGGCATATAATTTACGTTTGCAGTTCGTAGCACCTTATTGTCTTTCACCATGCCTTTATTCCAAAAATCATAACTAGTCAGCCCTTCGAGAGATCTTTTGCATCATATGCTCCATAAATCCACCCTTTGACGTAAAATAGAAATATATATCCATTTTACTACGAAATTTTGTATAACTTCATTAACTATTCAACTCAACCAATTAAATTATTTCAAACACAGAGCTGTTGGCAGAATAAAATACTTTCCTTCTAGCTTCAATAAGCAGCTAAATCAGACTGTCTGCAGTTAGATGCTGGATGAGAGGCCTTGAGTGAGAATATCTACCACATCAAAAAGCTCGCAGGAGTCCCTGTGTGCATTACGCAGCCTTTTATGTTGCATAGATGTTACTGAAATAACACAGATCCAAACCAACTGTATAATGCAGCTAAATTAATTTGAGCAGACTAACAATCAAATACAATGAGTCTGCAGCAAAAACCATGACGTGGATGCTTGCAGTTTTATTTAGTTCACTTTACCTTTGGTTTGGCTTTGGCTTTTTACCTAATCATTTAACAACAATGAAAGAAACTTCAAATCCTGACCTTGGAACGTATGTATAAACTCGAACCACTGTGTTAAAACGGGAAACAATGTCATTTCTCCAACAAGGCGGAAATATTTATCATTACGTTCATTTTCAGTACCAAAGCTGCAATAAAACACCCAGTATGCAGATGAAGTGGGTATACAGTGAACGATCCATTGTGCGTTTATAAGACACTTATTAAAAATAACACTTGATGTGGAAGGCTGTTGTGTCTTGGAGTTGAGGTGTTTGAGTTGACGGCCAACAGTACAAATCAATAAAACTGTAAGCGTGTTTATAGAGAAAGCTAAGGAGCAAAACAGTCAAAATGCAAATTTAACATGGTCATGTTTATTTGTGACATCTTTCCTTCTCTAGATATTGATTGTTATTTCTAATAAATCAGCAGCAGTTGATTCAGCTCATTTTTTCTTTGGGACAGGAAAGATCATGATGATTGTGGAGACATGTTTTTTTTTCCTAATATTTTTAGTGATTTTCCTTGTTTGTAGTCATGTTAACATCTCACTGGGTTCAAACTTCCAGATAAACTTAAACGCAGGGTGACCTGTTTCTGGTATCATCCACAGAACACACTGTATAAGATAAGTATGGGGAAGATAATTCAGTATTGGCGATAAAGAACTTGTGCAAAGTCTTACTGGAAAACGTGGAATTGTTTTACCTCCTGCTGTTAACCCCTCGTGTGCTGCACTGTACCCTTATGTGTGAAATCAGCATTTCAGCATCAGTACCATTGCACTGTAATTGTAAACAGACAGTGGTATTTTTTAAATATTGAAATAACATTTATCAATGAAGTCTTTAATGAAATACCTTGTGTGACAATTGTAAAAAAACAATGACAAAAGACTCCCACCCAAGGTTACCGCTACACCATTCATAGCTTTTGAATACTAAAGAGAAAATCCACACCTTGACAGAAGTACAATTCAATCCACATTTCAAACATAATTTAAACTCATGACAGGAGTTGTATTACAGATTAATAAGAGAATATGTATGAAACGGGTCAAAATTATTAATAATGAGTGTTCTGCAGATTTATTATAAGCTGACTTATTAGAAATAACAGTCAATATCTAGAAAAGGAAAGATGTCACAAATAAACATGATCAAAACATTTTGACTGTTTTGCTCCTTAGCTTTCTCTATAAACATGCTTACAATTTTATTGATTTGTACTGTAGGCCGTCAACTTAAACATCTCGACTCCAAGACCAAACAGCCTGGCCACTGTCAGGACTTGAACCGGCAACCTTCCTGTTAAAAATCTTTGACAACTTCATTGAATTATTGCCAAACATCGAAGCATAGGATAAGCATTCTTCTGGGAGTCACTCAGATTCATTAAAGACAAATGTGCCACAATTTTCAAAAATAGGTTCTATAACACTCCATTTATATTCATATATAGATAAATATGTTTCTGAAGTACCCTGATTTTCTCATTGTCCTTTAAGACATTATTATCCCCATTTGACCGCTGATTTACAAAATCACACCTGTGACGGGAGGAGAGGTAACGGCTAATGAAATAAGAATAAGCAGTCAAAATTCATTCACAGCTCTATATGAATTAGTAGTAAATATATTCTAAATACTGTACTGTAAAATTCATCTGAACAGGGATGTTCAATTCAGTCATCCTACCTACACTACACTGGAGGACAGGTTGAGCCCACCATTGTATAGAATTAATTTATTTATGACACCAGTCAGCATCAAAACGAGGATGAACAGTTTCCATTAAACCTTCAGTGAATGTTTTTTTTAATTAATTCCAACAATATTATGACTGAAGATTATAAATAATATATACAATAGTATTTAAACTATTTGAATTTCAAGCTTCAGCACATGACCCCTATAGTTTATGAATTATCTGAATTAATAATGTCTCAGGCCGTACAAGGGTTAAAACCCAGGAGGACAGCAGGCTGACCCCTTGACCCTGACCTTGTGGTCGAGTCCCGTGAGGATCGGCTTAACCTCCACATCCAGGACAGTGAACGAGAGGCGTTTGTGCGCAAAAGGCATCAGAAAAATGACATTCACTAAAGACCCAGACTCTAAAAGCGCAGAAAAGTACTTGTTAGACAGAACCGCGCAGTTTTAAAAAGCCTTTGGTACAGGAGCTGCCGCACGCCGTGGGTTTAATTTAAAGAGCCGGGGGGACGTCGGAAAGTGGGAGGAGCCCAAAGTGTCGGTCCAATCGGATCTCCTGTAGGCCTCTCGAGCGCTGTCTCTCCGCGCGTGCTCGCTCGCTCGCTCGCCCTCGCTCTCTCCCTCTGTTTGCGCGCGCTCGCTCGCTCTCTCTCTCTCTCCCCTCGCGCCTGGAAACAGAGAAAACCTCACTTCGGCTCCACGAACACACATGTCATGTGAAAAAGCCGCATGCATGTCCTCTCTCAGAACTGCCCACGACCGCGCTCGTCGCCTTCTGGAATGCTTTTTTCCCCTGACGAACAGCCTGACTGCTAGGCGCTTTTTGCACAGCTAAACTTTTACGCTGAGGATCCTGTTTATTATTTTTAACGTTTATGTTCGTATCTTCATGACTGGATTCAGAAGCAAGTCTCCACCACCATGCGAGGTAAGAATGCGGCTGTTCTGACAGTTTATTTTGTAACACTGCTAAAGAAGTGCGCGTTACGCTTCGGTCTGCTCACTTCACGCATTTCATACTCACTTTTTATTTTTATTTTTTTACTTGTTTATTGAAGTCAGTGACACCCACACCGGACGAGGCTGCCTATTTTCACGCCGCGCCTCTCAAACGTATATATTGTATATTTTTAATGTGTGCACATCGTCGTGCTCTTTAGCGCGGGTATAAATGAGTGTGAAAGTGACCTCTGCGATTCGCGGCTGCACGTCCGTCTCCCTCCCCGCGAACACATCCGCGCATTGCGCAACCTGCCGTCGGGGTTTTATTCTCACACACCGTCCCCCACGAAACCCCACTCGAGCACAAGCAGATGCCTTTCAAAGTAATGACATTATAATATTCACAGTGCGGCTTCTCTTAAAGTAATTGCGGGAAAAGTTAATTTTGACAGAAAATGACGCCCCTCGAGCGAATTATTTCTCAAGCAATTAATGGAGAAAGTTGATGATACGAAGCGGCGTTAATGTTCACGTTACCGTGGGGCCGGTGCTCCCTGTCAGCCCCTCCGTCCGTCCGTCCGTCCGTCAGCCAGGAGCTCCACTGACCCATTTCCGTCAGTCAGGCGCCGCTCGGCGCTTGAGCCTCGAAGTGCAGCAGCGCGGGCGCGGAGAACAGCGAGCGCCGGTTCACGCGTGGAGCAGCGCGTGCACGCGCGCTCGCGGCGGGCTTCCTAGTGGGCGCGCGGTCATGTGCGTTGGATCAAAGGCTTTTTGGAAGCGCCAACGTTGCCGCTCGCGACGCTCGATACCGGTCGGAGTTTCGAACTTAGCTATTGGTGAAATAAAAGACTTTTTCGCGCAAAAGTGTACGATCGAACTGAACTTTAATAGTTTTTTTTTTTTTTTGCTAGGCTTCGCGGTGGAAGGAGTTTCGGTGAAATGTTTCAGATGTTGGGAAGTGTTTGTATTCGCGTTTGTTTTATATTAAGTGCGGAATGAAGGCACGGGAAAAGTTTGCCCCTCAGTGCTGTGTATGTCTGCACGTGGAAGGCTGCCGCTCTAGTGGGTGCCGAATAAACGAATAAAAGTGATCATAAATCTTCTTTTGACGTGCAAAATCTAGTTTCAAACAGTAGAACGCACACAGAAATTACACGAGGTTTTTGATACAAATGTATTTATTTAAATGTGCGACACAATTCCGATACCAGTTTGTCTCATTTTCACCAGTATCTTTGTTTTCTTAGAGGCTTTAATCCACAAGTAATGTTCAGAATTGCTGAGAATCCTGCCACGTACAATAAACCACAATGGTGTTTCCTATAAATATACAAATTATATATACAATGCAGAATATAAAGAATATATGTGCAAATACAATCCTGCTACAGTAAATCACAATGGTGTTTCCTATTAAGAAACAAATTTTATATATATATATATATGTATATGTACACACACAGTTACAATCCTACAATAAATCACAATGGTGTTACCCATAAAACATACAAATTATATGTATAAAATCCTCAAATGCAACACATTGACATTAGTTTATTACGTTAGGTTCATGTTTGCTTGTTGACTGCCTCTAAACGTACTAAATTTGTGTTTGTAAATAACCGAATTAATAGTAGGCACTGTGTGTTTTCACAGTTCACTATATTATAAAAGATGGTGAAGTTGTAAGAAAAAGTCACTCGAGTTGTAGCTTACCAACTGACTATTGCGTGGTCAATAAAATTTTATATGGTTAACTGAGATTAAATGTAAGTATAAAAATATTGGTATTATAAAAATTTCTGTGCCTTCCACTGTCTTTAAGTACCTCTTCTGTGCTGTCTTTCCTTGCAGATATTCTCAGCATTTTGCAATTTTACCGCTAACTTTAGCAGTCACTTCAATAGCAGAAGCAGAACTTAGAATGTAGTTTTTATTTCTCTGTCTAGTTCATATGTTATTATAGGGTTTTTTTTCCACCTGGAATTAAACCCGAATTGTACACTAGTTCTCTTTTACACCAGGTCCCTCTGATTTACAGGAAAAAAAAATGAGCCTACAGAATTTGAATAAAATACACCCAAAGCATTTTTCCTTTCACTATAACTCTTCTAATATGTTTTAGTTAGATCTTACATGAGTAACTGTGATATGACTGATATGCCCAAAATTTTTGAGTATTGTGGGAAATATATAAGCATGGCAGAGGTGACTCATTGTAACTGCTCAGTGAAAACCATTAATGAGAGCCAGTGCACAGATGAACTCCACATGCAGAATAACTGCAATGACAGATACTCGAGCTTGAAATCCTGCCATGGCCGTCTTGGCGGACGAGTCCAGTGCTGAAGGCCACTTTCAGCTGGAAACTGGATCCACGGTTCAAACTGTGCCTCTTCACGCTGGGCGATCCCTGACACAGCTGAAGCAAAACACACTCATTTGTCACATTCGGCGTACAGTAGATGCCTTTTAGGAAATGAACATTTCTGCAATTTTATGCCAGTATAATTCCTGCAAGGCCATGGCTGTAGACTTCTTTTTTTTTACTGTATACATATATATTCAGTCCTAATTATATATTAATTTTATCGTAAGGTAACCTACTGTTAACAGATGTTACGGATGCCTTAGTGTAGTACCTCAGAGCAGTTTGCTTCCAGGCAAACTTGATTTACTTTGAATAAAAATGCATATAACAATACTAAAAATAAGAACAAAGCTAACCAGTACTGCAATCAAGTCATTAGTTTCCTCGATTCGGTGAAACTGGAAACAAGATCCATGAAAGTTGTAGGTTTTAAAGTTCTTTTTTGTGGCTTTTTTTCATGTATGAACATCCTGGCAGTGGAAATAAGTGGGACTGTGGTTTAAAAAAAAAAAAGCAAAGGTAGGAGAGGATTTTAGCAGCAGTGGAAGTGTATCACAGTGCTTAAGATGTAGACAGAAGTTTACTTTATCTCCTGAGTGCAACCCCTGTTCTCCTGCTCCTGTTCTGCTGCCACTTGGCTGCTGAAGGGCTTTTGTTGACTTTGTAACAGCACCTTCCCACCAGGATCACATTCAGAGTCCCTTTACACCGAAACACACAGCAGAAATGTACTGCACAGCTTAAAGTTCATAGCTCATAGTTTGTAACCTTATCCATAATGTCTGTGGGTATTTTACAAAGAAGGTAAAGAAAAATGCAACCAATTTACAAATTTAAGGTAAAATTTATGGAAAGGTGCATTAAGGGAATAGCTTGTTTTTTTGTATCTATTTTACATATTAACCTTAGTTTCTGTCAATATACAGTTTGTACAGCTTTTATTGTATATTTTTTCCATGCTGTATGTGAAAAGCTTTCATTTGAGAAGAAATTAAAACACTTTGGAAGACTTTGATTCTTTCACAGTGGGTCTCTGCGTGTGTCCCAGCCTCGGGAGGGCTGTGGATCTGCTCGGTGTCTCAGAGAGAGCAGGCAGTCCCAGCCACCACCTGTTCTACCCATTCTCAGTGATCCAGATTAGGTGTCATTTTGGCTTTGTGTTTCACCTGGACCAGATTTTTATAAAACCATTGACAGTGTCAACAATTTTGCTCTCAGAACGCTTCAGAACCTGAGGACAGTGAGCGACATTGGTCACTTTGTCACCTGGTGCACAGGGAAATAATTTTGCTTGGCTTTACCGTGCTGAACAGGCATTGATATTTGGAACCTTCCCGGACGGCATTGGACTGACCTCCACGCTCCGCTGCACTCCGACGGCCGTGTACTCAAACAAGCAAAGATATATAGTCATTACCACAACTGATGTCACAATACCAATAAATCGTTTGCTAGCCTTGAAAAGGTGAATGTCTGTTATCTGTTATGACCTCCCTGATTTTTTTTTTTTTTTAAATGCCCAAATCAAATGAACAAATTAATTGAACGTTCTGTGAAAATGAGCAAACTATCAAATATGGATCAGTGAAATATTTAGCCAGATATTCTCCTTAACAGCCATATTGATGTTGTTTAGCATGAAAGTGTGATATAAGCCATTCTATTGTTGCTAATTTGATGTAGTTTTTTTTAAATTTTAGTTTTGCTGACTCACATTTGTGTAGTTTGTGAAAGATATAAAAAGTTACAAAGTTGTGCCAGAATCTTTATTCCGCAAAAGTATGGAAATGTGGCATAATAGTAGTCTCAACACAGCTACATGCCATTGTGTCTCTGTTCTGTCCCTCAAGTTGCTCATCAGTCCTGAGGGAACCTCTCAATCCCAAGAATTTCCTGTATGAGAATGATGCTGCCCTAAAGCGACCTGTAGAGTATCTGTTTGTGATGCTTGTGCCTGACTTTTTGTTTTATTAACTTGATAAAAACTGATAAATCCATAAATGGCTTTGGATAAAAACAACCATTAAGATAGAGGTAAATATATAAGTAAAATGATAATTTATTGTATGGCTTTCTGACAGATTTGGTTTAGCAACTTTTTAGTTGAATTTGCAAGAATGTAAATTGGAGCAAATGTTTTGATAATGAACAATACGAAATGGTTCCTGATGAAACAGAAGCAACAAGAAAAGAGAGCATATACTGTGTGTGTGTGTGTGTGTGTGTGTGTGTGTGTGTGTGTGTGAGATCTATTTACACAAGCTGTGTGACTGATTTAATTCGGCAAGCCTGAGAGAACAGCTTCTAGAAACAGCCAAACTCACTGATAAGTGTGCTTATTTGTTTTTAATTCCCTAAAGCAATGAATTAAATGAAAAAGTAAATAAACATACTGTATCCTGATCTCGTGGTTTCTTTTTGGAAGGTCTCTGCGTGAAGCAGTACGTTCATTAAAACGAGCAATAAATGGCTAGCAATACAGAAAGATTACTTTTTTTTTAAACATGTGCACTGTAATTTAAACTTCCAGCTTCCACTTTCCCTGTATGCAGACAGGGGTCACACTGGTTAAACAAGGCCTGCTGAACCTTGACCTTCTGCACTTTTTCACCCAAACCGTGTGTTTGTGAAGTGGGGCGCATGGAGCCGGCCTTTGAACCCAGCTGCACGGTTCCCAGGAAGGCTGCTCTGCACCTCGCTTCCGTGCTCCTCTCTACCGAACCAGCAGTGTTTGTTTTTGTGCAGCAAGAGGCCGATGAATGCATTCTGAAAACCTGTCTCTTGCAATTTGCTGGATCGCCGGTCGCCCCCCCCCCCCCCAAAGCGCCACTGCTGGGCCTCTTACTGCTGTTGTGGGGAGCGAGGGGTGACTGCTCTTTCAGATCTGCCCCAGCAAGGAAACGCTCATCACTGTGGATCAATCACAGTTGTCGCTCACTGTTGATCCTCAGCACAGTGGGCTGGGTTCAGACTCACCTGGGAGAGATGCATTGTGGGTGTACGGATTCTATAAAAATCTTGAGCTCACCTGCTCTTCACAACATTACTTTGCGGGAAGGTGTAAGACAGTGCCTCCCTCTTACTGCAGGTGGACTTGGAGACTGCCTGCCACCGTTCCCTAAGTTAATTTTAGAGCTGGTGCTGCTGACAAGCTAATGCTCCCTGCAGAACCCATATAGCCCAGAATAAATAGGACTAATCTCTTCTTGTCTCTCCTGAGTGTGTGAGCAAACCTCTAAACACTATCAGCGGTTACATAATGCTGCAATCCGATCTGGTGAGCTGTTCTTTCTGGTTTGCCGTAATGCTGGTGCCAACTGAGGGCACTCTTTCACATATACAGTATGGTGCCAGTCCTTCTCGGCATCTCCTGCCCAAGGCCTGGCACAGAAACATCCTGTTTGCAAGACGTGGACTTGAGGAAACAGTGTAACAAGTTTGTATGTTGTTCCCCCCCCCCTTACTGAGTATAGAGCAGAACATGTTCATTCCCAGCGCCTTCGTGGTGCCAGCAGCTCAAAACTAGGGAGCGTGCAGACGTCCGAACCCGTCGCTCTCTTTACACACTGCAGACCACGTTTCAAGGACCTTTCGGTCCACAAGCTACCAGACGTGGTCATAGCAGGTACAGCTTAGCTGACAGCTGGACCAAGCCCGGCACCTGGCAGACTTCCACATTTCCTTTGCAACCTTTCTTAACACGGCGAATAAAAAATGTTGTGGGTCCTGTAGTGTTCAGATCCCTTGTTAAACACCGCCTTTCTTGTTCGGTTGAACCAGAGAGGTTCGAAGGGTGTGTATGCATGAACTAGTAAACAAATTTTGCAGTTGTCACTTAAAAAAACCAACAAATACTATTTTTTTACCCACGCACCTATGTCAGCAATGTGAAACACGATCCAACAGCTGTATTTTTCCTGTTGAAAATTACTCAAAGTGGTGCAGCTGGGCTTAGCAACTGATATATTGCTTTTATACGCAATATATTAAGGGCAACACTGTTACTGAAGCTCTCTTTCTCTGTTAGAGATTTTACATCTCAAGGGGCGTCTTGGTTCCTGTTTGAAAGTGACATGCAGTATGGTCTGTAAACACTGCAAATTTGAGTACACCTGGGCAATACCTGCACGAGGCAAACTGGAGAGAGGGGTGGACGCAAAGCAACATGCAACTGT
The DNA here is from genome assembly GCA_900497675.1 of Arapaima gigas. Taxonomy (NCBI): domain Eukaryota; kingdom Metazoa; phylum Chordata; class Actinopteri; order Osteoglossiformes; family Osteoglossidae; genus Arapaima; species Arapaima gigas. The sequence continues at coordinate 117,622 of UFQX01000312.1, forward strand.
CCTACATCTCTGGGAATTGCCACAGAGGAACTGGGAAGACTTGGCAGCTCGTTTCCCAGTCTAACTTAAGGCCTCTCGACCAGTTTCTAGGAGGTGTACTCAAACTTGACTGGTACTGTAGCTGCCCTTGAAGCAAGTGAACTATAGGGACGAGCCTGTACGCAGGTTACTGGGAGCGGGACTTTTGCACGGTTTTCTCGACCTTTTTTGCTGGAGAGTAAGCGCAGGGCGCATTTTCCATAGCGCAGTGGAAAAGAACCAGAAAACATTTATACACCAGGTTTGATACAGGTGAAAATGGACGATATTTGTATAACCTGTCAGCCATTGACGTGAACTGATTTGGCACAGATGAGCTGAATTGAAAACGTGACTTCATAACTGACATAAAGCTGATCAGAAAGACAAAACAGACATGGATTAGCAAATGTTACTGTCGTTCTTTACTGAATGAAGGGTAACTTGTGAGTAAATGCCTAAGTGGATCACTAGGAAGTGTAGAAATTGCAGTTGAACAGCTTTGGATTGACATTTGTTTAATGTAATTTTGGACTTGTATAACGCTGAAAGAAAGATTGTATTTGGCTGTTTGTCTTATTTGTATATTTATTTTTGTTTCATTTAATAAACAAAGTATGTGTGAAACAAGTAGAGTTGGTATCATCTAAGAATTAAGGGTTTGACGTGTGTGTTTTTGTCGGTGTGTATAGAGGAAGAGAGGTCCTAAATTGTCTCTGTGATAAATTTGCTCTTTTAGAAAGAGCCCCTTGAAGGCACTTTACAAAAAAGCTTGACTGAATTAAATTGTGTCCCAAGGCAAGCTATTACTAACGTATCCTAAGAGACATGGCAGTGGAGGGACCATTATTGTGTTTCCATCCTGCCTTGTCGGTTCAGGCCGCCAGTAATGAGATACAGGAGGCCTCTGGTCAGACAGCACAGTTGCATGGAAAACAAAATAATGTCATTTTGACATATAGTATACATTCCAGAATATGTCTATGTCTTATTTATCTGACCTCCTATGTGTTATGGCAATGCACACAGAAAAAATGCAGTTGGGACAATTGGACTCTGTAGCACAATGAAAGGGGGTCTCGACTAAACAGAGCAGTACTGAGATGGTCGTCCACTGGCGTGATGTTCCTGTAACTGTTTCCTAGCCGCAGCTGTACCGTAACCTGCAGCCTGGTCATCTATGGACTGCACAGCTATGGAAGGAGGAACCTTCCATTAAGACACCTTTACGCTGTAGACTCTTAAACTCTGAGTGAGGTGGTTTATGGAAATATACCAGAAATATATCAGATTGAGATAGCGGCAAGTTGGAACCTGGCCACACCCTTTTCGCAGACAGATAGTCATGTGTGGAAGCGGCTCATTGAGGAGAAATGAGCGCCAGGTGAGGCCAATTGAGCATTTAAGGATTCATGGTAAAACTGGACTGTGGAAACCAGGGAGAAGTGTAAGTTTTTTTTTTTTTTATGAGAATTATGAAATAGGTGCTTGTGCTTTAACCTCTTTGCTTGTGTTTATATCTGTTCCTGCAAAATATTCAAGAGTGGGTTTGGGTTTATGTGTCAGATAGGTATGAATTTTGTGAATAAAACCGTTTGGAATCTCATCAGTTACTTATGAGTTTTGGCGGCCAATCTCATCATAATCCCTTGAGCAGTATCGTGAAGATGTAAATAGTTTGTTCTTTTGCCTTCTACTTGCCACGATGCCATGAGACCATGGCGAAGGTCTCTGCTCCCTACTCCTTAGGGGTCATTGCTAGTGCATTAGTGGTCCCATTGTTGTAATGGGACACTGCTGTGCTCCTGTGAAGGATGTCTTAATAGCAGGTCTTCTTGACCTTGCTCCTGTATCACAAATCCTGGTTCAGAAGAGAGGGGTAAAATGAGCAAAGCTTCTTGACCAAGATTCAACTGTGTTTTAGTGCTGTAGGGTTCACTGATCATTTTCCCTTAAGAGTCAAAATGCAGAATGAGTTCTTAATCCAGTTCTTGGAAAGTACTTTGCTATAGACTGGCCTTAAATGGTCAGAATTGAAGGCCCCAAACCACAGTGCTGGAACATGTACCACTATTTCATGTTTAATCCAGGCAGCAAGGAGAAGATTGGAGGGAAAAGAAAAGCCCCAAAACTTTTGGATCATAAGGGCTACGTGGTCTTGCAGTCTAGTGGCGTGAAGGTGTTGCAGTAGTTAAAGAAACAAGTTGAAATTCTTGGGCGGGTACAGCAGCATTTGTCGATTGCAGTGCTTTATGGCTTTGGACAGTTTGAACATAAAAACAGCAATATGATATGCAAACAGTGGTTTATTACAGATTTGTTGTATTTTTTTCCTTTCTCAAATGTAGTTGCTCAACTACAGTTTAGTTTTTGTTGTTCCAGCTGGGAAAAAGCTTCAAGATCAATGGTGTAAAAGTATTTGTTTTTCCAATATTAGGTGGGGCCCTGGTTTCTGTATGTGTGGCTGTTTCAGTGGCACGACAGGCGTAGCATAGTGCAAGTTAGGGGTTGTCAATGAGTGATGGAGTGACATTTTCCCCCTCACTAGTATTTCTTTGGACAGTTCTTAGCTATATTAAAAAAAATAAAGGTTTTGGGTAAAACAGACCATTTAAGTTTCTAAGCATAGATGTCCTAAGCAAATGGTGCTGTATTGTCTAGGGTCACGCCTGTTTTTCCAGGGCTTACGTTGCTTGCACAAAGTAAAAGATGTGCGACACCTGCACAACAGGTTACTTTGCAAACTGATCAAACCCCCTGTTTCTTCTAGGCAGAATGAATCGCACAGACGATTGTAATCTATTTTCATCCCGGCATGAAATTAATTCTAACTGGTAAATGATCGGTCCACATTTATCAAAAAAGGATGATATAATCTTTTGTTAATTCTTAGATATACTGCTTTATGTTTGATGTTCAGTCTTTTACTAGGATCTTCAAAGCACAAAAAGTCTTCAGGGTCAAACAAAGGCTTTCAATGTAATATTCCTTCTGAATCAATTTTACATGCTGTAAGACAGAATTACATACCGGTTACTGTGACAGACCTCTTGTTTCAGCCTAGGGCTACGTGCGAAACTGCTCAAAATGTCATTGAATCCCTTTCTTTTTGTAATTTAAGCAGCAATGTTTTAATAAGAAAAAAGCACGTGTTTCAAAAATGAATTTTAAACAATTAATGTTGTTTTAAAGCTCATGTAAAATGGAAAGCAAGCTATGAGCATCTGCATAAAAACGAATGCAACTTACTGATACTGTGAAACAATTATTAAAAATTCCAAGGGTTCTTTAAAATAAAAACTTTTTTATGTTTCTATTGCTATATTAAGACCTTAGTAATATTGGTTTACAAAAGCGGACTGTCATGGTGAAAAGATGAGATCCAATGTATATAATTCATTATGAGGTTCTACATAGTGGTAAAATATTGAAAGAATTTAAAAGTAATGAACAATCAGCGTCATTTTGTCAGCTAAGTGTGATTGTTGTTTGTTGTTGTTTTAACCCAAAATAGGTTCCATATGGTGCCATTACAGAAACTGGCTTTAGCGATTTTTTTTTTTTTTAAACAAAAATGACTGAGCTGGTCTCCAGATAGTAGGCGCTCCCAGTATTTCTCATGACGGCTTTGTAGCCTTTATGTGATCTCGCACAATTTGTCAGAACCGGCGCAAATTGAACTTGCGTCGCAGTGGCACAGAAAGAGCACGAGAAGCACGGCATCTGTTCTGCGAACACGCGGACGTCGATTTCCCTTCATCTGTGAATTAATTCATCGGTTGCCCCGCTAAATAATCTCTATTGCCACAGCGCAGACAAGGCAGCGTGGCAGAGGATTCAGTGGCCCTCGCACAGAGTCGTCCCATCATTTCCGTAGCCGTCTGTGTATGTGGTGCATGATTACATGCGACTTGCAGTACACATGCGGCATTGAATTATCGTGGTGCTCATGTCCCCCAATGAAGCTAATTAAGTAACTATTTAGAGTCTGAGAACCCCCAGAGATGGAGAGAACCCCCAGAGATGGAGAGCACCTCCGATGATTTGAAATCAATTAGCACACTTCACGTGCCACTTCATATCGCTGGGGCAACCGTGCAGACCGAGCGCTCAGACACGTTCTCGTCCGCTGTCGAGTACGCGCTATTGTTCAAGCGGTTCTTTTGTTTTCCTATGTTCTGTGCACGTTGCTCTCTGAACGCCAGAGAAGCACTCTGTTAAATGAAGCAGAAGGCTTGTACGATATGCCATTACCGCAAGCGCGGTTAGTTGACGTCGCTCCCGTGCCGGTCGGATCGGTAGGGGTGCCACCTAACGGAAGAAAGCGGCTCGCTTGTGCAACTGCGACACGGATGCATCCTAATTGCGAGACCCCCGTGTGAACCTGGGCGACTTTCGAAGTTTTAACGTTAACTCGGGTCACGCGGGTGAGGTATACTGACGGAAGATGTGGGCAGCTGTGCGTTTGTCCAGATTCTGCTCCTCTCCGGTTTCTTGCGGTGCGACTCTTGCACAGGCACAACTTGCAACATCCCTTCTTATAAATGCATGGCGTTCGGTGCAGAATAAGGCAGCGGGTAACGGTTTCTGTTTCTTCTCGCTTTCACTGTGTGCGATCATGAGAGATAATATGAATTATAACACCGAACAATGTACGTGCGTTCGGAGAGTGCAGGGACAATTATTATAGTAAAGCTCAGTATATTTTGAATGTTAAGCAGTGTTATTCATAACAGCAAAATGAGGTATTGTTAAAGGAGTATAACAGTAAGACATTTTTCTTTTTTTTTGTAAGAATTGTTGTTATCATTAAGAACAGTCATTAATGCAGAACGCGCGTTTTGCAATGATTTGCACATAATGGGTGATCAAAGCCACATAATGGCTCCTTGTATCAGGCATTGTCGTGCTAGCAATGTGAATGAAGTTTCCATGTGTAATAAGTGAGCGTCAGCTGGGGTAATGGTGTTAATGATTATGCGCACATGGAACAAAGAGGGTTCTGATGGGATTGCCAAGTTGAGCCTTACTTAAAGCAGAAAAGCCAGCGTTGCACTCCCTCCTGTTACATAACAGCCCCACACCTCACATACGGGTTCCAGAAGGTCCATGTCAGGAGACCACCGTGGAAGTCTGCCACCCCTGGGATTGGCTCAGCTCACTGCAGGGGTGCTTGGAGAAGGCTGCTGTTTTGAAGGCAAAAGGTTTTTGTTCTGAGTAACTAGGGGTCTGACTTTGCACATTATCGCACAGGGCTTCTTAATCTTTGCTGAAGTCCTCTTGCCTGACTGGGAGTGGGAGTGCACGCAGAAACAGACGGCGGTTGTTCCTATAACCCTACCAGAGATCTGGCTGCCTTCGTGTGTCTTAGGCTGTTGTCTTATTCCACTTGACAAGCTGACGCTGCCAATCCTTGCTCAGGTACGGCAGCCGCATATTAATCGCTGCTGACCAGGTAGCAGGCTGATGAATAAAGTATCTCAGCCTTCTCGCTTCTCAGCAATACGCTCTTACACTGCACATGTGCAAAGCTAGACTCTGTAGAAGATGGTCCAGTACACCCGATAGCACGAGATGGAGGGGTGTGCACCTTTAAACCTACCTTCCCTTGGCCGCACTGTAAAGCAGTGACCTTAACAGTAACCTCCGTCCTCACGCTGTCATGTTCTCACGGTCCCTGATGCTCTGCTGCAGTGCACCGTGGGACCGTACTTTTTGTGTGGCTGATGACTTGTCCTGAAATTCCTTTTTCAAAGAATTGAGGACGGGGAGGGGGGGGGTGTTCAGGTGCTGCTGGAAATGACCGGAATATACAAACGAAACTGCTTTGAGCAAACGCATCTTCTCACAGAAACACTAGTGCACTAACTGCGTAGTGGTGGCATTACATTTTGCTCCCAGTGCTCTTTTTGCCCCAGGGCGACCAGATTCTGTGGCTGCAGTAGTACATGGCTGTTATTATTCATCAAAAGTACAGTTCGCTACCCAGGGTGCATTGTTACGCTACACGCCCATGCTGTTTTCACTTGAAATTTGTGTCCTTTTGTTTAAATAAATAAGATACTATATATATATAAAAGCAACATGTCCTGGTATCTTTTATTCACTACAGAAGTTCAAAATGCAATAATTTACAATTGTTTGCCAACATTGACCAATACGCATACCAATAAGGGGAGGACCGGAGTACCAAGCCCCTCAGCAGACTTTATGCCAAAATGCAAAGTACTGATTCACGAATAACATACAGTTACAGTCTAAATCATGTAATTCCTGAACTCGTACTTAGCAGACGCCTTTGTACAAGGTAACTTAAAATGCGAGGTATTGTACTAAACTACCGACATTCATTCTTCTGTTTATATGACAGAGTAAGGCAACTCTCTCTCATTCAGGTGTACACAAAGGGCAATTCAGAATCAACAGAATCACCTGAGACGCGTGTCTTTAGACTGTGTAAGAATACCCAAAAATCTGCCGGAAGCCTAGTTGAACACAGGAATAACATGACACGCAAATTCCACAAAGGCCAGAACCACGTCCAAACCCACAACCCCAAAGGTGTGAATTAGCTCCGTGTGGTACCTCTGTTGTTGCATTGAAAATGACCCATTCTTATGCCAGAATACATACAAGGTCACTTTAGATTTCGGACGTTCATATATCAGTAACACGTGAAAGCGTTCCGATCCAATTTCTGTATTTGTGGCCCTGCTCGGAACACGTCGTCTCTGAAACAGAAGCAAGAGTTTTAACCGGGTGCTGTGGGAAAGCTTGCTTAGTTTTAGAAGTTAATGCAAGGCTTGCGAGGATGTGTGGCGCTAGAGAGGTTAAACCAGGGATTTACACAGAGAAATAGTTTATGGAACACGGAAATCAAACAAAACACCCGCAGGGCGAATGTAACTCCCCGAATAACTGTTGTGGCCCTTTAAAAGATTGCTCTGGCAATAGTCGTTTTACGCCCTACAGAGTATAATTCTGACTACTACCAATTTTATTGTTGTTTTGTACGTGCCTGCGTTTGATATTTTCCATCCAGCGTTCCATGTGAGGAGCGGTGCATCCCAGTGGGTCGGCTTTATAAAATGAGTTTGACACCCCAGTTTGAGGGATCAATAGGAGCCGCCACTGCGCAGGCAAAGGCCTGTTCTGCGGGCGCCTCAGGTCAAGCGGAAGGAGATGCCAGTACGCATTTGTCAAGTGCACGGTTACTGCTGGATACACTGCATTTATTATGTATGTTGCTGCTAGCTGCCTTTATCGTCCCTGGCGTTGTATTGCTTCATTATTCATTACATTAAAGCTATGTTAAAGCTGTGCGGCTCTGTTTGCCGTTGAGAGGCCTGCCAAATTTGTATTAGTTTAGAGCATATTATGTATATCAGCCTTCTAATATGAACAGTAAATGATGAGGATAAGATACAACTGTGTCTGGCCCTAGTGGCAAGAAGATGTATTGGTAGGATGGCAAAAAGCCATAATACCATGGCGCAAAAGACACATTGGCGTGGTTTTAAAAAAAAAAGAGTGCTTTGCAAAAAGAAGGAAATCGATCATGTCATTAGCATGAGGTGGATGAGCGGTGGGGATTCAGAGCGGCCCCTGCCAGCTAGTAGATCAGCCGGTCTAAAAAACGAATGAAACCGATGGTCACGACCGGGTGTGACGGCGGTGTGAGCGGTTGAAGCGGATGCCCACTGACCTCTGCTTCCTGGCAGAACCGTGAACGAGTCTACTGGGAAAAAACAGGAGACAAGCCTTTCCCTCCCCGGTCGACTCTGTAAAAAAAAATAATAATAATAAAAAAAAATGCGTAGGAGTTACCACAGGGTAATTTACCACCCTACAAAATTGTATAGCTCCATATTCAAGTTAATTTGTTTTTATTGAACAAGTAACAAACAAATGTAAAGGTACAATTTGAGCGTCTTTTTTTTTTTTCTTCAGTTGGATCTGGACAACTTAAAAAGCAACATGAATTGCTGAACAAGCGTATCAGCTAGTTAAATTTGTTGCGCAGAAAAGTTTAAGTAACAACTAAGTGACAATGTTTAATTGAAAAAATAGCGTGTACGTGTAACTGGGAAATCGCTATCATCACTTTCCAGCTTCTGCAGCAGAAAACGTTCTCGCCATCTTGCAGACAGCAACAACAAAATGGCTGACAGGTAATGTGTTATTATGTGAGTCGTATGATCATATAGCGAAATGAATAAATGCAAAAAAAAAAAAAACAGGGATGGAAACGTTGTCCGATTGGTCACTCGGGAACGTGAAAAAATGATTTTGCAAAACTGACCTGTTGGCCTGTGAGGGTTTAACATGAATACATATATAATATCCAACAATGTTACAAAGGAGGTGCACTTTTAATGTAGTTACGCCTCAGTGTAAGCATTACAAGATGTGTAAAACACAACATTTGAACAAAACTATATTTATCTTGCGGCGAACTGTTGCCGTGTCCAGGATGTGTGTACCCTGCCTCTCAACGTCTTACCAGATCACCGGCCCTTGTACTGGACGTGTGGTTATCGATCACGGACGGATGATGGCTGGATTTATTTATTCGTTTGTTTGTTTGTTTGTTTGTTTGTTCCAGTTGACTGATGAGAAGCATTAGGTCACAGCAACACGCAGGCCAAGGCAAGGCAAGGAAAGACTGCACACATCTAACAGTTTTGCAGATCAGATATTGGGGGTATTATTTCATCGGGTCATATTGGATTCTGTATGTGATAATTTTTATTCTGTGTGTTTCTTTGTTGCATTTAGAACAGAAAAAATTTACATAACATTGTTGGTTGAGATACTCCCTTCCTGGTCTGTGTTAATGACCTGTTTCTTCCTCTATTTATAGTGCGTGGCCATTGGACATGGTGTTGATGCGGTAATAATGTTAGTCCTCACAACGACATCCTCTTTATGCGGTCACCCTGAGAGGAGTTCGCTGACCCAGTTTGCAGCTGGTGCTTTCGGCTGGTGGAGCGATGCCCTGGTTAAAGTGGGTCAGGAGATAGAGGAGGACCACTAACCCAGGCTGCCCCTGCTGATGATGCCGGTCCTACAGTGGCGGCAGTGTGGTTAGACAAGGGATTCGGTATATGGAAACTTGACAGAAGTGTATTTTTGCCTTTGCTTAGGACAAAACACGAATTATTTTTCTGGTCGTCTTCATCCGAACTCGTATTTAACTCCTTAAACAGTTACAAATTAAATGCCAACTTCAAAATTTGCTGGATTATAAGCTTTACTGCGAGTTGGAATGCGCAGATTTGTGCAGAATGGCGAACCTCTAGAAAGGCCTGTAAAGAGAATGTGATTTATTCGTTTTTGAACATTTTCAGATGCTTGGATTTAGACCTGTTTATGATGGCATCTTCAAAGCGGTGCCAGTCCTTGTTAAATATCTAACTTCACTGTAAAATCAAAATATATTGCCTGTTTGAAGGCCGTGGGTTTTTGCATTGTTTATACGATTGAATTAATAACTGCCATTAATGTGATGAATGTATTCAGGTGATAAAAGGCTTTGGCAAATTGTTTGAGTCAATGTTTCTGCCTGTTGGGTTTGATTAGTGAGGAACTGGGGGGGGGGGTCTACTTTTCTCACATCTCCCTCAGAAATTATTAAGGTTCTTGTTAACTTTCTGCATTCATCCAAGATAGAAGGCAGTGCTGGTTTCTCTAGGTCCATCACAATACCAACAGTTCCTGTCATTTCTAGCCACGTTGCGAGTTATCATACAAAAAAGACATGCAAAAAGTTTTTCTTTCAGCAAAGTACTTTAATTCACAATTTCCCACATCTTGTTTTAGTTATTTCAATAGGTTGAAGAAGGCATGTCAAAAAAGCATGCTGGTCAGAATTAAATAACTGTGTCTCACGGTAAGTTTGGGAGCATGAACAGAGTGCAGTGCTGTCCTGTGGGTCTGAATGAACCATCACTGCCCTTAGGCATAAAGTCACACTCTTCTCAACTGCACTCGTCCATCTGGCTGTGAACGTCATGGTGGATTGTAGCCAATGGAGTCACATTTTCCTTCGAAGAAACTGCACCTTAGAACTTGTTAATAATGAGCCATGACTGTATTAAGGTGCGCTAAGTGCATTGTGTCGTGCGATTCCTAACTACCTGGGAACACATTTGCATAATTCCCTTTATATTGTTAAAATACTAACAGCGATTTTAGGACAAGAAAGCCCAAGTGCAGATGCACAAGTCAAATGCAGAACAACCACAACTGTACGTTGTACATTTAAGCAGAGAAAGGTGCTCACCTCTGATTGCATCTCACCTCTGCACCACTTCAGACTGCCCCTTCCTACTCAGCAAGGTCAGAACATCTTGACCTCACACTTTACCTCATGGAGTGTGCTCCAAGGAGCAACTCCAACACCCCCTGCGCGAAAGCCTCAATCAGGGCCAGGAGCCAGAGCCTGGAGAAGGTGAGGGCATCGTTGATTTCCACCTTCTATTGAGTCCTCACAACTCAGCCTCCTTCGCATCTTGTCCTCCCACCTTCTCCACCACGAGTGGAGAGCCCTAGTCCTGTCAAAGCAGTCATTTCCATTTTGTATTCTTTTTAAAAAGTAGAAAAATTAAAACCGATCAAGACTAGCGAAAATAAGCTGAAATTCCGTTCGTTTTTGAGCCTTGACTGGGTTAATTGCCTCTGGGTTCTTAATGCTTTTTAAACAGTTTACATCTTTTGTTTTTTACCCTTTTTTTTTCCTCGTTGAGTCACTGTCATTGGGCCGCTTATGTCTACTTGAGGTGCAACCCGATGTGAGACCCACAGAGTGATCTGGGGGTTTGAGATCAGTCAAGACAGGTACATACCTCCTCTGATTTACATGCAGTGATCCCCCCGTTTTCGTCCACTTTCCAGGCTTCAGGCTTTATCAGGGAACCTGAAATGCAGGGAGAAGAGTGCAACAGGCCCGATTTCACAAGTTCTGTAGGTGCTATTGTTAACCACGAGAGGGGAAACACCTCAACACTCTCATCCACCCCTGAGAACACGGGCCTCTTGCGTTTACTTGTTTAATGGGCCTCCGTGGTACAGTAGGGATTCAAACTTGTAGGGCGACTGTAAGGTATACAGCAATTTGCCAGTTAATGGGCAGCTAAAATACTAATATCATGCTGCCAGAAAGAGTGAGTGAGCACTAGTCTTCCTGCGTATCTTGTTTCTGGTCGGCAACACTATCATCACTTATGTATTTCTTCACCTACACAAGTGGTTTCGGGTTTTATTTATGAAAAGGCCACAGTGATTACACTCCACAAACTGACAGAAAAGGGAACACACACTGGAATGCGGCAGTTTGGTATTTTATGGGAGAAAGCGAGCAGAACTACACTTTTATTTGCAGAAGGTGTTTTTGTTTGAGCAGAAGCTGCTCTGCTTTGTGCAGCTCGGGCAGAATGGGCTCTTTGGGGGGGGGGGGGGGGGGAAAAAAANGCCACCTCAAAGGCCGATCTCATTTTCGGGGGGGGGGGGGGGGGGGGGGGGGGGGGGGGTTGGGGGGGGGGGGGGGGGGGGGGGAATAAAATGACCTTCTGTTAAGTATCCAGAGATCGAGCGTCCAGCCTTTTATCCGGGCTGAAAACACATCCATGATTGAGACTTAAGCCAGAGTAGCCGATTTTTTGCAACGGGCCACAGATGATGAAAGCTGGCAGGGTGCAGGCCGCCTGGTCCCCGGCAGAGCAATACATAGCTTAGCAACATAGAACATTCCATATTCGACACGTCTTCCTTTTCTAATCTTATTACGAGGCTGCTTCTGCTGCTTATCCTTTCAGACCAGAGGCAGCGGTTGTGCGCACATACACATGCGCACACGCACAAACGCATATCCAATCACTCATACACACAGATACATGCGCGGGCATACACTCACACACACACTCAGATGGTCTCTGTAGCACTGCTGAGTTCTGCACCACGCTGACCCCCCCCCCAAGCCCCCCCGTGCATGCGAGTAAAGCCTTCGACAGAAAATGAAAACCGATATTGTCGGTAAGTGTGAGTTTTCCCAGCGATGAGTGACGACGTGAATGAGCCTGATATAAATATTGGATGAGCTCTGACAATTTATAATCAACAGATCGCTTGCAAAGATTTAGTCTTTTGTCTTGAGAGCTGTTATTTACTGTAAGGATATTACTGTGCGCATAATGGTTGTGTAGCATTGTTGAGTAATTACATTTTCCTTTGTTCTGCGTTTATTAGGTTGCTTGTGATCAAACTCATTGAGCTCATTGGAGTCCAGAGATCATATTTCTGCCTGTTTCTGTGACTGCCATTTCACTCTGTGCCTGTTAAGAGGGAAAATGTGATTTCATCTCCTTCCACTGAATGTAGGTAGAAGCACTTGGGGAAGCCACCAGTTTTAATAAGGTCTTCTATGAAAATTACCTATTTTGTGCTGGGCCGGTGCAGACTATAACGCTGAATGATAAATCGGGAATTTATTTATGTGAAAAGCCGGTGTGAAGTGCGGCCGGCGTGCGTAGAAAAAACGTAGGATTAGATTGTGCGGCTAATCTCTTTATAGTAAGTGTGCCGGCTCAGCATGGGCTCTCACAGTTTTCTCACCTGGGGCCACTTTGTGGGACTTCTTCAGTCTTTGAGGGCTATTCCTCACCCGGTGTTAACTTTGGGTTTTTATATTCCGATGATGATTTTTTTTTTGAAGTCAAATGTGAAATGACTGCATGCAATGAGCATTAGGTGGTGGAGTGAACTAGTTGTTGGTTTGTTTGCAATACAATTACATCATCTTCTTCAAATATTACATCACGAATACAACTCGGGAAATGTAACAAAACCGTCTGATGCGGAGTTTTGCTTTCTGTTCCGTGCAAGTCAAGTGCCAGTCACACAAAAAGGCAAAATCTACGTAGAAGCAGAAATTGTCTGCAGCAGGTTGGCCTGAACACCAAAGCCGTAATGGTTTTTAATATATGGTCACACACATAATGCAGTTATGGAGAGAAGCGGGAAATTTCATACAGATAAATAAATAAATATATATATATATATATTACACTGTTGTGTCTGATGGGAATCAAGACAAGATAGATTGGGCATTTCAGTCTTTCCAAGGATCGAAAAATGCTTGTATTTCAAGTGTTGCCATATTGTTAATTCAACCCTCAACATTTAAGCCAGACTTTAACGTGGCATCCATGTATTTTATTTTATAATACATTTATGTATCACTTTATAGAAACATGCAGTAAATGCAGTTATCTGGTTGGTCAAATGAGCTTAGATGGGACTGAGATTCAGTATGTGTTTCTTTGTGGGTCTGATTATTGTCTCATTGGTAAATGAGGCCTTGTTATTGGTCAACAGTTGTGGCTTCTTTTCTTTTTCAGCCCAAATTGAAGTTATACCATGCAAAATCTGTGGAGACAAATCATCAGGAATCCACTACGGCGTCATTACGTGTGAAGGCTGCAAGGTAAGTTGTGGAAGAAGCCACACCAACAACTCGCTTCCTCATCTATTCCTTTTGCCTTGTTAACTCTCAGTAATGGTGAAGAACATTTCCAGTAGGTACAGAATAGCAAGTGTGCATCCTGGTCCACTGCGTTACTGTATTCCGGTGTCCGTTGGCTCAGACCCAGCGTATGTGTGTAAGCTGCAGGGGGAAATCCTCCAACTAGTCACATAATGTTGCCCGAGTAATGAGCAGAAGGTGGCTTTGAAAGACGTTTGCATTAGTAGTTCTTTGGGCAGCAGGTCATGTCTATAGCTGTTCCTTTACAGTCTGAACATTCTTGGTTTAAATGTCAGTCCTGCTGTAATAGCTCCGATCAAAGTACACACCTTGACATGCCCTGAGTTTGCGTGTTCTACTCACGTTCGTGCGGGGTTCTTCGTCGCAGTCCAAAGGGTTGTGTTTCAGGTGAACAGGTGACTCCGCCCTCTGGGTGGGCCTATAAGCAAGTGTATGTGTAACTAGGCTGTGGTGAACTGGCACGTTACTGGGGGAGTGTACTCTGACTAGCAGAGCACCCCCTTCCTTCAGGAACAGGCTCTGGACCCCTGCAACCCTCACTTGGTCGAAGCAGTTTAACAATAGTGAGTGAGAACACCCTGCTGTGGAGATGGGTAAATCGGTGTTGCTTCTCTAACAACTAGCATCAGAGACAGGTATCAGGTAGACAATGAGTAATAATAATCACTTTATGAATCAGCAGTTGTTTTGAGACATTTGGCCGATTACCCAACAATGTAAAATAATAACTTCTCTATGTTAAGCTGACTGTCTATGGGTTGTAGAAGGGTGTTACACAGCTAACATATTGTTTAGTTTTAACTACTGCAAGCTCTTTACAAATTGTCTCATTTACAAATGTCTCTGTGTGCTGTGCAAACCCAGGGTTTCTTCCGAAGGAGCCAACAGAACAACGCCTCGTATTCATGCCCTCGTCAGAGGAACTGTTTAATCGACAGAACAAACCGGAATCGATGTCAACACTGCCGGCTACAGAAGTGTCTCGCCCTCGGAATGTCTCGAGATGGTGAGAACGGCGCAGCTTGCGTCCACTTCAGGGCAGTTGTAATGTGAAAAGTCCATAACTGTGGTTTGTGCCCCAACAGACTTCCCATTAGCTTTCCAGATCAATGTCAGTTGTTTAAGTGGCTACTGTAAACGGTCGCTGCAGCACGGTTGTCATGAGATCGTGCTGCAAACTCATGAGAGTCACTGCCACTTGCGAGGAGAAAAAGCTTCATGATCCATCAAGAGATCACAGCCTGCTGATGACATTATCACAGCAAGGCCGTCTTCCAACCACCTCACAGTTGACAGGAGTTTAATTGTTCTCCAGATCATCTTGGAACTTGCATTGATAACCAGTGTTGATAGCATGAAAGATAAACAAGTTATCATACTGAGAATTAGCTCACAATCATATAGTCTTATATTTAGCGTCACCCTCTTGGTGAACCTTCTGGAAAAGTTCCAGGGGAACAAGCGTCCTCGTGCTCAACCCATCCCTCTCGGTGTCCGTGCTGTCTGTAGCCGTCAAGTTTGGCCGGATGTCCAAGAAGCAGCGGGACAGCCTGTATGCAGAGGTGCAGAAGCACCAGCAATGCCTGCAGGAGCAGCGGCAGCAGCAGAACGGCGAGGCAGAAGCCCTTGCCCGCGTCTACACCAGCAGCATCAGCAATGGCCTCAGCAACCTGCACAACGAAATTGGGGGGACCTACTCCAATGGGCATGTGGTGGACATGCCCAAAACCCAGGGCCCCAACGGCTTCTACAGTGTGGACTCCACTCAGCCGTCTCCAGACCAGTCGGGTCTGGACATGTCTGGGATGAAGCAGATCAAGCAAGAGCCCATTTACGACCTGACGCCTGTGCCTAACCTTTTCTCATACAGCTCGTACCCAGATGGACAGCTGGCACCTGGGGTGACCATGTCTGAGTTAGGTGGGTTCCTCTCGTCTCCCCAGACCTCCTGTTTTGAAATGGGACAAGATGCACTTTTGAATAAATTAACAAAGATATTCAGCACAAAACAGCTTTTCCTAGATGTAACGAAAGGTAAACTGTTGACTAGTAATTTTTAAATATCCTAATTTTGATGATCTTTTAAAACAACCCCATAATTTTGAATTATTTAGTAAAAAAATAAATAAATAAAGATGTTGCCAAAATGCAATATTTTAATGAACTGTCATGTTTTTTTTAATCTCCTGGTGCGTTCACAAATGAAAAGCAATGTAGTTATTCGGTGAAAATGTATTTATTATTATTTTTATTATTATTATTTTAAGCTGGTACGGCACATCCATAATGCAGTTGAGGGTACATAGTTACAGATGCTGGGACAGCAGTTATAATCCAAAAGTGGGACCCAAAAGTTACTAGTTTATGAAACATATCCTTTCTGTCATACCTGTGACACATTAACAGGAAACTGAATTAAAAATAAAATATATTTCTCTCAATGCAGCGAGATAATGAATCATCATACTGCAGTGATCACTGGTTGAATTCTTTAAATTGTCACCTAGTTTGGTGGTAAAGGCTATTGTTTTAATGAAAACAATGCAATTGTGTCCTTTACAACATTGACAGGTTTTACTGTGCTTTCACTGAAATGTTTTTTTGTAAGTTTTTGTGTAGATAATAGCTTATCCCCACACAAAGTCCCCTTCGAACGGAGGAATGAGTAAGACTCATATGGGCTGAACAGAATGACGACTTGATAAGCGCCCACTCAGAGATCCAAGTGGTTTGAAAGGTCTGCACAACGGTCAACATTTATCACCAGTTAGTGTGTGTGACTGAGTGGGACTGTTACCTGAAAAGACGACTGGACTATTTTGACAGCCTCTGTTAACCTTATCTGATGCACCAAGTTGCCACTATAATGCAGACAATATACTTCTTGAGAAGAACCTCACAGATATTCTTGCAAAATGCACAGAACCGGTACTCCCGAAACGTATTTTGTCACCACAGTAACTGCAATACGGTAAAAGGCCCATCTATAATCGTGGAATTCTTTTTTTAAAAATCAAGACCTAATATGCATACAAGTAATCCTTAGTGTTTTTTTTTTTTTTTTTTAGATGCTGCTCTATTTATTTCTTTATCAGGAAATGTGCAGTCGCTGTCCTTTCTGACAATAAGTGTTACTGACATTTAAATTCAGACCAGTCGCTACTGAAGCACAATTCGGCTGGAAGCCGCCCCCCCCCCTCCCCAACATGAATACCCAAAGAGCCACTTGTTGCGCTTTGTTACCATGGCACCAGAAAGAGGAGCTGTTAGCCATCAGTCGCAACACTTAATTGCCCTGTCATCTAAGTGTGGTACAACAAGTTGGACTGGAAAAGTAATAAAGATGCTGTATGTGATTTCAGTGATAACAGCAATAAGCAGAACATTGGTCAGATGCTTTTGAGCCTTGTTGTCAACTTGTTTCCTCGGGATGCGCCTCTCGTAACACCTCGGCCCGACTCGCACCCTCCCCACAGATCGGATTACGCAGAACATCATCAAGTCCCATCTGGAGACGTGTCAGTACACAGCGGAGGAGCTGCAGCAGCTGGCCTGGCAGACGCACACCTACGAGGAGGTCAAGCTGTATCAGAGTAAGGTGAGTGACCCAGCTGACAGGAGCCGCCGCTCCATTTCTGCACCCCACCCCTTTCTCAAAGTGCCACCCACAAACAGCCCACGCTGTTTGTTCGCTGTCATGTGTCTACATCGTGTATCCCTCTCCCCTCCGCTCTTGGCCACGGACCCCGTCTGGATCATCCTTGGCCATTTTCTATGTTCTCAGTCGCTGCTAGAATCCACAGTGCAGCAACTTTAAAACCAGATCTGTCCTTCAGTAAATGATCCACCGACTTGGTGAAGTGTTGTAGCAAGTGGAACATAATGCAGAACCTCCCTTAGGCTCCACTCTATTGGAAGGAAACCCCTAAAGCAGATCTAATCCAACTTTAAACACAAAAACAATCTCACCAACACCAGGCTGTTGTCTGAGGGCTAGCAGCTCATCGATAGCCTTCCGGTGAAAAATTCTCTCTTCTTTTTTTATTGAATGCAAAGATCTGCACAGCCACTGTGGAATAAAAAAAGATGTATGCAAAGTCCCTTTCCTTTCGCTGTGTAAAATTGATTATTTGAAATTACCACAGAACACTTTGAAATGTTGTAATACCACTTGCTGATTTATTTGTCATGTCCTTTTTGCTGTTTTTTTTTTTGTAAGTTTTAAAAAGTGGTGCTTTTAATTCCCAGAAGAATGGATTCTGCTTAACACTCTGAACAATGGTGTTAATAGAGGTCTGTGGCTTCACAGCGCTCTCTAACTGTGCTGCCTGTTTATGGTATTATAGGAGAAGAGCATGTTAAGTTTAATGGTCAGGGCTCGGGGCCTTGACCACAGAGGAAACTCTTACACTGCTTAGTAAACAGTGGACTTTATTGGACTCTAGCAGCAGCAGGTAGTGTTGGGGTCGGAGCTGTTGCCTTGCAAATGAAGGAGCTGGGTTTGGATCCCCACTCCCACTGCAGTATGCTTGAACAAGCTGCTTACCCATATCTCGTACTGGTGATCCTCGACATACGACGGGGTTCTGAGGTGAGAACTTTATTGTAAGCCACAAATCACCTTACACTGTATTAGATAAACAACTAGCTGAGTTACCCAGCGATGCCTGAGTCAAAAAGGTATAGCGGTGGAAAGGTAAAAGGTATATAAGATAAGATATAAAGTATACAGAGTATATAACTTCCAAACTTTACCATTAAAGTGGTTGTATTTAAGGAAGTCCAAGTCAAGTAGAAAGGAAAAACAAAGGTAGGGGTGTGTGTGTGTGTGTGTGTGTGTGTGTGTGTGTGGGTGGGTTGGGTGACCTGTTTATGTTCATCTTGACAAATCAGCTGGAAACTGTAGGCACGCTTCGCTAATGTGTGCTGTGCGATTGGTGTGTGCGAGAGTTTGACTATGCAGAAATCTAACCTGGGGTGCAAAGTACCCCTGTGCCAAATTTCAAGTTTGCGACTTGAAAATCCAAGCCGTACGTGAAGAACAAACAAGCAGATTGAGCTTCATCGATATATGAACAAGTAACAAGCAGGAATGCCATGTGGTATAATAGGACTTGGATGTTCTTTTTCACTAATTTCACACATTATTCATGTTAAAATAATATTTATGTAAAATAATATACTTTACTGAATTTATATTATTTTCATGCTGAAATATTGACACGTTCATTTCTAAATCTGTTTCCTGTGACTTTCTTTTCAGCACCACCAGAACACTTACTTTTTTGGCCATTATAAATTAAAAAATAACTTGAATGGAAAAACAAATGAAAATTTCTCAAAATAAATACACACACACACACACACACACACACACACACAGAGTGGGGCTAATGGGATGGAGTCGAAGACCATTTCTACATTTAAAAAACTACTATTATTATAACTGATATAAAATTGTCGTGTGGGTTTGTACAAGATGTCAACTAAAAAAAAACGAGTTAAACATTTCTGAATGTCAAAAAATCTGTAGCATCGAATGCTTAAATAGTCATTGTAGAACACCAGTTTAACTTGTGTTTTAGATGTTTTCCCTTTGTGACATCTCTCATGTTTGATTTGATTTTTTTTTTTTTTTTTTGCCCTTACAGTCCCGGGAGGTTCTGTGGCAGCAGTGTGCAATCCAGATCACACATGCAATACAGTACGTGGTCGAGTTTGCCAAGCGCATCAATGGCTTCATGGAGCTCTGTCAGAACGACCAGATCCTCCTCCTCAAGTCAGGTAAGCTGGGTGGCAGCTTTCCTGCTCCCAGTGTTACCAGATTGCATTTTCAAGTTCACTTTCCTGCGGTTCCTGTGGCAAAAAAAAGAAAAAAGGTTTATTTTTATGATGCCCTAGTACGATTTGTCCCATAGCACCGATTTTAAAAAATGATGACGTGAATTGAGTTCATATTAGACGCCCGTGATGGCACGCTGTGATGCTGAAGGTGTTGCCGATGATAAAGTCTAAGTCACCTTGTCGTCTTCTTTCTCCCACGTGTTTGAAGGCTGCCTGGAGGTGGTCCTTGTGAGGATGTGCCGTGCGTTCAACCCGCTCAACAACACCGTGCTGTTTGAGGGAAAGTATGGCGGCATGCAGATGTTCAAGGCCCTAGGTACTGCAGTGGGCCCGCTGTTGCAATTTGGGTCAGAAAACTGGCATCATTGGATAATTAGAAACACAGGAAATAAAAAAGCAGAACGGAGCTCCCAGCTTGTGTGATGCTGTTTGTGGGTCACGGAACTGGAGCGGGTTTATAGAGGAGGGGGGCTTTCACAAGTGCCGGCAGCGGACGGGTGGTGGGTTATTTGTTACATACCACTGTTCACACCTAGACTTGGACACACCAAATATCTGCTTAGGAAAAGTGGCTGGAAACTAACTAGGTTCCTTTAGGGTTTCACATTTAACACCCCATAGAGGGTGAATTTAATACCAGATGTTCACCTAAAACGACAATTTTAAAGAAGAAAATCTCACAGTGGCTCAAGTGGGGTTATATAAGGTGAGATGGCAACGCAAGTAGCGTTTGGGTTTGAATCCAGTTTAGAGTGTGTGGGGTTTCCACGTTCTCCCCAGGTTCACGGTCTAAACACGGTGTGGAACATGTCAACTTTAAACCACTCCTGCACCCTCCTTTACTGAGAAAACCATCCCAACGGTCATTGGGTCAATTTTGACTAACGTGTGTGGGTTTTACAGTCGCGTGTTTAGGCACGTTATAGATGGGGAAGGGAAGGGCTCCTGTTTTTGTGTGTGTGCTGATCTCCATCTCCCTTTCTGGGCTTTTCCCTTTGCTGTCTCCAGGGTGTGATGACTTGGTCAGTGCAGTCTTTGACTTTGCCAAGAGTCTGTGTTCCCTGCAGCTCACAGAGGAGGAGATAGCGCTCTTCTCCGCCGCTGTGCTCATCTCCACAGGTAATGGTGTGGGTCTCGGCTCACCGTGTTGTTTGCGCGCTTGACACGGGATCTCTGAGGGGTTTTTTTTTGGTCTGAATCACAGTTGCTGCAGTGCTCACCTGACATCATGCCATGTTGTCATGTTCCCATGAAGCCAAAAACCTATTGCTGGCCAACTTCAGCATGTATGCACATGGTTACTGAATAGATCTACATGTAGGTGTCCCAGTGCTTCCAGTGAAAACGCATTCATACATGCGATTTTGGTGATGACACCTCCAGATTCTGAGACAACACAATCTCAGCAACAAAGTTTGTTGTCCTGTCGACCACTTTTCTGCAGCTGCAGTGTTGTCACAGTGGGGTAATGTCAAAACATCTCACAGACAGTGGGGCAACGCTATGTGAGGGATGTTGTCATAGGAAAGATGCCGCTTGACAAAAATATGTACCAAAAGCTAGCAATGTTGTTCTATCTGAAGCTGGTTTGGTGAAGGACTGTCAGAGCACAGCACAATAACCGTGTTATTTTAATCCACAGTTATACATGCAGTTCTTAAGAAGATACCCACACATAAACCCACTGCACTGTCACTGTAACAGTGACTCTTGATTTACATTCGCATCCTAAACGCAGTAATGTCATCGTACGCATTGAGAGCGTTGCCTTGATCTCAACAAACTGTCCGGTAACATTTTACCACGTTAACTGTTAGCTTATACTAATGGTCATGCAGTGGAGTTCAGAGGCACTTGCTTTGTTCCCATTTCAGATCGGCCCTGGCTCATTGAGCCACGAAAGGTTCAGAAACTTCAGGAGAAGATCTACTTTGCCCTGCAGCACGTCATGCAGAAGAACCACCTGGACGAGGACGTTCTGGCCAAAGTAGGACTCTCTCCTCACCCATGTTCAGTATATGATGACTGCTTTTTTGGGGGGGGGCATTCATAGCCTCCAGAGCTGTCTGAGTTTCCCCCTGCCCAGTTTTATATTTTTTAACTGGTGGTTTTGACATAGTGATGTTCAACTGTAGTGAAGTTACAAGACACATTGAGGAGGATGGATCAGGAGGTCTTTCTCCTGGTTTCAGACCAGGAGCCCTCACTAGTAAAGGAGAGGATCCAAGGGCTGAAAAGCGACATTTTCTTTACAGAACCTGTCCTACCTTCTTACCTCTAACCCTGACTTAGCCACATAATCCTATCACAGGCATTTTGTTCTGGGGTTAGAAACCCTTTTTTTGTACACGAGGACAATTGGAAACTTCTGGAACACTGGTAAAGCTGTGCCACAAAAAGAAGAGCTCAAGCCTCTCCTTGTAATTCCTGCAGCTGCCTGGCCTCTCGAGACTCTCCAGAAACAAAATCCCTCCCATCCTGATCTTCTGTTGAGTTAATAAGGGTGTTTACTTCATCACTCTTATTGTGAACTGTTACTGAACCCTTTCTTATTAGATCACCACCCATTTTTAGGTTCAGCCTGGGCTTTGTTCACATTATTAGCGGTAGCTTGTTTGTTTTTCTCCCCCTCACCATTCTATTAGACCCCTGTTGTTTTAACTCCTTTTTTCCCACCGTGTGTGTGTGTGTGTGTGTGTGTGTGTGTGTGTGTGTGTGTGTGTGTATTTGTACCTGCCTGTTAAACGTGTCGGACCCCTACAAAGTCCTCACAGCTGGTTATTGTTCCTCCCTCTCCTCACATGCAGCTCATTGCCAGGATCCCCACGCTGACTGCACTTTGCACCCTGCACACGGAGGAGCTTCAGGCGTTCCAGCAGTCGCACCCCGAGACGGTGAACGTGCTCTTCCCCCCGCTCTACAAAGAGCTGTTCAACCCAGACTCGTCTTGCGGCCCCAAGTGAGCCCCGAGGTCGGGGAGGAGAGCCGAGTGCCAGCGGCCCCCCCCCGGGGGCTCAGCACACAGCAGCAGTAGCAACAACACAAAGAAAAACACCGACAAGAACTGCTACACTGGGAATGTCCTGCACTTAATACAGTTTAATTCACCGATACAGTCTAAGAATGTAAATATGCACCTGCTAAGAGGAGCTTTCAAGAACTGACCAGAAATGTACAGACTTTAGCGCAATTTAAGTTGTCCTTTCATCGGGTAAGTTTGTTTATCCTTCCTTTTCTTTTTCATGACGTGAAGTTGCAAGCCGATGGGGATGTATTGATGTTTTTCCTTGGGCAGGTGGGTGGGAGGGTGTGAAAAAAAGAATAATTCAGAAAACTTGTAAATATGTATTAGTGTAGCCTGGTTTTTCAGTATTAACTCATGTTCTGTTTATAATTTAGTAATAATTTAAAACAAATTTGGCCTGGAAGGCTAAGGGTTTGTCTGTGTTTTTTTTTTCCTTTTTTTTTCTAGTTTTACATGTACAGAATTTGTAAAGTTGACCTGTAAAAGAACTTTGTGGTTAAATGGGAACATAGTAAGTAGGTTGGGTACATTTTAAAAAGCCTTGTCTGGTTACTGTAGATATACTCACTTTAAGATGGTACTACAACTTTCGGTTGGAGTATAGAACTGTAACTTTTTTCAAATAACTAATTTTCCACATGAAGATATATATTTTGTGAATAGATTCTGACTGAACAAAGTTTGCTGTCCTGTCGATCACTTTTTTTGTAGCTGCAATATTGTCAGTATCTGCTGGACTGCTTCTGAACAATCACTGAAAGCCACTTGTAGAATGAACTTTTATTGCACTTCAGAAACGTGGCGTTATCTCGAACCCGCCGTAACGTCACTGCGTGGTGACGCGGCGTGAGGGATGATGTCATACGAAGGACACCACTTGACAACATTTTGCACGAGGAGCCAGCAGTGACGTCCCGTCCGGAGCTGGTTGGTGAAGGACTGTCAGAGAACAGCAATAATTGTGTTATTTTAATCCACAAATTGTAGAGTAATAACCACTAGCAGGGTATAGTTTCTATTAATATGGTTTAATATTTGAAGAGGAAAAAGGCATACGAATAATACAACAAAATCACTGGCGTTACTTTAAAAGCGATGATTTTAAAGTAATCGGTTTTCTCTAGTATTTACATTGTTTTACTTTTATTTATTTTTAAGGTAGTGATATAACTGTCGTTTGAGAATGTCCGAAACTGGCAGAGTTGGAAAAACTTATGTGCATTTAGCATTTTTTTTTTCTTGCAAAGCGAAAACAAATAAAATGTAAGGAATTCATTCACTTTAATGATAAATAGTATTTAACTGCAATGTCTTGAATACGGTTTCATGGGGCGCGTGGGTCTTGTGTGGCTCCACGGTGGGAGGTGATATGGAGGTTTCGTAGCGTGAAGGTTGTAAAGCACACAAACGGCACCAGTTGTTCACTGTTGAAATGTCCTTTTTTTTTTGCTTTGTTGTGTTAATTTCCCACTTTGTGTTTCTACAAATGGGAAGATCCACGTCTGTTGCTTATTTAATTTGGGCTATTTTTTTAATTAATGTTTTTTTTTTAAAAATAATTCCTTTACTTGCCAAGTCTTAAAGCAGTGGACTATTTAGATTTATAAAGAAACATTAAGGTTTTCACCTGATGGTTTGTGTGGAAATTGTTACTGTCAGGGTTTCCCTGGGTACTGGAAACACAACATTGTGATTTGATTATAATTAGCATATTGCAAACAAAACAAAAAAAAAATGTGTTAAAATACAGATGCATTTGAATCAAAGTCGTGTTTGTGGGAAACCAGCGAAACCAGGAAAACCTGAGCAGCGGCGATGGTCACACGACGCAGTCGGCTCGTGCCTCCCGCGAGACGCCGCCCCGCCCCGCCCCTTCCTCTGGTTTACCGAGACTGAAAAGACGTGATTCAGAAACGAAAAAGCACTTAGTTACGTTTAAAACAGGGTTATCGAGTCATTCCACTGGAACTTTACATCTGCAGTTTACAGTTGCAATACTTTGTTTTGAATTTTATAGTAAACTGTGCTAGACAATCACTTAGTGTGTTTTTTTAATTTATTTTTAGGAAAACTATTTATCTGAAACTATAAGCATGCTTGTCAATATTTTTTTCTTCATTATGTAATTATAATAAATTGTACTGCCACTAAAATATCTGCCTTTGGTTAGTGTATGTTCCTATGTATTTGTTTTCCGGCTACTCAGGGTACCTGTAAGTTAGTCGCTGACTTTTTCTCGTACCTTCTGTCGAGACGATTCGGGGTCGTGGACGGAGACAGCAGCTCGCAGCTTGTTTATACGTGCGATTCTTTCACGCTCTTTCATTTGTGACTATAAATACCCCCCTAACAGGGAAGAATAGATCTTATGATGCACTGTTATACCACTAGATGGAAGCATTATGAAACCATTTCGGTGCGACGGGGGGTCCATCACCCCCCCCCCCCCGAGTGTTTTCTCCGCCTTGGTTTGTGTGCTGTTCCGCGTTTCCGAAATAGTGGAACGTGGGGACGTTTTCGCCAAGACATTTACTTCACATCCATCGGTCCATACCTGTTTTTACCCGTCTAACCAACCGTCGACCTGAGAAGAAAATCCTAACCAGCCACTTCTGGGAAAATTTGGATTAACCGGACAAACGACTTCTAAATATGGAATTAAAATGACTTGAAGCGTTAAAGTTTCCATTTAACTCACCTGTTTTTTTTTTTCCTCCAGGCTCTTTTTCTCCAGGTTAAGTTCAGTAAATCCTGAGGTCCCTTTATTTTGTCCTTTTGAGAATAGTGACCTGTCTTTGCCTCCTGTCCCGTTTTCAAACCCCGTCCCTAAAAGACAATCGATTCTCCTTGGCGCCACAGCGGGGGGACCTTTTCTCAGGGAACTATATCTGCGCTTAAACGAAAACAAACGTTGTGACCATCTGGAATCGCTTATTTGTACCTGTTTGGTTGAAAATAGGAAAATACCCAGACAAGGCTTTCATGTGTATTTTTATACTGAAGAAAAAAGCAATTAGCTGAATTCACAGTCAGAAATGTCAACACTGACTTCCCGTGTTTGTGACTAAATGGCAATAATTAGTTCTAATGAAATAACCCGCAGTTTTCTGTAAATAAGTGATTTGCATAAATTAATGTTGAAACTGCCATTATTGTGATCAAAATTTAACCTAAACTGTAAGATTTCTTGTGTAGGTTTACAGGTCGTATCGTTTTTGGAGAAATGTTTAAATGTCATATGATTGAAATAACAAAGCTGAGCCAGGCCCCTATATTCCATTAATGCAAAACAGTGAATTCAGCTAAACTGTGAACTTCTGTTCTGATCAGCTTGTTTTTTTTTTGTTGTTGTTTTTGTTACTGTGATCATTTCTGAAACAGACTGTGAACATGGGGGTCTGAGTGCAACTTTTACACTGTTAGGTACTTAGCAATAACTGTAAACCTTTATTACAACCATCATGTTTGCAGTGTAAGATTCTCCTTATTTTGTTATTATACTTCTACTGTTGATCTTTTGCATGCCGTCTGATTGAGGTCTGAACTTCGGGGGTTTTCTGTGCAGGTTTGGGGCGGGGGGCTGGAGAGGGGGGGGATCTCCTCGTGTTTGAATGTTGTGGAGCTGCGCTCGGCACGCGCGGTACTCAACGCCTGGCGGGGGGCGTCGCTCGTGTCACTTAGGGCTGTAGCTCATCAACCCCCCCCCCCCCCCCCCCCCCCCCCCCCCCCCCCANCCGCCCTCCCACGGCTCGTGGCTCCGCTACTGCGTTTCTTTATTATACAAGTACAGTAAACCCCCCCCCCCTTCCCCACGGTGTGTTTTTCTGCAGTGTGGGCCGAAAGTCGGCACGTGGCATCGATATCATTTTAGAAAATTTACTTATACATAACTTGCATGTGATTAAAAAAATATATATATCTTGACATTTTGTTCGCTTATTGATTAGAATGTTTCTGACTCACAGAACATGTAGCATCCGCAACCAAAACCAGTTAAAGGTATTTAGTGTACAAGTTTTTCGAAAGTTTAAAAAAAGAAAAAAAACTTTTTTGAAGTGCCATAGTTGGAGTGAAAAAGTGGAAACGGCATCGTAGGATAGATGCTTTGCTGGAGAACCACTAAAGGGGCGGGGGAGGGGGGGGGGTAGGTTTATGAGCATCACTAAAGTTAATTAAGGTAAATTTTCACTAAAGGGAACTGGGACCCACTGGGAGCCCCTCCGCCGGGGGTCCATGGCGGCGTGAAGTACTGACACCCCAGCTGTGCGTCAAAAGCTCTTAAACGACACCGACTGTCGCGTTTCTTCTTTCTAGCTGTAAATGTTAAGCAGAAGTCTGACCTGATTTTATTAAATCTCGTGTTTTTGTAGGCATCTCTGTGGGGAACAGAATAAAGGACATTTTATGGATGCATTTTCCTCATTTTATAGTACTGATATATTTCATATTGTTATTTGATTGTAACGTTATCTTTTCAAGTAGCTCCTTTTTCTTGGACGCCGTGCGAGCGGAATTAGGCAGGAGTGTTTTCCTCTAGGCGATCTGACTTTCCAAAGAGTGAACTGAATGTTCAGTTACTACTAAGCAAATTTTGTTTTTTTTTTTGCGTCTGTTATGCAAATAGTCCGTGGTGCAGAACGCGGGAAACCACGTGAGCGGAGAAGCCCGGCGACACCGGCACTTGTGAGCGACTAAATGCTCCGGACACGCAAATACAGTCACTGCTAACACGTCGTACAAACGCGCCACATGAGGAACCGGAGCCCCGCGTGACGTCACACACAAGCGCCACTCGACCGCAAACGCGTCTTACGCCTTTAGAGGGAGCGACGCGGACGAAGAAGCTCGTGCAAAATCCACTGTTTACCTTTATTTCTCCAGACAACCACTAGTACTATTGAACACATGCGTACTGTTCTCTGTACAAAACCTTTATTTGGGTTTGAAAGATTAAATTTTAAATACAATTTTAATAAAACTCATTTATGCTGGGATTACAACAATACATTTTTTTTGCCCACAAAAGGGACTAGTCGTATTTTATGTTTGCATTTTCTGGCGTACACCTTTAGATACATTTTTATTTGTGCTTGCTTTTCTCCCAAGATTGTTTTTATTTTGAAAATGTAATTCAACTATTAGTGTCTACAAGTATTCGAACAGAAAATGAGTTTTCTGCGTTTATGTCCCAGCAAATACTCTCCTTTAGTTCAGTTAACGGAAAAAGGCGGAAGTTGTGAACTTGTTGTAAATACAAAAATGAATTATGTAAAGCATTTAATGTTTTACATTATTTTAGAATGTACAAACTTTTTTTCGGTTCTTAAAAATGTAGTTCGATACGGTTAGAAATAATTTTATAATGTACAGAATATTCTGAATGTTTGCTGTAAATGACAATCAATGTTTGTTTTTCCTTCTTTGATGCTAACAAATAAAGTCTTTAAAATCCACTAAAGCCCAAGAACCTTTTATCCACCACATATATTTATAAGGTGAAAGGAAAAATTCAACAAAGTAAATGAACAAAGTGAGGTGAAGATACTTTACTGAGTCCACAAAGTGTTTGGTTTATATCTAACACCACATGTCCTGTCCTCCTCCAACAGACAGGCTGATCATTTGATCCCAGCAGAGAACATGACAGAATGCGATCAGATCCATCTACAAATTTATCTATTACTCATTTGAAATGAAAATTACAGCCCCAGTTAAAGAATTTACCTACAATGAATCCTTAATATTAAAGAACTGCTTTATTAAATACTGTTGAAAGCACATCTGTATATTATAAGTTGTGAGACGATTTGGAGAAAAGCATTTGTATTTAAATACAAACAGGTAAATTCAGTTAATGCTAAAGCACAAAAAAAAACCTGGAAACACTGGCAGGATGTTATATAGAGTCTGAGTAAAACAAAAAAAGTTTAAACAAATATCATTCTGTCCACATAAAATCTAACCGGGAACATACAGCAGAGGTTTCACTGTATACAACTACACAGGTATCCTTTAAAAAGTCCAAACGTTCCTAATGCCAGCGGTCAAAGACGGGTCACGACAACCTCGCTGTCGTCTTCAAATGCGAGATTTACTTCTCCTCTCGTGTTATTTCTGCTCCGCAAATCTGACAAGAAACCACAGCTCGGTGAACGGCAGCTAAAGTGAATATATTATCACAAAGGAGGCTTTTTTTGAAACTCAAAATAAATCCCAGATACTTTTCACACATAACGAACTCTGAACTTCTTGAAGAAGATATGAAAAGAAAGCACCTTTGAAATATCAGAACATGCAAGGCTAAGGTCTTTTCATTTTCTTTTCTCTTTTTTTGTTTTTTCTGTTTTGTTATTTCCTAAACTTCTTAGGAGATGTTCCCACTAGATCTAAACACCATCTTGTGTTTACCATGAAATTGCAATTAATATGTAATCAAAGTAAATATGGGCACAGCACAAAAGAAGATCCAACCCCTCACATCTGCCTTTGTGTTGTCATGGAAATGTTAGAATTTTTTATTTCATAAATGCTTTCCCTAACACTCCAGACGTAATTAGCTACTTTTCATTCATTTGAAGTTAACAGTTCAATTTCAATGAAAGGAGCACAGGACCGTCAGACAGTCTGTCAGATTCGCACGAGTCCTCCCGGCTGGTGCGTCTGGCAGATTGCGTTCATTGGCCTACTTGCTCACCTGAGAGATGGAGCTTCCTGCAGCACGAGTTGCACGTGTGGTTTTGAACGAAGCTCTGGATGGCATCTTCTCCAAGGTTGGCGGGCCCAAACACCATATCACCAGACACGCTGTAGAAGAGCAGGAGATAGACAACAGCGTGAACATCATCACAAGAGCTTCTGACTGTCGTTCTCACTTCTAATTACTTCGTAGCAGCGACGATCAACTTAATGCGACATTCGTGCAGATGTTAGCCGCAAGAAACTTCTCCGGTTGTACCTTTTATCAGCTGATCGGACGACCGATGGATCCGTCAGTTCCACACTGACTCCTGCGGAAACACGAGCAATGAAAGAAACCCACGGCAGCCCTCAGCTTATTTACTACTGACCTTGAGCACCTCTGGCCATGAGCATCAGTATCGGGTCACTGAAATAAAACGGCTTGTTTTTGTCAGATGATCGCGGAATTTGTATTTCAGCTGAAAAAAGGCTAAAATTACAACATTTCTGTCACTTCTGGGTTATTTTTTTCATACATCCTAACAATGTCGGCATTTGTTCACTCAGCTAAGTATTGGGATAAATGAGTGACAGCCATTTCTAGTGCTGCCAAAAGGTGGCGCAGTGGTTAATGCAACTACCTCTCAATGTGGAGGCTGCAGGTTAGAACCGCACCTCCTGGACAAGGTACTGAACCTAAAACACTCCCATAAAAACTGCCCCGCTGTATAAATGAGTAAATAATTGTAGGAATCTTAAAACTGTACGTTGCATTGAAGCGTCAAATGAACAAATTTAACTGCTCAACTGATCCATGATCCATAACTGCGCGCACATGCAAATGAAGAACAGGTTGGAGCCGTCGGAGTTGGGAAGCGGTACAGTCTACTGCGGCCTCATGTTCATCTTTTGACCCGAAATACAAATTTCATGAGCATGGAAGAAAAATTGTCATTTTCACTTCACTGTCCAGATTCTGGTGCTTCACTCTATAGGATGAGATGAGCTGCAATAAAATTAAGCAGAAACTAGTACCTTGTAGGTCCAGAACCAGCAGCTCGCCTCTCGAAAAGTGGTACGTCCAGTGAGAGAAAGCAAGGATGGTCTCTTCCAGGCAGCTGTTGGGCGACATCTCCTCGCCTGTGTTGTTGTTATACTTCCGGAAGTCTCCTGCCATGTACTTCTCGATGGTGAGCCACTTGTCCTCCGAGTGCCAGTGAAGAAGACACACATCAAGGAATCTGACAGCCAAAGGAAACATAACGGAGTTCTATGTGAGAGCCCAACCGCATCAGGGAAACATTCAAGACTGGCACGAGTACCAGGAGGCAGAACTGCACCCGGCATCTGAGTTCTCAGTCTTTGCCTCGTGTGGTCCGAGTTCAACCGTAGCTCCCGCCTTCATCGTTTCGTTCACTTCTGTTCAGTCGGTAAATCCCCAATGTTTGTTGCTATTACTAACTTATAATAAGGGAAAAAAATGTAATTTATGATGCTAAATAAAAAAGTATCTGCATGTAAACACACAAACCCATTAACTAAATTAGGTAATCTGCATTTAATGTGTTCTTTATCACACTGAAGTAGGTTTACATACAAGATATTTTCAGAAATGAAGTGGGGTTTCATGGATGAACCTGCAACAAATCGTCATTTTCCTCATATGAAACAACAGAAAAGCCATCCCGTTATTTGACTTGGCAGCATTCGAACCATGTCTTGGAACCAGTTACACTTGGATACCAGGGTACGGCTGTATACTGGAACCATTGTGGTAATTATTGTGACAGTTAAACCAGGTTAAGTTACGCATTATAAGTTAATGCATTACAGTCATATTCTCAGTCAGATGTCTTGATAACCAATACTGTATTTAGCCTACCTTGGAGCGTAAGGGATACTCTGAGGTTTTATTTGGTTAAAAATGTTCATGAGTTTCTGAGCAGCTCGCTGCTGTTGTATCTCCTGCAAGAAAGTAACAGTCCGACAATTGAGAAACAGAGAGATAAGAGCAGGATGAAGATAAATGAATATACTGCACAGTGACCTTCCATGGACTCGTTTTACTAGAGGTAATAAAAAGGTAATATATCTTAGTCACATACTGTAAAATAATTTGAATTACTTTCTTCACAAATCTTAACTGTGCTCTTGGAACAGGGCATAATGGTTATAACCGAACAGTGTGAAGTTAATATGACATACACTTCCAACAGAAGTGTCACCCAGAACAGCTCTGTGCAGAAAAAAATTGGTGAAATTGGCCAGTTTACAAGCAATGATCTCTGTTATAAAAGAAACTATTTTAAACTGAACATAAGCTTCCATTTATGTGAGGCGTACTGCCAGGTGACACAAGAAGGCAGTTTTCCACGTCCGAAATCAGACAAAACCCCGGATGCGGAACGCGTGTCGGTACCCTGAGACAGAGCTGAAGAGCCGTGTTGCTGTGGAAGACTTTCTGCCAGGTCTTGACCACCTCTGGGCGGAAGGCTTTTATGATGTAG
>UFQX01000312.1:154236-371259 GCA_900497675.1 Arapaima gigas
ATAGTAAGGAACGTCAGCAACATCAGCATTGTTATTTAATACTCTTCAGGTATTTAGCAAACCCACTGTGACCTGGGTATACAAAATCCTGGGAGAATTTGCATGCAGAAATGCGCCGACACGTACTGCACATCATTTGCTGATCCAGACCACAGAACAAAGATGTTTCCTGTCATGTAAAAACTTGTATGACCACAGTTTTGTAAATAAGAAAAAGGACAAACATCAGCCATTCAAAACATGGCACCAACTGATATGAACCAGAAAGCCTCACCGATACGTTGGCGCTACGCTCCAGAATCTTGACCGTCTTCAAGTTTCGTGCTTTTACTTTGCTCTCTCGCCTCCTCAGAAGGTACACTTCAAAAGATCTGGACAACCCTTTCATAAAAGATTGGATTCCAAATGTCATGTGAGTTTTGACCACAAGCGATACCAGGTTTCTTCACACATATACTATGCAGTTACACAGAAAAGGTAGAAAGGGGTGTGTAAAGAAGCTTGGAATTAGTCTAATTCACAAAGTAGCGTTTTAACACCAACATTTTCACCCTTTCGCTGCAATCTGTCCGAAAGAAAAGCTATTCAAGAACCACACTTTAACTTGCACGTGGAGATGTTCTCCCAGATGCGGCCCACCTCTTTGCTGACTGCTCAGCCTCCCCAGAGTTGTGTTGGTTCTCTTGGCCCAGAAGCTGCATCTGCGTCCCACCGTCCGGCTGCTCCTCTTCAAATGGTAGTGCAGTGCAGGAACGGAGGAGTGCATCCATTTGGAGCTGCTTGTCAGTTGCTCTGAGCTCCCACATACACTCTCACTCGGATGACTGTCCACCAAAGATGTGCGCAAATCAACGCTTTCCCCATCATCATCATCATCATCATCATCATCATTTTCTTCTTCTTCTTCTTCTTCTCCTTCCTCCTCTACCGAGACTTTCCGATTCAGTGAAAAATATGAGTTGTGCATCTTGGCCCTGGTGTGTAAGCTCTCTGGTGATTCAGCAACAAACAGAGGATGAAAGCTTTGTGATGAGTCACATGACCAAGAAGATGTCCTTTCCATGCTCCCTAGAGGAACCACGTGTTGGGGGCTGGATAACGGACTGTGACTGCACGAGATCGATAGCGGCACAGACATTTTGCTGTCCGTATGACTTTCAGCGAACGAAAACACAGACCTCCAGTCCTGCTCGTCGAGAGAAGGCCCCGGGCTGCAAACAAGGCTGTGCATTAAGGACGACGTGGTGCTGCGGCGCTGCTTGTGTAGTTTGTGTCGACTGCTCTCCACACTAGTAGCCAAGTGACCCACGTGGTTCCAGCTACAGGGTAGCTGACAAAAGGCTTCCTCCACCCGATGTGTATCTTTTGCCAATAGAACTGTCAACGTGTCCACAGTGAGGGCCGACAGGTCCTGCAGCCGCCCGAGCTGGCTGTCCACAGACTGCAGCGTCTCTTTGATGATGTGGACCTTCTCCGCAACATCGTGCAGCTCCCCAGTGATCTCCTCCACCCTGATGCACAGAGACAAAGAGCACAAACTCACAAAGCTCATGAAAATCACCTTACTTTTTCTACTGAGCTGTAACGGCTGTAACGTTTGCTTTGTTTCACCTTTATTCCAAGTTCTACCTCAGAACTAGAAAGGCACTTTGTCACCACCTACCTTAGAGTGGTGACAGAGAGAAGGACAGACCGAAGGAGAATTCACCTCTCTTTTGTGACTCTAATTCTGCTGGCTTCACTACAATGTAGATCTTCCTTCTTCTTGTGAAAATAACCAATAACGCATTTCTCCTCAAAGTCATGGAGTTTCTTAATGTCTTCTCGGCTCAGGTAAAGTTCTGGAAATGAAGTGGACATCTGATGTCTCTTTCTCTAGTCATGCCATCATTTTGAGTGGATCGGGTGAGGTCACATGTCATGAGGTGTCACAATACTGACAGCATGTTAAATCAGCATTTTTTCATGGTTTTGTTTAGACATGAATTGTGATTGTGTAGATGCAGGTCCTAAAATCTGGTTGGAAAGCTACATACAGTGGATATTTATAAGTCTATAACTGTCTATATTTGAATTCTTACTGTAATTACAGGTTTTGTTCATGTAAAACCTGAATTCTTACAAATCACGTCGGACCCTCTTCGTGTTAATGTGACATTATGACCAACAAAACCTGAGTCGAGTCCTAATGAATTGTTTTTAGGAAAAAAGAAATTAAAAAATAATTTTTAATTCCTTGGTTGCATAAGTGTACATGGTCTTCAACACTGTAAATGGATGCACGTGTTGGGCCAGTGTTCGCAATTTGTAATAAAAAAAAAATACTGGATGAATCTGTAATCCCTGAAATACTCACTCAGTCCACACTGGCTGTTCTGCTCATCTCTCCTGGAATGTTTTTTGGAAATGGAGGTAATGAAAAGAGTGAGATGGTTCAAAACAATGAAGGGTGGTGGCAGCCACGGCTTTGCCTGGTAGGTCATGATGTATCTGTAGCGATTGCACTTCCAGATCTTGTCCGATATCGATTTCATACTCATATAAACATTGCTGCAATGGTAAAGAGACACACATGAACAATACGGGCTTCAAATATCCAGCGGGAACTGTGACACCATATTAAAAAAAAAATGACAACAAGAAACGGGACTTCGGCTGAACCACATACTTGAAGAACGCTATGAGGGTATTGACCATTATGATGTACTGAACAAAAAGGTACACCGCTTGCAAGAATGGAGTTATGAAGGACCCGGGACCACATGGCTGGTTGTTCGCACAAGCTGTTCAACAGAGACAGAACAAAATCACAAAAGAGGGTTCATTTCAAGCTAAATCTGTCCCAGCCGCTCTCAACCCCTCACGAATTTCCAAGGGAAATGGCTCAAACAAACCATCAATCTCTCCTGCATAAACTTCACCAAATATCATCCAGTAAGGCTGGAAGACAACATCTTTGGCCAGACTCCAGGATGGGGGCTCTTCTGGTGCGAGGATGGCTTTTCTAGGTACTCCAAAAGTGACAAGCACAATGGCCATCATTATCACCACGTTAAACATGTTGGTCGTCTGTTTTGGTGAAAAAACACGGGTTAATACAACGGCGGATACTTAACGCACTGAGAACGGTGCAAACGCTTTGGAACCTACCATCTTAGTGAGCATGGTCAGATATGGTCCGACATGCTGGTGGATGGTGAACAGGTCCAGAAGCCTCACGTACCAGAAGATGATATCAAGGCAGTAAGTGATGCGACCTACTGTCCTGAACGGCGAGTGGTGGCAGCGCAATACGAATCCAACAAAAAACAGGAGGATGGCTATGAAATCGGAGCAGTTCCAGTACTCACTGAACCACACTTTAAGCTTCTTGCTTAATTTCTTGGGTTCAGAGATTAAAACCTTGAAAACAAATAACACTTTCATGTTAATTTATCGTTATCTTACAGTTTAGTCGGTTGTAATTCTGACAATTTTTCCCACAAAAATCTCTTCACACGGTGTTCACTCCAATTTAGTTTTTTACTGTAACAGTAGAGCCCAACCTGGATCTTCATGTCAGAAAAGTTTAGGGGCTGAAACTACAGTACAGTTTTTACTGAGGCCACCTCAGGGACAGATAAAATTAACAACTGTTAATGTATAACCAGTCCCATAATGTGATCAATTTTTTTTGGGAAAAAATTATAGTAACATCATCAAAATAAGCTACCTCAATATTGTAGTCTGGACCAACATCTTAAAACACCTGGAAGCCCACCAACGGTATGACAAGTAATACATTTCTTTCAGTATTTTCACCTTAACAGCGTGCACCAGTCTGCTGTTTACCTTCAGGTACCTTCAATACATTTGTCATCCAGAAAGGTGTGTAAATCCTTGACATTATTGAAACGTTAAGTTTTAGGACCAGGAATTCTGGACATCATGTTGTGTTCTGTTCGGTTTTCCACTTTTTGTTTGTACATTAAACTGTTTAGATTAGATTTGTATGGTTTTAAGCACATTTCCATTGACCTGTGCTTCCAATAGGGTGTCAAAAATAAAGAACCGCAAATCAAAGGCTCTAAATATTAGTTGTTTTCAAGTCAACAGAACAATTTAGCTAAAGTATATGGATGTTACCATAATGTTTATGAATATTGTATTCACTTTAAACTATTAAACATTGTCGGGAATGTATCTAACCTTTGAGTTTAGCGCATCGGAGATATTAGATATTTTTTTCTGAAGCAATATCATTTGGATCAGTTGTCTCAGTTCTCACCTCTCGTACTTTCTCCAGAGCTGTAGTGAAGATATAAACAATTACCAGCCATTCTTGGATGCTGGGCTCAGGCCCCATTTTAACCAGGACCGTGTAGGAGTACAGCATGAGGAACACGAGGTAGGCCATCTATTGCACAACGGAAAAACACAAGGTTGACTCACAATAGACCTGTGAATCACGGTGATTTGGTGGGGAAGCAGCTTAGGAAAGAGGAGCTTACAAACCGTATGGAACCAGAATTTAACCACTGGGGCACTGTAGAACTCATACACCTTCCTGGTGCACAGCATGTCCTGCGATGTGATGTTTTCGGGTCCTTTTTCCATGTCATACTGAGTCGGAGACTGTAAATTTCAGAAACGGTCATTTTAAGAGCTGAAAATTTTTCATTGAGGCAAGTGCTTGATGTGCGTTCAACACTACCAACCCTGCAGTTCCCCTTTCACCCTGATCCGTTCACCCCGATTGCAATTCAGAGTGAATAAATGGTAGAAACTGGCAGTGAAGTTCTCACATAGGTAAATAAGATATGCAGTGGGATGGAGACCATCTGTGTGGACCTCATGGAACATTTACCAAGTGGCAGTGTGTGGCTGGCTGAGAAGACGTGGCATTTGGAGAGCTATGAAAGACATAGTACATCCCTGTAAAAGTATTATACTGTTTACCGTGTTTGTATGCTCACTGTCCACATCTCCCTGAGCTTCACTCTCTCGGTCAAACTGAAAGGACTCAGACATCTGCGGCACATGCGACATCTCCGCTTGGCTCTTGAACTCCAACATCAAGATGACCGGCGGCAGTAGGATGCTCAAAATAATCTGAGACACAGAAGCACAAAGCATTCGTGGACTCGCTGACTCTCCCATCGAAATCAACGACAGAAAAATAAGATCAGACTGGTCAAGAGGTGAACGATAGAAAAATGCAACCCATGGTGGAGTTCTGCGTGACCCCATGTCACCTTTGACCAAACAAAACCGAGGCTTCAGCATTCCCCTTGGTCCCGGTTTACCTTAAACCAGGAGTTCTTCCGCATGTTCAGGCGTCCCATCCACAAGTCTGTCAGCAGCATCTGTGTACAGGAGTGGGAGACAAAGGGGTGCAAACCAGAGGACACTGCCATCTGCAGGCAGGTAAAGTTACTCCAGTCTTTCATCTCGTAGGTCAGCAACTTCATGGCCATTCTCTCGTTCTGCCTGAAGGCACCGTCCAGGAGATCCACTGCCAGTTGACCAAACTCTCTGGAAGTACACAAAAAATGACTTAAACTTAGATACCGTAATTAAATATGATGTTTGAGCATGACAGTTGGGATGTCTAACTCTGATGCGGTGTTTGACTTCAAAATTTAAGCAAGGCTTATTTATATTTAAATGGTTCTCTTTTACATTTCTTTGGGATATTTTGGCACTTCTTTGAGCGGATAAAACAAATCATTGATCTTAGATCGCACTTTGAAACTAATAGCATAAATAGCATAAAATATTGTAAGATTAGCAAAGAGTTGCAAGAGGTTTTCAGTGAATTGAAACTGGTAGCGAGTGAATATTATGATGAGAATGAAATGATCTGACAGTGAGAAGTTCAGCGACGGGAAGATGATGCTGACAGAAAAATAAAGGGAGCAGTTCCTATAGTGGAAACAAGATGGAATTCATAGTAAGAATTAGTTTTAAAAAAAAGATGACAGGTACTGATGATACTGAAATATATTAGCAGCTCAGTAGAAGTGAGGTCAGTAGAGGCTTTATAAAGTGATGCTGACAGCCCTATGATGGACTGGCATCCCCTCTAGGGTGTACCCTGACTTGCTTAGTCCCCTGTGTTTCCAGAATAAACCACAGTGACCCTCGCTTCGATCCCATTAGTGGGTTAGTGACTGATGTCGACAGCAAATTCAAACAAGACAGGACTGACAGCGAATAGATCTTGAGCTCTTCTGCAGTGCTGTCACCCATGTTGGCCTGCCTGGCTTCGTATGCCATACTGCGGTACAGTTTGCAGGCCACCACAGCCCTGGCCATGATCTCTTCGCCGTGCTGCCACAGGAACAGTGCCATCTTCTGTCGCTTCTTCAGCACCGCCCACACAAACAGGTCGCTGAAGGTGTACAGGAAAATTGGGAACTCGTTCACCTCCGCGTTTTTCTCCCCTCGTGCTCCGAGGAAAAAAATGCCCCTTTCCTGTGGAAGAGACATAAAAGCAGTCGTTTAATTTCCGTCATTTATGACTTTTCTGTTTGTCATAGTATCTCTAGGACTGTGGTATAATCAGTTGGATTATGTTCAAAATAATGACTGTTTCCAAGGGTCGGTTCATAAACGGGAAGGTCTAATGACCCTCTGTTTGTACGGCTGAGTGGTCCTGAAGAAGTGAGGGCAAGACGAGCCACGGTCTTCCTCCTCTAGCTGTTCGCTGGACCCCGCACTCAGCTTGTTTAACCGGCCAAGGTCAGTTTTGCTGCTCTCCTTCAGCAAAGAACAACGGGATGAAAGTTAGAGAGGACCGTCAAACAGAGCTCGTCCTTATGCCGCATTCATTCAGCTGAGTTAGCTTAGACATGCGCGAGTCCTTGCAGTTTTTAACACGCAGCCAGTACCTTGTCCCTTCCACAGGCAGTTCTGTAGCCGGCACGGAAGTGCTTGCGGGTGTAGGTGCTGCGAAAGGCACCACCAAGCAGGTATTCAATAACCAGCCCCACGTCGATCAAGGTGATCCAGTAGTCCACAGGCAGGTGGCTCTGGGGGGGATGAGTACAGACGACCGTTGCCGAGACAAACAACCACCAAACCGAGGCGGAAATAATAATATAATAATTAATGAATTAAATAAGGTTAGATCGACATTCATGGCATTCTTAAAAACATTACATATACATTTGTCTTTGTATTCGGTATGTCTGTCGTGCTGGTTGCATATAAATCAAAACGCCCAGCGTTTACGTTTATTGTGCTTCTCCAGCTTCACAGCTCGCATTTACGGTTTGACTTTGGATGTCGTATTTACCTGTTTCACATTTTCCACGAGATGATATAAAAGACAGTTTGTTGGTTCCTGCTGAAGAACGGATAAATAAATAAAAACAAACAAACAAATAAATAAATAAGCAGCATTAATAGAAAAGATACACAAATAAAATATAAATGAAACTGTAAAATATTTACAACAAATAGATTAACAAAACAGTCATAAATATTTAGATATTTATACTTGCGTAGGAGTTATTTTTATTGTGCTCAATATTTTGTAAAAAAAAAGTAATTAAACTGCAAATATAGCAGTAGTTTGTTTCCTGTGGATAAAAAACATTATCAGAATTTATCAGAATTTTTTCATCAATTTGCAACATCTAAACATCCTCCATAATGAGTTGTTTTATTAGGTAAAAATAAAGGCAAGCTGCCTGGGAATAATTTTTCCCTTTTTTAAGGAATATTAATTATTGATTTTCTTTTTTTTGCAAAAGAAAAAAAAAGGACAGCCCTGCCTTTCTGGGTGAAAAAACAACAGCTTGGCCCATAAAAAAACACTTTATGAAACTTCTTCAAAAGAAATCTGCAAACCATTAATACATAAAACATCAATAAAATAGCATTTTAATAAAAATGAGTTAATACTTCAGATATGAGAGATGGCTAAACATTGTAAGCATTGCAATTTTTTAAAAATTTCATTTTTATAAAATGTTTATTTCAATCATTTATCCCTTAAATAAAAACAATCCACAAGTAGATGAAGGTGATATATTAATTAGTTATTATTTCCTCTGTTGAAAGAAAAAAGGAATTACGTCTTGTGCACAATTTTCTTTATCTGAAGTACATGAGTGTAGATGAAGTTTTATTTTCTATACATTACTATTAAACGGTTATTTTCCAGATACATCATTATGTTCATGTGTAAGCAGTGTGTTCAGTTCACACGGTTGTCATCACATTTCTTGTATGAGTCCATCCAAAGCTTCAATAATAAGGTTGTGATTCCTTTAATATGTTCAAGAATCCCTTCAGGAATTCATTGGGTTTTTATGACATTATTACAAACCCCATTTCCAGAAAAGTTGGGACATTTCGTAAAATGCAATAAAAACAAGGATCTGCGATTTGTTAATTCTCTTGAACCTTTATTTAACTGCCAAAAGTACAAAGAAATGACTTTTAATGTTTTGGCTGACCAACTTGATTGTATTTTGTAAATATAAACAAATTTAGAATTTGATGCCTGCAACACACTCAAAAAAGGTTGGGACAGGAGCATAATAAGACTGAAAAGTTCATAGAATATTCAAGTTGCACCATTTTGAAACATTCCACAATAAGCAGGTGAATCGGTATCACGTGAGGGTATCGTGATCAGAGGAGCATCCACCAAAGGCTCAGTCTTTGCAAGCAAAGATGGGTCGTGGCTCACCACTTTGTGCCAAACTTGGTGAGAGAATTGCCAAACAGTTCAAAAAGAACATTTTTCAACGCAAGACTGCACAGAATTTAGGTCTTTCACCATCTACCGTACATAATATTGTGAAAAGAATCAGAGAATCCGCAGAAATCTCAGTCTGTGTAGGGCAAGGCTGGAAACCACTGTTAAATGCGTGTGACCTTCGAGCCCCCAGACGGCACTGCATGAGAAACTGTCACGATACTGCGATAAATACAGCCACGTGGGAGTACTTTAGAAAACCGTTGTCACAGCAAGCCACCACATCAAGAAATGCAACCTGAAATTCTATTATGCAAGGAGAAAGCCATACATCAATTCTATGTAGAAATGTCGCCGAGTTCTCTGGGTCCGAGCTCATCTCAGATGGTCCGAAAGACAGTGGAAGCTATGGACAGATGAGTCCGTGTTTCAGCTCATTTCGCTGTTATCAGCGAAAAGGTGCAAAAGCCAACATCCATCATGGTATGGGGGTGCATCAGTGCCCACGGGATGGGTGACTTGCACATGTGTGAAGGTGCTATTGACACGGAGGCGTATATTGGGAGAGACATATGCTGCCATCAAGGAGACATTTTTTCATTCATATTTCAGCAAGACAGTGCCAGGCCTCATTCTGCACGAACTACAACAGCGTGGCTTCCTAGACGCAGAGTGCGTGTGCTTCACTGGACTGCCTGCAGTCCACATTTTTCTCCCACTGAAACCGTATGGCGCATCATGAAGAGGTGAATCAGACAACAGTGACCAAAGACTGTTGAGCAGCTGAAGTCTTGTATCAAGCAATAATGGGCAAAAATTCCACTTGCAAAACTGCAACAATTATTATCCTCAGTTACCAAACAATTAAAAAGTGTAACTAAAAGGAAAGGTGATGTAACACAGTGGTGAACATACCTCCGTCCCAACTTTTTTTTGAGTGTGTTGCAGGCATCAAATTCTAAATTAGTTTACATTTACAAAATACAATTAATTTGGCCAGTGAAAGTACTGGAAATCTTTTCTTTGTACTTTTGTCAGCTAAATAAAGGTTCAAGAGAATTAACAAACCACACATTCTTGATTTTATTGC
Source organism: Arapaima gigas (assembly GCA_900497675.1). Lineage (NCBI taxonomy): Eukaryota > Metazoa > Chordata > Actinopteri > Osteoglossiformes > Osteoglossidae > Arapaima > Arapaima gigas. The sequence goes on from UFQX01000312.1 coordinate 164,019, forward strand.
ATTTTACAAAATGTCCCAACTTTTCCGCAAATGGGGTTTATTAAAGGTTATTAAATTCTATTTAATAGCAGTGGGAATTTACAATGAAAATAAATTCCAGGTTTTAGATTCTTACTTAAGTCATTATGTGATATGGATGATGCTTGTAGGTATTATGGTACCGTGTTATAAAGCTGCTCCAGTCGAGACACCGTGAGGAAGCGGTTCATGTTCAGCCCGTTTTCAATCAACAGCTTCACAAAGTTGACGCGGTCCATCACAAGGGCATCCAACATGGCCTGCTCCAGGGAGCCCACCTTCACCACAAACACAACAAAATACACTATATAACAAGAAAATATACAAAACACTGAAACACCCCCACACACCCTTGTACACAACGGCATACCCAAACCTATGGGCCACAAATGGCTGAAATAATCGTCATAAATAACCGGATCTACGAAAAATGGAAATACTGCAAAAGACACAAATACGTTACAAGTCGTATAGTGTGGACAGTCCTACAGACTGGTAAAGTATAGCTAAAATACTTGTTGCATACACATACCATTTTACACTCCACACACAGTACCTTCCAATGCTGTCCGTAGACAAGAATGTGTTTCTTGGCAACGTCCACTCTGTCCCACGCCAGTGCGATGCTCAGCTGGTCAGGGGCTGATGCTTTTGTGCCTTCAGAGTGATGTGGAGAGGCAGCCAACAGAAACACATTTTTAAACTTTGCATTGAGGGTATATTTCTTTACCTCACTTTCCACGCCTTGTAGCTATAGGGATGGGCTCATTTCAGTGTGATTTTCAAAAATATGATTTTTCTGAATTCGGCATCATGCTCTGGGGAAAAGGTGACATTTTAGCAGATACATCATTACTAGCAGAGGTTATAATTTAAAGACATTATATAAGGACACATTCTGGGACACAAAATTCTTTAGCATGAATAAAGAAAGGAAAAGCGATAATATACAGCACATTAAAAGGATTAAAATATTAGTAATAATGAAGGAGTTTCACACAAATATTGAATCACACACAAATATTTGGGGATACATTAGGCTTGCTTATACATCGGGGGAAAAATCCACCCCCCCCCCCCCTTGGTGTAAATAATTGAATATATTCAGACTACCTTTCAGTAAAGCTGTTAAAACCGTCATGTCCAAGTCCTGCTGGTCCTCAGATTCAAGGTCGACTATGGTTATCTGTTATCATTTTTCCCAGAACACATACAGAAGCATAGATTAAACAAATAAACACATTAAATGTTTTAGTTAACAGCATCACCAGTGAAGTTAAAGGAATTCCAGCTGTCACGGCCCACATCGTTCCCAGCAAGAAAAAAAAACTTGTAATATGTGTTCATATTTCTATATTTCAATCATTTAAAGTATTAACCGCATTTATTTCCCACATAATGCATGATTAAACACTTTTCCCATTTCAAATATTAAGTTAATGTAACAGTACAAAAAAAGCGAAATAAAATTTTACTGACGTTTCCTTTAATCAGCATTAAATTTCTCCACATCCACATATCGCTTAATACAACCTCTGTTCTCACTTGTAATTTCTCTTTTACATAAGTGTTCGACAACAAGGTGCTGGAGGAGGGGGGCACAAAATATGAGAATATAAACATAGTTGTGCGTCTGCAGTTGAAATTGAATCATTTCAGTGATACGTATCCAATTGTTCTATACCAGCTGTGTCCGGGGAACAAATTAATATCCCCCGTTTTATAAATATGCAAGTATGCCTTGTGCTTATTATTCCAATTATTCTGTTAACTCTCAATTTAGAAATCAAAAAGCTTTTGATTTGCGGCTGACTACGAACTATCTGATTCTGTTTGATTGAGATCTAAGCGGAGCTGACATCCCCAGCCTGGGAGCGCCGCTGTGCTGGATTGGCGCCGGGCGTCAAGGCCCCCTCAATCCACAGTGGGCCGCCAGGCCTGCCAGCCTCTGCTTGGCACGCAAAACAATCATTATTTTGAGCAGGGCGGCAGAGAAAATGGCGTCGGCGCCAAACGAGGACCGAGGCAGCCAAAGAAGCCCGGATATGTTTTCTGAAATGCGACGTGGGGGGAAAATGAGACACTATAGGTTGAGTGACGTGTGAAAATAAGCAGAAGAAATTAATTACCCGAGAGAACAAAGGGGTCTTTGTGCCCCCTTATGTGACAGTACCAAGAAACTAAGTTAGGATGGGGGTTGTAGCTTTCTGGACAAAGGGAAATACATTCAAAGTTGGAATAACTGAATCAATTCTGCATAGATGATGAATGTAATAGCAGAAAGGTGCCTCGCTCCACCTGGGATAGCAAAGAACAACCTCCTTCTCGCCAGTCACTTACTGAATCCCTAAAGTTCATGCACTCCATCAGAAGCTTGAAGATGTGATTGGACTGGGCTTTACCCAAGTTAAGTCTCTTCTGAATTCTTAGCAGAACGTCTTCTTTGATGTCTGGATCCAGTTGTCTTTAAAAGAGGCAAACTCCAGTGATTATGGATTCGTGCAGGTTTGAGATTCAGATGGTTTTCCGGACATGTCCCTCACCTGCCAGCTGAGGTCTGTTTGTACACGAAGGCCAGAAGGTCAGCCGCTTGGCCGGTCCCCTCGTACACAGCAGTTGGCACCGGGGGGACGCTCTTTGCGTACTCCAGCACCAGAGAGATGAGTTCAGGGCCTCCAGCCATAGCCACGCATAAGACAGGTACCCTCTGCCGAAGTCCTGTCCATGACAAAAAGTAGCAGAGATCAATGGAGATGTACTACATACCCAACACATATCGGAGAGACATCTGTGGATTCTTGTTCAGTGAGAAACAAACAACATATCTCACTGGCACCAAAGCACACACACTAACTCACTGGAGTGGATCTTTTGAAGCCGGATTTGTCTCTCCAGTCTTCTCCTGAGCTCCAGCTGGCCACCATACATGCCCACAGTCCCATCATCCACCAGCAGGAAGTGTGAGTGCTGGCTGTTGAGACTCATCCTCTTGTACACAGGAGTCCCCAGCGTCTGGTACGGCCGCAAGACCTAGGTCCAGTTGCCACAGCGCAGACAAGCACAGCGGGAGAGGATTAAACAGCACATGATGCCGCATTATGATCCCAACATGAAACTATCAAACATACAACAGCTCAACGACAAAAGAACCAGAGTCTTTGCTGGTTAACATCTCAGCGTTTGTGTTTGAGAGTCAAACGGCATATTTACATCCTTCCCAACCAGGTCGCTGTGATTCTGGATGATTCCCCATGGAGCGATTCCAATGATGTATCTCTTATGGAACTCATGAGTGCCATACAACTTTGTGGCTTCGCCCAAGTATCTTGACACCCCTGGGAGAGCAGCGTAAGAACACGTGAAAGTTTTGACATCGATATCATCCTCCATCACGCAAAGCGCGTACAGACATAAGGAGACACACACATAAAGAGGTTTTACTGCAGAAACACGTCCACCTACACACTTGCTCAACCAACCACCTTTGGCCCTACATTATGCTGTGTCTGGGTTTCTCAGCCACAGAAGCGCACACAGACACACACCTGTGTTGATGCCCTCCGTCAAAATCCAGGCTCCAGTTGTCTCAGCAGCTCTGATCAGCGCCTTCCCAAAGGTGCGCCTCACCTTCAGAGGAAGGTCAAAATTCTCTGTACTGCCATGCAATGAGATGACCAGCTTTGGCATGTCCATTTGCCACTCCTTCAACATCAGCTGCAGCACTTGGTCCGGTTTTGTGTCGCATGACAGCCGGAGGTACTGATGGACACAATTGGACAGCACACCTGGTCAGGTGCTGCTTTTACATTACTTCATTTAACTCGTGTTTTTCTCCAAAGCAGTTTACAATGAAGCTACTTGCATTGAATTACCAGTTTATATAGAAGTAAACTGGTAAATTGTTGTAAGGGAGATATAAATTTCTACTGAAGCAATTCTGGATAAGAACCTCAAAGGTACTGCAGCAGGAGGTGGGATTTTAACCAGTGACCTCTCAGTTCAAGAGGCATCAGGTCTGACCATCACACTGCCAACTGTCCACTTTCCAACACCTTTCACGGCAACGATATCAACAAAAACTTTTCCATACAACTTCATCCGTCTTTCATTCCAGTTTACTTCTGGCCCACTTCTTACAAAAGTACTTTCTGCTCAGTGACATTTGAGGTCAGTTGTGTACATATGACTGTTTATAGGTGTCACCACAATATCTCAGTTGGGGGGAGGGGGGTCATCTTCTCAGACGTTGGCTTTAGCCTTGGAACAGATGGTCTCATATTCCCCTGTAGAACACACTGCTATACTACACATCGTTCCTTTACTGTACTTTTCCGGAGTGACAGTATCAAGGTTTTTCTCCTCAACATTACAGGAGTGACTAAAATGTGAAGTCACCTGACAGTTTTAACGTTACTCGCCATCTTTACACCTGTACCATCTCCTTAGCACCATCCACACTGCACCCCTGCCCCGCCCCGCTAACCTTGGCGCGGCCGGATCGAGCGCTGTCCTGGAAATCGATCGTCCCAAACGCATCGGTGGGGCTGGCCTCGGTATGCAGCTTGACGGACCACTCTTCAGCCCCACCCGTCCCAGTGGCAGAGCACTGTGAGGGGGACCTGGGAAGTCTGATATTCAGACTGTGGTGCTCTGCTATGAGACGCCCACAGCAGCACCTGTGGGAAGGACAGTGGCATCCAACCTAGTGTCATAGTCTTTCCATGCTCGCCATCAGCCCGAACTTCACATGATTTTGTTTATCTACAGCTTCTGTCGTACACATGGGAAATTTGTTCAAATCAGATTATCATGTCTCAAAAAAACAGATTTCTAACAAACAGTGGGAAATCAGCCCGTGAGCCCACTTGCAGCCTCGCTTAGTGCTCCCTGGATACTGAGATGTGGTGGTGCGTTTGTAAATCACCATTTACCACTGAGTACCGGCCCACTTGAAGCACTGCGTATAAATGCAAATATACGTCAAAATTTTTCCCTCTCGGAGCACCCGAAAGCTTTCTTTTCCTGACAGATTGTGTTCAAATCCTAACAGAAAAGTAATTTTAAAAAAACCCATGCAAAAATGTTGAATATTTTACATGTGACGGTTGTACCTGATCAGGCTTTGGCATATCTGGCACAACGGGTAGCACCTATAAGAAAGAACTCGATGCATCATTGAGACTGAGGTCAAGAGCGGAGCAAAACAGCATTTTACTCAACTTCTCCGCTGAGTTTGACTGGTTGGCAGAACAGCAAATCTCTTAAAGGGACTTTTTCAAGAACAACAGACAACCTATTTAAAGCTAAAGCTTCACAGACATTTCCCGAGGTCCCCTTAATACTTTGAAAAACTACAAACATAAATTAAAATATGACTAACATATTTCAAATGTAAGCATTTAAAAGAAGCCATAGTGACATTTTTCATGATTCTCACTGTTTACCAGCAGTGAAAATCTAAAGAAAATATCTAAAGTATGAACCCATGAGACCCAATATTTCCACAGTAACACCCTGATATCAACAGTACTAATAATTCACCATAATATATGAAGTTACAAGTCCACAGTTGAAAGAAGTCTCACTTATTACTTCCCACGTCTTATTAAGATCTGAAATTATGTAAGCGCTTCAGTTTTCATGCTGAAATGCAAAGCATGCTTTTTTTTCCCTTCCACAGAAGATGGGAAAGATCATCTTATTCCAGAGGAGATAAGACAGTAAACACAAACACAAGCAAATCTAATTGCCAGCTTGCAAATACATTTCTCTTCATCCGATTGTGCAACTATTTACAAATAATTATGAAACTCATTCTGGATCAAATCGCACATTCAGAGCTCATTGAATTTTATATAAAAAAGATCAGGTTTCCTAATAACTCTTTATTGCCTGTGCAGTGACTTCAGCTTCAGTCAAACGTGTTTTCCTACCTGTGGGGGTTTCGTGATGCTGGAATGAATTTTACACAGTCCCTCTTGCAGAAGGTCTCTTCAATCCAAGACCTCCTGGACTGCAATATTTGATCATTCAGTGACTTACGTTTACTTGCGGTGTTATCGCAGATTATACTGGATATTGTCCAAATGACCTCACGTACAGTAAAATTATTTTAAAAATTAACAACACTTTACCATTTAATGAAGTTTACATTCAATCAATTATGTTGTCATAAAAATGTGTAAACCAGAGTAAATAACAAATTTTTAGTGCTGTCCACAATATGGGCAGAATATATTGAGCATTTACTGAAAATACAGATCTTTACAGGTGCTGATACATAAGACCAAGTTCAAATTCTAAACAAATTATATTTTCTCCGCTGTATCAGGAATAGCCAGGTGAAACATGTTCTTTCAACACTTGCTATTGTAAATGACCTGTAACTTTCTTCAAATCAGTGCACAAGTAAACGTGATACTGTCATGAGACAAATACACTTGTTACCTCTTTCTGAAGCTCCATTCGTCCCAAATATCTCTGCTGACATTAAAACAAAAACTATTCCAGAGTTTTCTGCACACGTGAAGTTGCAGCCAGAGTTTGACAAGTGCTTCCTTTCACTCTAAGCAGTGATCATAATCCTTGGGTCCCTTCTGTTTAAAGTCCACTACGAAGAGCCGGTTTCAGATCGCAGGAGGAGCAGGAAGTTCACGGCTTTAAGCCTCTTAAACTGCCAAAAGTTCTGGCAGACAAGCTGAAAGGGACAAATTCACATAACTTCTTGTTAGGTAACAAAGATGCAGTAAATATTTCTGGACCATTTCCATGTTTTACTTTATCTATATATGCACTGGATCAACAATTAACAAGTTATATGGTTGGAACACAGCGAGTATGTCACAAATGTGCACATTTTTAAACACAGTACCTGCACTTAGAGGAAAGAAGAGTGTGAAACGCCGGTTTTATTTTGTACTGCTTATTCGCATGTTATTTTACTGATACAGTTGGCTTTGGGCTTTTGAAAAGACTGAAGTCCTTCCACCTTCGGCTCCACATTATCTTTTCTAGATCGCGACAACTTTGCATTCAGCACATCAGACCCATCTGCTCAGAACTACACCTGTTACCCTCCAAGGACAAATCCTACCTTGTTCAGATTGTGTATTGCAATATAGTCAAATGTTATATGGACATAAGGTGAAACATTAACAGAAGAAAGCAATGACATGCTTTAAAAAGGCGCAAACATCAACTAGTAATTTACGTTTCCATGGCAATTACTTTGCCGTCTGCCTGACCAGCAAAAGTTTCCATTCTTAGTCACAGTACCTTCAGCAAAGTGTAATTCACAAAGGTCAAAGAACCATGTGTCAGATCCAATCTCCTGGCAGATTTAAAGATTATCCAGGATCTACACAAACACTGCAAAATAATAACTAACAGAAGTAGAATTTTAAGCCCGTTTTTACTGATGCCGTAACATGGATGCCACCGTAAAAACAACTTATTTAATCTGATTCCCTAAAGGTTAGCGCCGCAAAGAAGTACTGCAGTGCCTTGCTGAGATACAGATGGATTGTTAACGTGGAGCTGGTGCTCAGACACAGACCCGTGTGGCACGGGTGTGTTTACTGTAAATAAGTTACGGTCCTAGAACAAACCACGATAAAAACAGGTCTCACAGATGTACATAACAAACACATTTTATTACAGCTAATCCAGTGATAAAAAATGGAGCAAAGGCATCGCCAGCCCTAACACAATGAAATAAATAGTAAACATGGATGTGCACGAAACTAACTTCCGCTCTCATACCCTGGCATGAACCTGCAGTAGAGCCATCAAATTACTGCCGCAAAATAATAATTGTACAAAACTGACTGTTACTCTTCTCACTTTCATCTGTGGATTTTACTACAAGTTGCATTTTAGCCAAACTTATCAGTTTGTATAACCAAAACGTCATACTGATTTTTTTTTTTTTTTAAATGTCTTCACAATTCCATGGCATCACCCTCCGACAACACAGAGTTCTGTTTTGCAGGTTCTCCATCATCACACTGCAGAAGTGAAAAATCCAGATCAGGAAGAGGCTCTCGCCAGAACTGGAATGAATTGAAAGCAGAAAGATCATCTTCTGTAGGAATCGTCTGAAAAGAAACACAGGTCATTAACTTTTTAATTGTTTTGCACATAACAGTATCTGGTAAATCTCCCCAAGGCAAAACCGCCATGCTGATAGAACAGAAGAAAGATCTGTGGCCTGTCAGACAAACCAGCAGCATTGGCATCATGTTTGTATAATTGTTTTGATGCCTCAGAACTGTAAAAATGTCACCCATACATTTAAGTTACCAAACTTGTGCAATATTTTCAAACTTTTGGTATAAAAAAATGGACATTTCCAAAGTTTCTGCAATCCAGTTGAGTTTTTACCAAATCAGAATATTGCTTATTCACAGCTGGTCCAGCTGAGGAAGTCTGAGATCCTGACATATTAAGTCACTGAAAGAATATTGAAATAATTTGCTAGTTTCTTTGACTCTTATATCCAGATTTGTAGGACTGTGGCTCCCACATTTCTTGGTGGGAAATTGTAGTTATTTCTTCTATTATTCCACCAGTCTACTTTAGTCATCAAATAAAGACAGAGAAATTATTAAACTGGTGTTAAATATCATTATGCGTGTCATTTTAGGAGGTGATACATGTCATGGTATCAAACTTTAGTATCCCGTGTAAAACGTGGGTGCTTAGCAGCTTTTTATACTGCAACATCGGTTCTTACAAACTGACGGCCGTACAAAATAGTTTTAAAGCAGAATCGTTTGGGATATAAAACCAATCGTTTCGTGTGCTGAATAAACAAAGTAGTTTATAATGTATTTTTGGCGACATCCAGTGGACGCTGCGGGTGCTGCGCTCAAGACCCCGCCGCGTTTAACAGGCGTCATTCCCAGCGGATAAAGAGCACAATTCACCTTGCGGGACTTGGTCACATGACTAAGCGTGGCGCCCTCCTGCGGCCGTCTTTGGGGGGTCTCCGCACGTGAGCTCAGTGATACACCGCCGGCCAGAACGTTGTTCGTATCCTGGAAACTTCCAGAATTCGCGAGGAAGGTGCCATTTTTAACCGAGGGCGCGCTGTTCACGCATCGCCACTTAGGCGGCGCAGGGCTCTCCCGCTCTTCCTGCTCCTCGCGCTCCTCCCAGACGCGCGGCCTTTTCTTGCGGCTGTCTGACCCGGCGGGCGCTGGCGGCGGCGGGGCGGCGGGTCCCCGGGCTGCGGCCACGGCGACACACGGGGGGCCCGCGCGGCGCTTCAAGGGCGCCTCGTGCTGCGGTGCGTGTTCGGCGCGTCTCTTCGTCATGCGCCCGGCTCCCAGCAGACCCTCGCGGCGTCCTGCGCAACAGACCGTGCACGCGCAGCTCGCTCTCGGTCAACCCAGAGCGGCTCGATCCGCGCTACGGCACGCGCTGCTCTCGCGCTCGCCCACTCCCACTCCCCCCCCCTCCCCTCCCCTCACTTTCAATAACGTGTATTTCTCTTCCCGCGGCGCCCCCTTGTGGCCAGTAGCGCCACAGTCAGCCCAACGGGCCCGTTCTGCGGGACCTGAGCCGAGCAGAAGCTACAGGTAAACCTCGTTTTACGCACTTAACTGGTTCCTGAAGACGCTGCGCAAGTCGAAATTGCCTTTATTTTAAATAGGAAAAATACTAATACTAAGGCCATCCGAAAACCCCAAACCAACTTTCCCAAGTATCATTACAACACACACACACACACACACACACACACACACGGGGCATCGACCCCTCTGTACACGGCAAGGAGATCAGACCTATCAGAGACGTGTGAGACAGACTGGGGGCTTCATATGTCAGTTATTCATTCAATAAAACTTTTGTTAGAAAAACAAGTGAGCACAATTTAAAATGAGGCAACTTACTATACTCACAAGCGTAGAGAAGTTGCCCGAGTTATGGTGGCTCAGCTCCGTCGTTTCTTTGAATCCCTTCATTCTCACTTAATACCTTTCTCAATGTTTCCCATCAACTGTTCCTCATTTTTCAGCCCCATCACTTTATGAGATTGACACGGAGTCGCTGCACGAACGTGTGGAAACAAAGCGTACGCGAGACGTGAAATTGTAAGAATATTAGCAAATTATGTTCCTCACAGGCTGCTGAGCTGGACAGCGTTACATCGCAGGGCCCAGCGGAACACACGACCGCTGAATTTCTTTACAGGAGTCTCTGGCGCTGCATTACACTTCCATGTTACAGCAGAGCATCTATCATGCAAACAGGGAGCTGGTATTAAAAGCTTAGTCATGTTATAGCAAAACTGCATACCAGGGTTTACCTGTACATGTCTGTTATCAATGAAAATAGCGATGCGCAGCAGTCTGGGGGAGGGCATCATGTAACAAACTGAAGATCCTTACTTCAAATGTCCTTTGGGATCGGTTAAGTTTTAATCCATCCATCTAAGTCCCACTGCCACTGTTGTAGCCTTTATCAAGGCTCTCTTTCTGATATCAGTATAAATGGGTAAAGCATTGTAAATCACTAAAATTTATTCTAACACTGAACTTCCTTCAGCAAAGATGTCGGATAAATGAAGGTTGATAAACGTACGTTGAAATGACGCGGCAGTAATTCTTACACACAGAAATCATCAAAATGATGCCTGCGATTGATGCAAAGATTCCAATTCAGATTCTGAAAAGCTTTAAAAAAAACCATGTACCTTTATTGTAAAGAATTGATACTACAACCTGATCGTGATGCTGGAAATCAAAGTCCAGTAACATATTGAGTTCAAAACATCTCCTTTTCTTAGAAAATAAATACACAAAGCTGACTAAATGATCGATGCCTGGAAGTGAATCCAGTACTTCAAAACAAGGAACAACCTGTTTTTGACTGAAAGACTGAGATCAAAAAAGGCACCAAAATTAATGATTTTACTTAAGTTGAAGAAAGTGGCTTTTGGTAACACCATATACTGTATATCATTACGACATTCCATCTATACAACTGTAGTATTCAGATTTTCAGCACATTTTTAAAAAATGGCCAAATAAAACATTCGAAAGTGATGTGCAGGTCCATGAGCCTTGTTTTTAATCACGTTTCAGACACTGTCATGTTGTACTGTCATTGCTGTCTTTCAGCTGTGTTTCCTCAATCTGACGGGCATCTTCAGCTTGGAAGCCGTTGGAAAACTGTTGAGATGGTTTCCGCGCCACAAAAAAGACACAGTCATACAGGTATTTCAGCATGGACTGGTCATTCTCAGTGTAGGTTGTTGGAACAGAGTCTCTCTCCACCTAAAGAAAAACACATTATAAACGCTGCCTTACAATGCAGCCACAAACCAATACAGCTTTTTTCTTGGTCCCACACAAGATATAAATAAGTGCTGCCTGTCAACTGCAAATATAGTTGGGAAAAATCATTGTTTTAAGGTTCATTTCTGATAAGCTACAACAGTGCTGGTGTTGTTCTTTCCTTTCTCACAGACTCCATTCGTATAATACTAAAACTAGAAAAAAGATCACATTAAGTGTCAACAACTGCAGACTGGAAAGGTGGCAAATTCTTTTTCACATCAGTGTATGTTTTGATTTGTCAGAGAATGCAGAGCCAAATGCTGAATACTTTTATGTTAACCGTGCTAAAATTCCAACAAAATGTGGTTTACCTCCATCTGAAATCCATATTTCAAAATGGCTGCCTTGACATCTTCATAGCTGAGTTCAATTGACAGTTCATTGGCCATATTCTCAAAGTGGTATAACAGAGGCCCTAAGATAGTGATACAGTTTGTATTATATTTCATTTTAGCTCATAGTAACTTCTGGCAATATTATTCCATTATATGTGTACAATTTTTGCCATACTTACTCACCTAAATTAATCCATGCTCCACCTGGTTTAAGAATGTTCCAGATAGTTTCTATGTAATCAATGACATTATGAGCCGTGTCGATAAAGAAACAGGTTGTGACACAGTCCCAAGTGTCTGAAATGGAATATATTTCCCCATATGTTCATGCAGGAGAAACAAAAAGAATATTCCCATATTTCAAACAGTACTATGTATGTAAAAAGAAGACATTTGATATAGCACAATTTTGATATTACTGGTATATTCCATATGACAGTAAAACCATTTACTGGTTGGTATGATGTGGTTTCCTCACCTGGCTCTGTGTAAACCTCCTGGAAGTCTCCTGCAACCATGGAGAAGTCAGAATTTGACGGAAGGCTCTGGGGGTTGATGTCTGGAAATGTAATTGGCCGGATCTGATCTAATGATCTTTTGTTATTGCTGAACTGGTGGATCCATGGGTAAAGCGTCATACAATTCACCTCACTGCACCTGAAAGCAACATTAGATGTTCAGCTTACATAAGCTGCCATGTAGTGTCCTGCTTTCTGCCATTTTCATTCAACCTACTCAAAAACCAAAATAGATTTTTAGCCTAAGAACACTTAACTCTTTCAAGACCAAATTACATTTTCAAATGGAACAGATTCAAACTAAATGGATACCAATCATCTCATTTTTAATGGCTCACACATCAGGTTAGAAATAGGAAACATCTGCAACCAAAAAGTTAAAATCACACTTGGTCACCAAAGACCATAGCTATCATTCTGAAACTGCAGATGTCTGACACCTCAGTAGATCTGCAGTATAGCTTATTTATTTAGTTTCACAACATAAAATCAAGTAGTAACTAGTAGTAAATATATACCAGTGTAGCAAAGTAAAATATATTACTGTAAAAGGAGAAATTAGTGCACGTTTTTTTTTTTTAGTTTAAAGCTTAACAAATTTAAAAAAAGGAAAGAGCACCTGTTTAAAACAAAGTTGGAGGAGAAGAGCATGAAGAAGCTCCACTCGTTGCCTTGGCACGCATAGCCCAGTCGGGCGATCTCCCAAGCTAGTCTCCCGAGCCCTGCCCCCGGCACCAGGATTTTCACTTTCGATGCTTCACTGGGAGCCAAAGGGTCACACTCAGATTATTAGCATCTTACATGCACTTCTACTACTCTGACTACACTAAAATAGTGTTGTCTGTTTTTTTTCCTCCAAGTTTCTGTGCAAAATTACCACTGATCTCTTGGAAAGATCCTGAGAATCTCATTGATGAGAGGCTGGTAGCAGGCATCTCTCTCGGCCTTGCCCGTCTCGCTCCAGTCCCGTACAAACTGCTTGATTGTAGACTTCAGTTTGTCCATGTCAAAAGTGGACGAAGGCCGCACCTTTCTTAACTTATCCTGAAAAGATTGATCACTAAGATTCATAACTTTTTGTCTTGAGTAAAATATTAATCTAGATGTACAGTATATGAGAATCTTCCATGTGGAATATCTGGTGTTTATAGTTCAGCTTCTTTGGTCTTAAGTAAACTGAAGTGAACTTAATGTGAAAAATATGTACTGTATAGTTTAAAAAAAAAAGCATAAAGGAAAATATCTGTGTTGAAAAAAGCAACCAAAATGCCTTTCACTTACATCTTCTCCATACTCCATATTCTCAAACATGTGGACACAGTTTAGCACAATGGCTCGAAGCACCTCTTGGTTGTGGTCCACACATCGACGGATCTTTGCCAGATGTGTCAAGAAATTTGGCAAGAGCACCCGTTGGTGCTCTGGAAGAAATCGGAACTGTCGCTCTGCACGGCTCACTCGCTCATGGACGTGAATCCTGCAAAGCAGAAAGGGAGAAAGGAGCTTCCATCTGCTTGCAATGCACAATGGATACACCATATGAAATCCAAACGCTGTTCCACACCATGAGGCACCTACAGACAAAATACTGCTGCAAAGGTAGTCCATTATCCTTAACCTCTTTATCTTAGTAGGGAGTCCAGGGCCTACCTCAGAAGAACTGGGCACTAGGATATAAAAAAATACATCTTGGATGGGACACCCATCTATCACAGGGTGGCCACACACATTCACACAATTCAGTGATTAATTAATTAAATGTCTTTGGACTGTGGGAGGAAACCCACCCACACACAGATAGAACTTTGAAACTGCAACACTGACAACTTGAGCAAAACTCAAGCCCTCATACAAACAGCCTAAGTGCTGTGAGGCAGCAGCACTAGTTGCTGAGCCACCATGTCATCCTAAAATTAACTGAAATGGAAAAATCAAAAGTACTTTTATGCTTGATAACGATAACACGAACGTATTCTACAAAAAGAATTACTTCTCACTTGTGCTTCATCACCACTTGTTGAATGCACAGTCATAGAGATCCAAACCCTATCCTGGAAGCACAAGCTGTGAGGCAGGGTAAACCATGGATAAGAAAGCAGTACATCACAGGGCAATGACACACTTATTCTCACACATTCACATGCTATGAGCAATTTGAGGTCACCGGTTCAATGGAAACACACGTCTTTGGACTGTAGGACCCACAAAAACTACATACAGACTGACCCCGGTTCAAGCCCATGTCTGAACCCCCAGTGCACCCCAGTGGTACTGCCAACCAGTGAAGCAACTAACAAGGTCCTTCTTAGAAACCCCAAGAAAGGACACTGCTTATTAGCCTCATGAAAAGTTTTTTTACGCAAACTACCGGATTTACAAGATTCCCAGAGACAGTTACATGTCCACTAGAGTCTGAAGATTATGAGTTCAAATCTCACTTCTGCGGTAGTGCCCTTGAGCACGGTATTTACCCTGAATTACTACAGTTACAATACCCTGCTTAGTTGGTGAATGGTCGTAAAAAACGCAGCCTTCAATAGACAATAAGAACTAAGAAGATACCTTTAAAAATTCTAAATTCAATACTTAAGAGCCTACTAAACTATCATCTCCAAGCATACCATGATAAATACCAAAATCAAACGATACTTCTATCACATTTCGACAATATTAGGTTCTTTTATGTCAATTAAAGACTGACAGTCGAACAAAGAAAAAAACCCTCAGTATTATGCCATTTCACAAGCTTGCAGAAAATACAGATTTAGAACAGAAAGGTAGGTTTTTAAATAGCTCTCTCTCTCACACACACACACACACACGAAATCGGACTGAAACGCACCGCGCTGTCTTCACAGGTCAGTCCGTTGTTTATACAGCCGTCTCACTCTTTACCTGTAATATCTGAAAGCATCGATAACCTTCCAAAAATGCTGCCGTTCGAGCCTCTCCTCTTCCTCCTTCGTACATTTGTTCTTCTCTTTGCATCGATATGTTTCTTGCTTACCATCAGCACCCACAGCCCTAGTCCCTTCAGCCATCGCTACAGCGCCGATGTCGCCAGGCAGAACCAGTCGAGCACAGCGCTCTTCCTTGTCGTATGGCGGCAGGTTAACTAATCGTGTTCAGATGTAGACGAAAACTACTTCGTTTGGACAACGTGATGTTCTTAACACCGCTGCTCGTAATAGTTGAAATCGTAGCCTTTGTAGAAGGCGGATTACTTGCATAAATAAATAAATTGTGTTGTCCGTTCTGACTGTCATAATCATGGAAGTCAGAGACAATTTAAGGTTTTCGAATCAATTCGAGTGACTGCTTTATAGCGAACGTCAAGTGCGGTGGACGTTTATAGAAAAGGGGTTTATCTCTAAGTATTAGGAAAATGACAACGATGATATAATGTAAAGCTCGAGTGGATTATTTACTCAAGTGGTAGGTAATGTTTCACAACTTCTCAGAGTGATCAGGAGCCCATCCTGGGAAACAGTTTGATGCTATAACTGTGGTCGGGGGGTAGTCCATTACAGTCCATTATAATCTACTGCTTTCTATTACAGTTCATCAAAGTTCATCCATCCATCCATTCATCCTTCACTTACTTGCTGTATCCTGTTCAGGGTCATGTTGGTCCAGAGCCAGTCGATGCTCAGCTCTATTCTAGTCTACTGCAGTCCGTCACAGTCCACCACTGTCTACAGCGGTCCATTACCATCCACCACTGTCTACTGCAGTCCATCACAGTCCAACACCATCTTCTGCAGGCCATTACAGTCCACCACAGTCTAACACTGTCTGCTGCAGTCCATCACAGTCCACTGACATCTACTGCAGTCCGTCACAGTCCACCACTGTCTACAGCGGTCCATTACCATCCACCACTGTCTACTGCAGTCCATCACAGTCCACCGACATCTACTGCTATCCATCATAGTCCTCCACCACCATCTAACACTGTCTGCTGCAGTCCATCACAGGCCACCACTGTCTACAGCGGTCCATTACCATCCACTACTGTCTACTCCAAAACATCATAGACCCATACAGCCCATCACAATTCACCACATTCCAAAAAAAGTGTAGAGCTGGACCGGAAACTGGCATACTGTAAAAAAAACAAAAACATAATACTCACTCAAAGGAAGATCATGGACTCACATAGAAGGTTCTTTCTGCATAGCAATTAAAATAGTAATAACATAGAATTATAATGTAGTCTATACACTGCACAAGACGGCATTATTTTTTATAACCTGTTTATAGAATTTATCTCAACAAAATCATTTTGTTAATTCAATTTATTACAGATCTCAAGTTCTAAAAATTAATATTCCAAGAAATTTCAAGATCCAGGTTAATCGTTATTTGTTTGATACCAGGTTCTGAAAGAAATGCTAGAAATTTGTAATTACTGTTGTATAATAATGTATTATACTTTATTTTTTTATGGGCACTGTGGCTCAGTGAGTACATATATATATATGAGCAGTGCAGAGCTTATACAGTGAGCAGAGAACATGTCCTAGAGAGTATGTAAAAAGTAGCAGGCAAGTGAACTAAATGAAGAAATAAATCTTGAGGCCAACTATATTACCTCATATGGAATTCTTTGTTTTGTTCCTAAAACACTTTTTCTTATTGCACAGCATAATGATGTCATCCAAACACTCTTTCTTTTATTTCATAGGCTATGACATTTTAATGAAATCAATAAACATGATCCGAGTCCACTGGATTAACAATCTTTCCCATGAAGAGAATACTCTTAACATCGTGATGGTATATGATGACCATAAAAGGGCGATCAAACTTCAGGGTGAGGGAAGAGCTGAACGAAAGGGGTTTTACTAAAATTTGTGTCACTGCAGATCCTGTAGTTCCCGTCTCATCGATATCTAAAGTAGCCTTGTGGATGACCTGAAAAACAAAAGAAAGGGCAAGGTTTAGATTTATAAGTTTAACCAGATTCAGTCCTGTCATTGTCTATAAAACATATGCACAGCTAAATATACATATTCACTGTGAAAATTTTTTTTTTGTTGTCTATTTTTCATTTAAAACTTAAAAAAAAAAACTTTGTTACCTGGGAAACTAAAAGTGATTGTTTTTCTGATATTCCTGTAAAGTTTGCTTTCTCACTGAAAATATCAGTGATTCCCATTTTAATCAAAATTTGCTGGAGAGAATAAGATGTTGAAATAGAACATTTTGGAAGAAACACTTGGCATTCCCTGCAGAAATAAAGTAGGTATCAAATTGTTAGCACCAAAGATTTTATGATCATACTTTCATTAACATATCTAGCTTAAAGACAAAAACACAACTAGTAAAAAACATAGCTAAAAACTTCTGCAAAACGAAACTTCATCGCTGAGTAAAACTGCTGAAGATGTATTCCGCTGTCTTAATTTTTCATTTGACTCATGAAGTAGTTCATATTCAAATACCAAATTTGTGCCTTTTTGGAGCTTTGCCATGCATGCTTACATTTTCTTCATCCATTTGTGCCATTTTTCCACACGTGACTTGTGTAAAACATCCTCTAATGACTTTAGTCCGTGATGAGGAAGGACCAGCATCATGGAAACAGAATCTCCATAATGCAGCTGTAGAACATTTGTAAATATTTGTTTGTCATAGTAGACATTAAAGGTTCGCTTTTGAGACATCATTTGAACAGCAACTTTTGTTTTCTCATCGACATGAAATTCATCTTCTTTAGTTTCTTGAGTGCTAAATGGGAACTCCCATTTACCTACAGTGGAAGCAATAGGAGTTAGAAAAGGTACTAGTAGGAAAGAGAGAAACATGCCAGATTAAAAAAAAAAAAAAATGACTAAACATTTTACAATTTTACTCATTTACTCGTGCTTACCTTTAAAATATATGTAGCTGATCACATACATAATAGCACTTGCATCCATATTTTTAACCAGTTCAGTAATTTTTCCATGAGTTTTATCTTTTATATATTTGTTAATGAGCTCAGTGGTCTCAGTGATCTTTGTAAAATCGGCAGTAAAGGCTTCAGAGTGGTAAAAATGTTTCATGTTGTTCAAAAACTCTGGATTAGGTTTAAATGTGTCATTCATAAACAGAGCGCTGCCCACTGAAAGATCTACATTTGTCTTGTTGTTGAGCTCCAGGAGGATCTGATGGAAGGCCTCGTTCACCTCCTCCGCTCTGATTTCTGAGACATTGAAGCCAAGGCCACTGAAGAGCTGTTCGTGTGTTTCACCTCTTGCTCCCAGAGCAAGAGCAGCCAGAGTGAGCGACACGCTCATTGGGGAGAAGAAGACATTCTTGGACTGGAAATCAGGCTGAGAAATAATTTGCTTGTATAGACGGAAGGCAAATTCAATGTTCTTATTACAGACTCTGAGAAAGTCACTGTCCTGTTCTTGGGAATCGTCATCATGGTGATGGTGCTCAGCCTGGATGGGAGTGTAAAACACTGCCAACACGATGTACAAAAAGAGAACTTGTCTCATTTTATTTATGGTGTTGATACCTAAAAAAAATAGTATTTTGAATTGTGAACAAAGCAATTTTTTGTAATAGGATGCAAAATAAGAACTGCTGTCTTTCCTGTAACTACATAGTATCGAATTATTATTATCGAATGAAATATATTCAACATTTTGTAAAATTATTGCTAAATTACACTATAACAAAACATTCCCCAGGTGTAGACAAAGAAGAGGGTTATAACTCACCGTTATACCGTGCTTTGCTGTTCTGCTTTTGAGCTGACTGTTGTCTAAATCTATATATTTTGACCAAAGACCTTATTTTGCTAAGTCAATGTCAAACTTTGAACTGTCTGAATTCCAAATTATATTTGCTTTACAGAATCATTAACAAACAGGAATAAAGATAATGCTTAGAGTTACCTTTAAGTTATTACACAAATGTTAATACTTTTGAAATATTCATTCAATTTTCTGTTTCATATGTCCAAAGCAAAGAATCTCTTTAAAAAAAAAAACAAATGTTAGTGTAATATTTTGTTTAATGTACTTCTAATTGAGAACAAACCAAAAACATTTCCTAATAATATTACAAAGACATCCAACCTTCCTTTACATCTGTTACATTATGTATTTTTCTCCTTGAAAAACAATAATATCTAAACACTACATAAATTAATATTAATGTATATAAAAAACAATTTCAATGCAAGCTCTAAAACTTCTCCCTCCATTGTGCCATTTAACTTATGGATCTAAAAAAGTTTCCCAACAAAATACAATTAATTTATTACAATTATCTATAAATTATATGTAGTTAATGTATACAGCATCCTAGCCATTGAAAAACAATCAATGGCTTATTAAATTTCCATACTGACAGCTTGGAATGAGGAACTGGTTGTAAAAATAATGGGATAAAATAATTTCAAGTTCCCCAGCAAGCGATATTGGGGAAAAAAAGAGGCTCACATATAATCCTTCAGTCATTTCCTGAAAATAACAAAGAGAAAGCTGTAAAATGAAAGGACCCTAGCTGTAAACACATTTAAAACAACTGTGATGTTTTATTTTATGTATCCCGACTTCATGCAAAGTGTTAAGTTTGCCTACGTTTCATCCAAACAAAATTACATAAAAATAAGAAACAAGTCCTACCTGTTAGCCTTTGCATTTCCATTTCAATTTGTTTATATACTGTTGAAAACAGTTGATGTTTTGACTGGGTTCCATCCAAATATACTAGAATATGATAAACAGTTAGTAAATACAAGTATCGAGAACGTTTAAAATGAAATCTCACACGATTATGCTAATTTGGTCAGTCCCTATTTTGTAGTACAAGTGAGTATCTGGTTGGCCCCTATGCCTTCCTAAAAGTGGAGAATGCACAGTGGATGTCTTTTTGGTGGAGGCTCTTCCCACCTAGCTGACATTTAACACACTGTATGTTATACAGCAACTCGCAATGTAACAGGTAACTGAATAAACTAGAGCTGTCACTGCATTTAAAAACACACCAATGTCTGTGACTGTATCCTCCATTTCCTTTCGGTTTTTCAGGTACATGGGCCACACATGTCCATCAAAGTATCCGCTCGGATCAGGGGGATTATACGTCCGTGAGCTCATGTTCAAACAGAAGTGGGTTAAAAATTACACAGACACACAACGGTTAGAGCAAATCAAAGACCAGAATTCACTGTTTGCAGCACTGTAATGAAAGCTCCGCTGCAAAATTTGAAGACTTGAAGTGAACATGTTTCATTAAAAACATGACTGACAGTGATGGAAAATAACACTGTATGAATGAAACTACTCATGACACTGACAAAAAATGTGTTACCGAAGCAGTCAAATTATAAAACGTGCTGCCAAAAACTGACTTATATAACAATGTATGAACAAAGAACGTACTACGATCAAAACATAAGTCCTTACCACCGTCTTGCCTTGCAAATGTCATAAGGAATGTGTAAAAAGTATTTTTTATCAATTATTTCATTGAAGGGTCTGAAAATTAAAAACAATGAAAAAAACAGTGTCATAAACAATGTGTCAGTATATGAAAAGACAAGAGAACACAAGCGGACTTCTAATGAAACAACCAGGCAGCCATGTGATTACCTGTAATTGTAGATGAGAAAACCCTCAATGATAAGGACATACACATCCTTCAGGGTCTCCAGCCCTCTTGGACTCTGGGCTCGCAGTCCATGGGAAGCCAGAAATGACACTGGGTCCTTCTGCCAGGTCTGGATTTTGTTCATCATCTTATCCATATTAAGAGCATCAAGCACTAGAGTCAAAGAGCAATAATATGTCCATTTAGTGCATTTAGTGAACGTCTCCTGATATAACTAGAGGACAACAAAGCACTGCTTTGATATAATGTGAGTTTAGAAGTTACATTAAATATAAAAAGACCTTGCAAAATTCAAAGGAGACATAAATAAGAGTTGATTTGTCTTTTCAGAACTACGATGCATTTTATCATATACTATACATTTATCCATTACTTGTTCAATTGTTGAGTAACACAAATAATAGCAAAATAAGTAAAACAAAGTAAGCAAATAACAAAAAAGTTAATCTTTCAAAATGCTGCCCTTACCATCATATTGTTTAAATCCTCTACTGTCAACTGCTACAAACGAATCATCCTAAAATATAAACCATGGGTTAATCACTACTAAATGCAGCATCACTTACTTAGTGGAACATTTGAAGTGAAATGTTCATCTACTGGGGGAAATAGCCTGAGTGGTGGCAGTATTTTAAGCAAGCAGTCTGCACGTTTCAGCAAACAGACCATTATTTTCAGTAATTCCCTGTACGCTTAACACGAGAGTCCAAAATTATGGCTATAAAAAGAACAGGGTAAAAAATAACCTTAAAGAAAGTGTCCTGAGCAATGATGTAGCTGTTGGCAATGTGCTCATGGAGGCTCCTCGCAAGAGTACTTTTTCCACCGTTGGTTATTCTGAAATAAAATCAAATTAACATTGTAATGTAAAAACAATCTCGTGCAACTCGGCGCACAGCAACTCAGAAACAGATTACAACACTGCACATTTAGCTAAAAATAAAATACATAATAATAAATTTAAAACAACTTGCTTTTTTACTTTTACTCACCCTCCAATGCCAATAATTAATTTTTTCATGATGTTTTGAAATTAAAAATACTTTAAGTTCGAAGGGACGTTTTGCTGTTGTAGATGATTTTTTTTTTTAAAAATATTGTACGTTAGGTCTTCGCTAAACGCGCGTCAGTTCGGTACGTAAATTACTTACCGGACTGAACGACACGGTGGCGGACGGTGAGTCACGTGACTCGGGTTACATCACTCGGTTTTGAAGGTGTAACTGGCTCCTCACAGGGTCGTGACATGCTATTTAGTTTCAGTTTCACAAATAAATAATCCATGTAACGCACAACAACGTTACGAAACAGCACAATGATCTATACTTTTAAGTCTCGTTTAACTACAACCTTGTGCAGCAGTCGTTAATATGTTACACGACCTTTTAAAGTTTAAGTTGACGAGAGGAAAAAAGGAGAAGGGCTGGTGGCACTGAGGCCTAAAACGTTTTCTGCGATACACTTTAACACAAAAAACAGTAATACTGATTTACTGAACGACACGTCGAATGCAACAGCTGAGCGAGTTGCGAGGGCGAGTTTAGGCAAGTTTATAAACGCACGCGAAAGTGGATTTCAGAAGTAACGCAAGTTTTATTGTCCTGGCGTGATTTTAACGTAATAAAATTTCGTTTGGAAAACACACAGGCGTGCACGCGCAGGGCTCCGCGAGACGCCCCACGCTGCACGGCGTCGCGTGCGCTCGTTTCCTCCCGCGAGGGAGGACATGCGCGGTTCGGCTTTTCCGCATATTGCGCTCCTCCACTTCCTTGTTGGCTGCCGCCAGTTGACGAGACCTGTTTTCGGTTACCGCGCTCGGCTTTTCTGCATTTCTGCGTTTCCCAGTGCCGTGTGGGAGCAGCCGACATGTCAAAGCCGCCTCCGAAGCCTGCTAAGCCCGGTAAGAACGGAACAGGTGTCCGGCGCCCTCCGCGGGAGCAGCCTTGTCCCAAAGCAGTCTGAGCCGAAGCGTCTCGATTGAGACCACTGCCAACAAGTGTTTGTCAATAACGCATCCCTTTACCTGTGTAAAACTCTTTTGTGTCATTTTGACACAAACTGTTTTTATTTAGTCTTAAAATCCAGTTTCCATCGCAGCTCCACCTCACTTCCCGTTTTTCTGTATGGAGTGCTGGAGAAGCGTTTTATTGACTGTGTCAGCTAAGGCAAAGTGACACTCCTCGTTTCTTCACCGGGATTATTCGTTATTACCCTTACTTAATTCTTTTTATACTCAGTTTGTCCAGTATTGGTCTACAATAGAGGTTAATCACCATGTGTGCACAGTTTTGTTGACACCGCAGGGTGTCCATTGAAGGCACTCTTGGTGGTGGGCAGGTAGGATCATTATTTACAATGAACAGTATGTTTGAAGAAATGCTGAATATCTCTTTGTAAAGAAACCTAGTTGGGCAATGATCTCAATTTGTGCTTCTTCATTGATGTTTTCCACTCAATAATGTATTCTGCAGAGGCCTTTGGAAACATTTCTATGGGCAGTAGAGCAGGCCCCTGAGCCGCTATAGACCAGCTGATCCAGGAACCAACCGGTCAGCAGTGGATCGGGAGCTGCATTTCCAGGCAGCCGTGGCTTCTTAAGTCATTTGCTGTGTAAACAGTGGCAAATAACATGTTTATCTCTCAGTTCAACTCCCCTGGCTCTTTTTTGGCTTATTATCCCTCGTGAACGTCAGGACTTTGCAAGTCTGTGCTCGCCGTGACATGCCAGAAGCAAATGTCTGAAATGGCTTGTTTTCATTTGGCTATAGAGAGATTTAACACTAACATACATCTGTGGTTTTCCAATTTTCTCCACATGAAGTCATTTTTAAAGTTGTGGCACATTGCAGAAGTATTGCAGAAAGAATGAATATGTTTCTGACAGCTATAAGTACCATTGGTGTACATACAGAATTCATCTGCTTTGAAAATTTTTAAGGTATCCAAATGTGACCTAAGAAAAAGTGTTTTTGAAAATGTAACAATATTTAGAAACTTGTTGTTGCAGTACGTATACATCATTCACTTTCCTTTTAATCTGACTTTTGCCGTTTAACATATGCTAGTAAGATTAGGCATCACTGTAAAATCATAGATATGTTAGACTGTCAAACCAGTCTGTAATGAATGTTTTGTTATGCAATCTGACATTTGCTAAAAGATCATGTTGAAATGAGCAAAGGGTTAACAATGACAAAATGTTGGGTGTTGCCTTTGGTTGCATCTTTTGGCTTTTCTGCTAGAATGGGGAACTGCAAGATCTGAGTCGTCCTTAAGTGACTGTCATTACTAATTTCAATACAGTGCTGTCTCGTCTCTCGTTACCTGTTTGTTTAAAAAAAAATGCAGAATTGCAGAGGGTGCTCAATTTTATTGAGTCCAGTGTAGTTAGCCCAGGCTGATCCAGGTTTTTAGATGGCGTGTAAACTGTACGTGGGTCATCGATGAATAACTGTGATCCCCAAGCTTTGGCACACGCTGCACTGTTCAGTGTTAAGCATCATAATCATTGTTTCTCCTTGCCTTAATGGCAACACAGTCGTATATAGTCAAGACACACTTTTGTATTAAAGATTTGGGTTAGACTCTTGTGGTAGGTTAACCCCAGCCGAATTAGGCGTGCGGTTTTTTTTTTTTTCCTTCCTTTTGCATATGGAACAAAATGATCTCATTAAATCGTTATGTTAACCTCTTCAGTAATAATGCATTGTTCAAATAAGGTGACTAGTTATTATGTGGAAGAGATATTTATTAAATTGCTCTAAAGCACTGGATTTGTAGTCATCTATTAGTGTTGTTGAGTTAAATTATATTTCTGTTTTTTATTTAGGAAGGTGATTTTTTTAGTCAAAGGGATGTGGTGTGATAAATCCATGAGACTTACGGCTGTATTTCTGATATACATCACTAATGAACACCAGTATCTGAGACCCTAATGTATGATTTTAAAACAGTAATATATATGTGTTTTCCTCTCTTCCCATTAGGTCAGGTTAAAGTCTTTCGTGCTTTATTCACCTTTGACCCAAGAACTGTAAGTAATAGGCTGTGTTTTCTTATAAAGAATTTTTTTCTTTGTTTTATGACAGTTGTCATGCATCTGTTTTTTAATTTATTTATTTAATTGTGAAAGGGCTGCTCTTAGTATTTGTCCTTATAGTCTGCACAGCACTGTGCTGTACCATGTAGGAAAATGCTGTCACCCTAATTTACCAGGTTTAAATCCGTATTAGTATACATGTGGTTTGATGGGGTCTCCAAAATAGACATGATTTGAAGGTATTTCTGCAGTTATCTTTGCTCCGTCATCAGACTGTGCACACACCACAGACGGTTGCAAATGTACTTTCAGGCAATACAGACTATAGCCATTTTATAACTCCAATTTTACTTAACCTACACAAGAAAAATGAGTGAAACTTACTGTTGGTATGTTTTTATCTTTAAATGCACACTATAAAAGTACATGGATTCATTAGGAAATTCTATATTTTGTTATGTTAACATATATAATGTTATGTGTCTTTCATACATTGTAGCCTGATGAACTCTACTTTGAAGAAGGTGACATCTTGTACGTCTCTGACACAGTGAGTCTCACCACAGCATACATCTGTCTCTGCATTGAGGAGTAACAAAAGATCACTTTCTTGTCATAGGCCATAGAAGTCCAGCAGGTTTTTTTTTTTTTCCCCTACAAGTGCACTGGGCAGTATTTTCATTTAATGTAGTCAGAAAAAAAAAGTTTAGTACTCATTTTGTTGGCTTTAGACTATATGGGGCCACACATCTGGTTCTTGGTTGTCACTTGCTGTGTAACTTTTGCAGAGTGACAGTAACTGGTGGAAGGGGACCTGCAGAGGAAGGACAGGCTTGATTCCCAGTAATTATGGTAAGAGCAGTTTAAAGTAGGAGGTTGACATCTTGGTACAAAGACCATCCTGGTACAGTTTTCATATGGTTAAGGCTTTGTCACACTGCTGGAAAGAAAAGAAAGTATCTTTGTTTGCTAGGCATCCTTATCCAACGTCAGTGATTTTGATTATCAAATGAGACCTGGAAAAATTTGATAAAACTGTCCAAACTGTGGAGTTCTATATCCTATGTAAGTTCTTTATATTTCCAAGTCTTTCGTTTAAAAAAAAAAAAAAAAAAAAAACTTTTATTTTTCCATTCAGGGAAGGCTCACAAAACTATTTGTTCAACAAAAAATAGCATATCTGTCCAAGTGATAGAGATTCTTCATTTGCTGTATGACGTTATCACAATAAAAAAATGTACACGTACATTTCATGTACAGCAGTTTGGTTCAAGGCCAAAATGTTGAGTTTCAGGTAGTATATCCTTAAAGACTGAAAGTATTTTGCCTTAAATATCAAAGTAGAGGAAATTAAGAAAATTTCATTGTAAAAAAGATGCAAAATAACAAATCAATCCTGAATACAACAATTCTTATTTCTTCTGGAAAGGCCCTGCTTCATGGTTTTAATTAGTCAACCGATTATTTTCAGTAAATTGTTCACATGTTGAGCAATATGTATTTTTTCCTGTATTTTTTTTTTCATATTTCAGTTGCTGAACAGACTGAATCAATAGACAACCCAATGCATGAAGCTGCAAAACGAGGTAGGAACCACTGAGCTACGGTCAATGTTGTCATCATACTGAGTAGGAGATCCTATTATTAATGAAGAGTAGGTGTAGTTCCGAGGTCCGAAGACAGGATAATGTGCAAGAATACGTAGTGAACTTCACTATGTTTTAAACAGTTTAACAGCATGTATATTTATGTATACGTACTTGAGTTGAAGCTGCTGAGTCAGTAATCAGAATGCTTTTAGACTGCACTTCATGTTGGGGCAAACCTGTGGCAGGATGTGGTGATCTCCTGACACTAAACTAATGAATGTTGATGTAACCGAGGGGAAATGTGGATTGCAGGAAACCTGAGCTGGCTTCGTGAGTGTCTGGACAATAAGGTGGGAATCAATGGACTGGACAAGGCTGGAAATACTGCCCTCTACTGGGCGTGCCACGGTGGCCACAAAGGTAAAATTTAGTCTGCGTTTAATTAGCTTTTGCATTTCAGCATTTGTTTATCTATTATCACTTTTCTTTTCTTTGTATTATATAGAACCTGTGGTTTTGTTAATTTTTTCCATGTTAGAATTTACAAACTTACTGTATATATCAAAGGCTCCAGACATTGTGCCGTTTGTTCCGTTTTGCCATTCAAGTTGCTTTGTCCTATAATTCACCAGAGGGTCAATATCACGCTGTGAATGGTTCTTTTTTTGGCTGTTGCTGTTCTAGCTTATTAATACTTACCTGTATTTTTTGTTCTCTTACAGATGTTGTTGAGCTTTTACTGGGACATGCTAATATTGAGCTGAATCAACAGGTAGGTGTTAATTCTCTTATCAGTCTTATCTTATGTTAATGGGAACAATTCAGTCCAAGACTCCACATGGTCAGGAGTGAGACTATTATAGAGGGTTCTTATTACCATTATTTTTTTTAAAATGTGTTTACAAAACTACCAAGTTGTGTGGTGCTTCTGCTGCATATGCCATAGGAACATTGGCACAGAGGTATACTAATTTGCAAGATTCATTTGTTTCTTTTCCGTATTTTTGATTAGATGTACTTTTATTTTACAGATTACTAAATATAAATTGTTGTAAGGGAGGGCTTACCGCCAGAAGCACTACATCTGAGGTTATTGTGCGGTTAATGTTTTAGCTGAGCAGTGTTACCCTTTTGCGTGTTGAAAATGTTTTTGTTCCAGAGGTGTCTGGCAGTGAAACATATTTGCTTCAAATTTTTGCGTTTTGCAGACACTTGCATTCAGCAATACGCAAAGAACTTAAACAATTTTTGAAGCCGGACGGTTTTAATACCAGCATTTTACTTGCACTCTGTATTCTAGTATAGAATAAACTTTTAACTTTGAGCCTAATGTGTTCGGAAATCAGCTTATAAGGTGAAAACTAGTAAGTCAGAGATATAATTTCAATGGGAAAAGTTTTTAAGTGTTTCTCACATCCCGCAATGTCACTCCTATGTTTGCGTAAGTAACACCAAAATTTATCAAAATGGCGATAACATTTATATTAAAAGCAGACATTTACTTTAATTAATAATTTATAGCAATGTAATAAATGTAAAATACTGTAATGCCCAAAACAATATCAGAAGGTAGGTAAGCGTTATTTTACACTTTGTACAACTGTTGATCCACTCGATCAACAACTGTTCCATATGTTCTTTAGTAGAGCATAAGTGAGTTCCGCCACACTGGTCAAGAACTGGGAATCAATATTATATGATGTTATATTGTGGCAAAGGCCTGTTTGGGTCAGAGAATATTGTTTTTTATTTAGTGCTATATTGAATTATTGGTTATATAGGACTCCTTTCTGCAGTGATTTATTAGCTAACAATTTCAAAAGAAGTCACCAGTTCACAATCCCTTGTACTGAGATGATGTTGGACTTCATACCACCAGAATGGTAAAACATATTTCCTGTGCAGAACAATTATTCATTTGACAGTTTATAGCAGTTGCATTTACTGGTGATCATACTGTCCCATATAGTTTTTATTCCCCTTCCCCTGAAAACTACTTCTTCAATTCCTCACAGAATAAACTGGGAGACACAGCACTGCATGCGGCCGCCTGGAAAGGCTATGCTGACATAGTGGAGATGTTGCTCACCAAGAGTAAGTGCCTCTTACAGAAGGGCTGAGATGAGCCCCTGGGTCACAGAATAGGGGGGAGCGCACTGCACACGCTGCTGATATGGAATTTCTTACCACAATCTACAATACTCTGACCCAGGAACATGTGAATTTAGTATGGAAAAAATATGCTCTTCTTTAAAAATTACAACACATTGTACCTAAAGGCAATGTTTTTAATTTTTTTAAATTTAATTTTATTTTTTTTACATTTTACTACAAGACGACAGATGTAAATGATGAAGCAATACAGCAGGTTGTTGCTCCGCTGTCTGCTGATCTTTAGTCTTCTGCTTTACTTGTTTCATATTCATTTGTGCTTTTTATTATTTCTCAGGTATTTCTGCACTTTGGATTTGGCCAATTTTTACACGTTTTCATTATTTTGCACATAACTTCACAAAAATGATCATGAATAATCATACAATGAGGTTGAGCAGCAAGCATTTATAATGTTCATCCAGGCCTTCTTATGGCTGAAGAAGCTACTGAAACGTCACCCTTTTCACACATTCGTTGTTTGTACCACTTTACTGGCCTTGTGTTGTACCTCCAAATGCTTTAGCTCCATCACTTGCATTTTGTAGTTATTCTCCATTTTTTCACCAAAGTTCTTTTTTTGGAGTAACATTATCTACCTACATTAACCAACCAGTTTTTAAAGTTTATTTAAATGAAAAGTAAAGACCTGATTGCTTGTTGCACAAGGGTCTTTTATTTATTCTTGTTTCCCACTCAGGAAAGATGATGAAGCAGCATCTGGTACATAAAGACATTTCTGTGTAGTAACTAGAGTTCCAAACTTTTTCACCAGAAGAAAATCAAACAATAAGTACATTCCTGTCAAATGAGATGCATTGTGTCCAGTTGCAATTAATGCTGCTGTTAGATCAAATTTTCTTTGCATTTTTCTGTGCTAACTGGGCTTCTTTCTTGCATGTAATAGATAAGTATAAACTTGCTGTGTGAATTTTAGAACAGTATCAATATTTTACTATTGAAATAAAACTACGCACACTGATTAAGAACTATTTCAGACAGCACATCAGCAGTGTATTTATAAGATGGATTTTCACGTCAAATGTAGTTTCTCTAGGCAGTACATAACTTAAGCTTGTTAAAGTAAATCTTTTCATTCAGAGAAATGGTGCAGCAACACTTTGTGCTACTGATGCATGTTTAGCACTGTAAATGCTGAAGTTCCCCTTTAAAGTTTTGAGCAGGTTCACGTCATTTTGTGTCAGGAACTGAGAGTGAAAATAACAGAATAGCTCATAAACTGAAGTACTAATTGTAAATGTCAGCAAAAAAGCCCCACATGCTCCAACCTAATGAGCAGCCGCTCCTGTCGTTGTGCAGATGCACGGACAGACATCCGTAACAACGAGAAGAAGCTAGCCTTGGATATGGCCACCAACGCACAGTGTGCCTCCTTGCTGAAACGAAAACTAGGAAACAGTAAGTTCCTCCAACCGCCAGAGAGCAGTGCTGCTGTTTTTAATGTCATAAGATTTCTCTGTACTTAACACCATTGCATTACTCAAGGCGCTTTACAGGTACGAGTGTATTGGTTGCAAAAATGAATAATGAGCTGTATTTTATAGCTGTGAACCACCAGGTGATTGTGAGTAAATCTGACTTTTTAACCACATTCTCTTTATTATTGCGGTACAATTGTCTTTTTGTGTTCCTTTTGACAGACATCAGCCGAACGCACAGCAACGCAGAGGAGTACCTTGACGACGAAGACTCCGACTGAAGTCTGGCTCCGGGCTGTGCTGTTCTTCTTGGTCAGAGAGGTGTCGGGGGTTTCGACTGGGATGAGATATAGCCGTGTACATTCCAATAATCTACATTCAAACTTTTTTGCTTCAGGGAATTTATCAGAGGTAAACACGCAATAGAAATGCCCGCACACGTTAACTGTGCTGGCAACGTTAGAACGGTGGGACCGAGGAGAGAGAAGGAAGGCGCTGGTGCTCCCTTGTACCTTTCAGAAGGAACCACTTGCACTCACTTAACTGGGTGTGCATGTACACGACAGGTTCCTCTTAATATTGCCTTTAATATAACAGATTTAGTGCTCCAGCATTTGTGTACATATATCTTGGAGACTGTGCTGCTCGATACAGTTCAGAAATCTTTTTTGCCTCACAAAAATATGCTACATATCCATTAAAGTTAATTGTAATTCACTATGAAATTTAAAGAATTTTTTAGCAGTAAATATGACCTTTTTTTTGTCTTCCAAGCATTTTCCATACTTTTCCCCTAAAGTTTGAACTAATTTTAATTATTTTAAATGGTTTCTGAAACCCCTTGTTTTTCTTGTCAAAAACTATGCAATAAAATATTATTTCTTGTTTTAAATTGTCAAGTGTTCTGGCTTTGCTTTTGTTGAAATTTGAATTTCTCTAATACTGAACAAAAGCGAGTTGTGTTTTGATATGAACATCCTGAGTGTTGGAGAAACACTATATAATAGGGGTTTGGTACACTGGTGCTGGAGCTCATGTGTTAGTGCCTCACAAACACAATCTGCCTCCTGTTTATATAGTCAAAAATGTCTCTTACACTGATACTGTTCCCTGGAAGCTCCAGAAATAACTGGCTTTTTGCATAATTCAACTGCCAAAGGTGCTGTTGTCTACTAATGCAAGAGTCTTACTTGGAACATTTAACAATCTGCCTGAGCATCATTCATAGTAAATAAGCACATTTTTGATCCAGTGAAAATGCTATGTTCACATGGTCTCTTTTTAGAATGTAAAGTTTTGGTGAACATTTGAAAAGAGCCTTAGAGTGCATGTTCCGTGATGCATTTGTTGCGAAACTGAGAATGTCAGAAATGTGAGAGGTGCCCGTGTTGTAACACACCTCCACATTGTGCAAAGCAAGCGATCACCAGGGAGAAAGTTAAAAGTTTTGGGTCCGGGAGGAAGATGTAGGTGGGACAGTGTAGAAGTATCATTTTTTTTTCCCCTCTTCCTATCTTATGTTTTTTCAAAGCAAAATGGGTGTCGCTGAACATAGTTGATGTACCAAGACGTGTATTTTGACATAACTCTTCTAGAAAGTTTTGAAACTTAACGGTTCGTGGAAACACTTTAAATTAGTACATCAAAAATATAAACAATTTTACAAATATTTTACAAAATGCATCCAACGCTAATAAAGTTTTGTTAAGGCTGTCAGATCCGATTACTACCTGCACAGTTTATTTAGTAAAATGTTTTTTCATGAATTTTCAAACCCCCAAAGAGTTACCCTTAGCACAGCTGTACACTTCGAGTAGAAATTGCTCAATCTCACTGTTTTCAGTCTGTAAGAACATTGAAACGTTGCATAGAAAGATCTCTTTACATTAATCATATAAGAAAACATTTTTAATGCTCTGTGGTGAAGACAACCAGTAATAAGCAAAGCCGATCATACCATATAACCTGCTGGGATAAATTAATGTGGGGGGTTACTGCAAAACACTGTCCCCTTATATCTGTATGTCTGGTCCCATATAAGAAAACTGTCAAAATGTTATTTACACTGAAGTATCAGTATCTACAGGCGCTGGTACTCCTGCACATTAACATCCACATTCTGCTTGTACTCTAGTGGTGACACTTTGAGGGTCTACTTGAGTATGATATTGCTCTGCGTTTCTTAAGAAACTGTACATAAAGTCCCTGGTGCAACCTTTACTCAGGCCGGTTGGGTGCCTTGCTGGGGGGGTGGTCGGTGGGAGTCGGGGACCTGAGGACCAGAAGCTTTTCTCACAAAACAATTTGCTCTGTTTTCCTTACAATTCGTCAGATGCTCTGCTTGAGCTGGAGTGTTTAATAGAAGTTGACAGAGGTTATTGATTCTGTACGCCGAACAGCGGTATCAAGGTCTGGATTATTACACTCGAAAACAGCTTCTCATACACTCTTACTTTTTGTACACGGTTTAAAGTGCCATGTGAAATCAGGTGCTCCACACTGCTACACGCTGCCACTACATGGGCGTCTTCAGAGTTTTGTTCAACAGTCAGACGTGTTCTAATAACCGTAAAGAGCAATTCTTTCAACCAGAGAAAAATGAAAACTATCGCGGAGTTTAATATCAAACTGCGAAACCAAACGATTTTGCTTAAAAAATTTGAGAAGAAAACCAGGTGAAATCTGTTATTGTGCCAACAGTGTCTAAAAAGCGCGTAAGTGTCATGCATATTCTAGATTACGTTTGCATAGGAAATTTTTGCTAGGTGTAAGCTTGGTTTTTGCTCAAAGTTCTAAACTAGAAGTTACATCTTACAGTACCACCCTTCCTTGTATTTATATTCTAAGTCATTTTTATTTGTTTTATTTCATTGCTTTTGAGAGTTTGTACTTTGACATCTCACTACTTCAGCTCATTCTGCAGAAAGGTGTGTTTATGGAGCCACTGAAGCCACCCTTTATCTCCTGTTTTCAAAGAATCGTGCGGTTTGCCTTCCCGTCACCATGCAGTGTCTGCTGCGATCCCTCAGAGTGCAGCACGCCCACTTCCTCCTTTCCCAAGACCCCCCCGCAGAGGCGTCTATTGCCCAGAGCCGAAACGAACCCCAAGATCCCCGAACATTTGCACATCCGGCTCAACTTCGCCTGAACAGCCTTTCCCTGCTGAAACCCTGCCCTCTCACCTCCGTAAACTCCTTATTCTGAATGAATCCATGAACCTCTAGTGAGAACTCAGATGTGAGTTTGCGCCCATCTTTACGTAGACTAGTCTGTATGTGAAATGCAGTATATCCAAAATGAAGAGAACTGTGCTTTCCACGCTGTGAAATCTTGAAAGCTGTTAGTTTCTGATATAAATCCATCCTTTTTACCATGTATTACCTCCATCCTAACTATTGTGGCATCTGTCGTTGTTACTGCACCATAAAATGTCTTTTTTTTAAGATAAATGTACTTCAGTAAAACGTGCTTGTCATTTAAAGACACACTTTAACATTAACAAGGAAAATATTATTGCTTTGTAAATTCTGAACAATCACCCAGTAGACAATATATTACGGTTTGCTCTGTTGTTATTGTGGTTCGATTTTAATAGGAATTTGACTGTGTTAAACGATCATGACACGTTACCCCAAGAAGAAACAGAAAGATTTCCGACTCGCGAACCCAAATCTGCTGCTTTCGACTAGCACCGTCACTTTTTAGTTACACTCTGTTTTATGCAGTTTGACCGGAGCTCGTATTAAAGGAGATATAAATTCGTACTGAATTAATCGATTATTATTCTGCCCTCACGTCCTCTCTATCAACCTTGATTCCGTTCACCGTGGTAACAGGGCAGTTATCTATGATTTATTTATACCTCACTTTATAATACATATAGTCCTAACTTAATTCCTAAGAACGCTGAACTACAGTTGACTGTTTTTACAAAAGCTGCTGAGTCGACAGTGTTTTTTTAATTATACCTTGTACATCATTACGATGGTTCTTCTCTGTCGTGACTTGTATCGCACAAAGAATATGCGTGTAACTGGGAACGTATGCAAATAATTCATATGGTTCTTAAAATGTGGCTGTACCCGTATAGTGTTTGAAGGGTATAACATCCATATGTTATATATATATGCTATTCTCTATTATATTTTACTGTTATAGATTGTGCTGGAACCACAGAACTGTGGGCGTCTGCAGGACAAGCAGAACAAAACTGACTTGCCGAGTCTGCGCCGGACCTGGTTGTTCGGATGTTAAAAATCAACCTCATCTTTCATCAGTTCATTTAGATAAAAGTTTTGCAATTAACTAATAAATAAACAGATGCATTTAAGTAACTGAATACTACCGTGCTGGTTATAGTGTTTCGTGGCTGTTTTTTGGCACCATTTCAGCCTTCGCTCCTGCAGCTTCAGTCTGCGGCTCCACGCAGAGCACCTGGGAGCCGGGGTCTGCGAGGCGGCCGAACCACCAGCACAGGTGCGCCAGCGTGATGTGCATGGTGTTTTGAGTAGAAAGGAATAAATTCTGTTCTGCTTTACCTACATGATTCACGAGGACTCCAGTAAAGGACCCCAGGTTAAGACTGTCACAGCCCCTGAGGATATTTCAGTCTGAAAATGTTTTTTTTCAAGGAAAAGATCAGTTTAATTTAATTGCAAGTTTAATATTGGAGGTAATTCTCCATTTTGTTAAGGTTTCTGCTTTTTTTTCCTTCTGCGCTTGCGATCGGAAGTGTGGGCTGTGATTGGCTGAGAGGTGACATGACAGGAGCGCATTTATACAGGCAGAACTGGGGCCGTCACCTTAGCTGACGCTGACGGACGGAGACGGAGGTGTGGACAGTGCCACGGCACCAGGACCATGGCCCCACTGTCGCTGGTGTGGACAGCCTGTGTGTGGACAGCAGGTAGGCCCAGAACCTGCCTCGTTCGCTGGGGGTCGTCCACATGCCCTTTTGCTCTCCTTTTTTGCACTTTCTCTTTCAGTGAACCTGGCCTGTAGTGGTGACCACCATGTAAATATTCTTTTCAAACATTATTTCAGTAAATAAATTGCTAAAGATGTATAGTGTGCTTTAGGTAAGAGAAATAGCAGTGAAAACAAATGGAAACTGTCAGACCTTCTACATTATAAGGTCACAGTTAACATATCGTACGCCTTTGTTCCGGTGTTTTATCAAACGAGAAATTAGAATTCCATTTGTTAAACTTGTGTGGAAGGAATCCTGTGGGGTTTTTTTTCAGGTTTTCAGCAATGAAATGTATTTGGCTTTATTTCAGTTTGATAATGATTCATCATTTGTCTCTGTGCTGCTGTTAAGCTTCTCACCAGATGAGCTGTCAGTGCCGTCCATTAACATTTTTAAATATAAAATAAAATAAAGCAAAATAAAAAATGTTTAAAATGTTCACTTCTGGGTTTCGCGTGTTTGGTACCGAAAAATTTAAAATAAAAAGGCAAGCCAAATATAAATTTAATATTCAAATAACTTTTAAATGACGTATTTACAGATGGCTAAAATGTCCGTTTAATGCTTTGTGTTCTGCATTTTAAGATAGACGTGTGCAGTTATTTGGTTTATTTATCACATTCAGAAATGTGAACCCGAATGACTTTGTGTAAAGTATTCTGGTTTCAGCTAACAGTTTTAACCAATTTTTCTTGTTTTTATACTTTCCCCAAATTAAGCAGGCCTGCGCTTGACTGACCAGACTGCGTTTTTAGTCTCCTAGTGTCCTTCACTCTTCTATTTGCATGTTACAAAATCCACAAATAATCAGTAAATCAGTCCCAACAATAATAATTTGGACAATTCCAACAATAAGTTTACTTTATGTTCTTTGACTCGGCTCCACCTGGCAGAACTGCGTTCTGTCGACCTGTTCCAACTGACTAGTTTATTTTTTTAATCTTTATAATTTTTTAACCTGAAATAATGGGTTTGCCAATGATTCTGGTGGTTGGAAATCTTTTCCCTTTCCAGCATTTTCTCAGTTTACACGGGCCTCAAAGCTTTTTTTTAAAAAAAAGTCAAATTATGTTTCGGGCAACATCGCTAATCTGTTTTGCACGTTAGGTGGTGAGGTTAAAGACCCTCATTAAAAGTGGGCTGAAAAAGACCCACAGGACTGTAGGCAGACACTGTCCTCACCCATCCATGACAGGCATCAAAAAATAATCCCAACCTGTGTACGTCGTTGTTTAAACCTGTTTCAGTTTGTCTTTTACAGGAGCGACAAATAGAGCTAAGGATAGTAAACGGTGAGATGTTTGCATCTGTTGTTTTCAAGAGCAGACTCCTCAAGATAGTTCTGGAGATTTGTAGTTTAAGTAGTTCGTTATTATTATTATTATTATTATTATTATTATTAGAGGACAACATGGAATTCTGTGATAAAAAAAATTTCAGTAGAGAAGTATTGGACTGAACCCCATCCATACCAGCATTTCAGTTGCAGAACGGCTGTAGCCCCACAGACCTCCATGCGTCCAGCAACCCAGTACCACTCCATCTACGCTCCTCCCGTGTTCACAGCCCCCCAACGGCCTCCCTCGGCTGCAGGTGCGAGTCCTCTGGTGGACTCTAAATCTGGGGGGGAAAGTACACCAACAGTTTGCCCAAAGGCACGACAACAGTGTAACGCACCGACTCAGATAGGGATTCTTCCCCTTGAAAACCAAGAGAAGATCTTTCAGCAATTAAAGTGGAGCTTCTTCTTCTACTTACACTTTAAATAACGGATTTTCTCTATAGCTGCCTGTACCGTATCAATCAATATGGGTCATTTTAGCGACACTTCAGTAAAACGAAATAATTTAAAATTGAAAATTTAAATTTAAATTTGAAATTTAAAGGTGTTTGTGCTTTTGGTCTCCTTTTTTGCCATTGCTGTTTTTTTAGGAAAATTAGGAACATTTTTTAGGGACATTTATTTTGTACAAAATATTTAGTTTTTCTTAATCGCTGAATTTATTGATGAACAAAACACGACAGCCGTTTTTCTTATTCTGCCAAAAGTTTAAATTGGACGGCATAATCGCTCAACAGATATATAACTGGGGTTCGGACGTGGGTTATATGGGTACTCTCTCAGAGTCCACAGCTAAGTGTTTCATGTTACTCTAAACTGCTCATACTGTGTGTGAGCTTTGTTTTTCCAGGACAGGCTCCAAATCACCATAACCCTACACCAGGACAATTGGTTATTATAATAAACAAATGAGTAACATTATATGTAATCGTTTTGTATTCTTTCTTAGACTTGTGAGCAACTTTGCAAAATCATGTTTAAAAGTTACACAGTTCTTACCACCGTGTGTCCCCCTCTGACCCGCTGTAGTGACCCTCCCTGTTCTGAGTACACTGGAGATCCAATATCCAGCAGAAGGGGGACGAGCATCTATCAGCTGCAGCTGCAAGAACCGGACCTGCCAAGCTGTGTTCTGGTTCTGGATGGGCAGCAAGACACATGGCAACCCGCAGTTCCTCCTCTACTACAACAATGCAGAGCGCACCAATTTTGCCAATTTGGAAGACAGCAAAAGGCTCAAGTGTAGCAAATCGGATGGAATTCGGACAACTTACACGCTGAGCATCATTTCTGTAAATAAGATTGACACTGGGCGCTACTTCTGCCTCCTCCAGTACCCCAGTGGTGCAGAGCCTGCGGTCCCTGGGACTGAGTTGAGGCCAGGAGGTGGGTCACTAAGTCAGAATTCCCTGCTTTCTGAAAGCACTTTCTTCGAATAAACATATTAATTGCTTATAAATGTAAAATGTTAAATTGGTTTCTTTGCTTCAGTACTTCCTTTCCTTTTTCCTCTATGTGTGTGTGTGTGTGTGTGTGTGTGTGTGGATTCACTTGTACCTTTATACTTCTGGCTTTTTGCAAAGCACCTTGAATATATTTAAAATAAATTTGTGTGCACTCCATAATAATCTAAATTACTTCAACATGAGTCAATTCATGAAATCCAGCGACTGGAGACTTCGCTGGTCATCGGTCGTTTGGTTTGGGAAATGGAACGTCCTGGTGATGCAGTCCCACCATCTTGTTTATATTTTCAAATAGTCATTTTATCTTAATCGCCTACTCTGTTTTTCATTCAGAATCACCGCCAACTGCTCCACCCCCCACCAAGAGGCCAAAGAAACCCCCGCCGTGCATCTGTAAGAAGCCGGTGCTGAAGTACCCCCCTCGAGGTAGGTGACCAAGAATGGGCGTTGACCTGTTCCTACTGATCCCCCCCAGGTGAACCACACATCAGAACAGCATCAGCAGAAATCTCTCCCCGCTGGGTAGAAAAAAAAGTCGCCCTCCACCGTAGATATCAGCATCATTTGAAATAAAGTGGCCCCTGTAAAGCTGTGGTAGTAGTGAAGAGCAGACAGGTGCATTATGGGCGCACTGGATCCAACACTGACAAAATCAAGCTGCACAGTTTTTGTATGTGAAATGCCATGAGTTTGTCTTTGCTTCAAGCGTGTGTGTCCAACTTTCCCAGATTGCAACCCTCATATTCAGTGGTCACTGGTTGGAATTCTCCTCGGTTTGGCCGCAGTTTTGATCAGCACACTTTACTACTTCAGCCGTGAGTGACTTTTGGCCTGTTCATTCAAATGGGTGTTAATGACAAACAGTGATTTTTAATGTACAAGGTAATGGTACGTGTGATGATTTTTCAAAAAGGCTGTTTAGTTACACTCTCATGGTGGGATGGTCCACAATTAATTTACTATGTATGTAAGGAGCAAAAATATAAATGTTTTTAAATGGGCCTCTATAGTATTGCAAAAGTATTGCTGCAGTTGTGTGTTAACATACACCGCGGCTTGTCGGAACAGAAAACACAGCTAATAAATATGTTAATATGTGTGGAATTTATCTTGCGCGAACTCCTCTTTCAGGACTTCCAAAGAAGTGTCGCCACAAGTTTGCCAAGTAAGAATCCCTCACTCCTTCACCCACCGACAAACACGCCAAGCATCCATTTAACTGTATTTATCTCTCACTTCCCTCTTTCTTCTCACCCTCTTTCCCTCCACGTTCGCAGTCGTTCCCGGGGTTCTTCGTTCACCACGGTGTCGTCTAAGGTGTGTTTGTCTTTTGTGTCCCCTTAGAAAACACCAACTGATGTGATGCGAAGCTGGACCACACACAGGTGGGACTTTTCTCTCGTGTGCCACATGGCCGCTGCAGGTGCAAACGCAGAATGCAGCGCAGCGCCGGCAAACACGCGTAACTGTACCTGTGCTGCGTTTAACACACTTTTAACAGCTACGTGACAAGAACCCACATTTTTAGTACAAAGCAAAGTTGCCACACCTGTTTTGTCGTTACAAGTAGTTTCTGCACTTAAAAAAACGTTCACAACACAAACACGAAAAATTTTTGCTGCGTTAAGGTTGCTTTAGTGTTGCCTTACATTGGTTTTTAAAGTAATTTCTGTGTGTATTTTTATGTTCTGTCACGACTGTTTATGAATGTGTTGAGTAAATATATAATAAAATTAACAGGGATTGGAATTGTATGAAAGGTAACACAGCATTAGTAAATCTATTTTTATTTGAAGATTCTGGACTTTAGTTGTAGAATTTTTGAATGTGTCCTCCACTTTCTACTGGTTTTGTTGTTCAGTCTTCTGTCCACCTGACACTGGGTTACCCCCCCCCCCTCCCCAGGCTCCAGTTGGCTTTTTGTGGTTTTCCCCTCCATCCTTTGCTCTTCTCTAGAACGAAATCATCATGGAAAATTGTGTAAATAAAATTTTATCATGTCAAATGGTCATAAAGGATATACTATGTGTCACTGCAGTATTTTATAGAAAAATGAGCGTTGTGTGTCGCTGCATATTTTTGTATTATGTGAAATATTGGTCATGTTTTAATTGCAAACAACTATACATCATCCTGGTTTGATGTGTTTCTATGTATTGTAACCATTAAACTTTTGCTGCAGGATTTACTTAAGCTTTTGTTCTGCTGTGTTCTTTCTTGACAACATCAACTGTGCAGAAGTTCTTTGTCCCTCAGCTCAGAAGGTCAAACAATGTCCAGCCAGGAGATCCTGCCATTGTTTTGTCGGCTCACAGTTGGGGCTGTAGGACCCAGGCTGCACACAAAAAAAGCCGAACCATGTTTGACCAGTGATGTTTAGGGGGACCATTTTTTCTTTCTGTAAGGAATTCTACTAAGAACAAAACCAGCGTAATGTCAACACAGAACTTCCTGTTTTGTGAGTTCCGGAAAACACCACCTTATATGGGTGTCCTTGCAGACCCAAAAGGAACCGTGTCAGGGACACGAAACAGGTTTGGAGTCGAGGTGATTTTAAGAAGTGCATCTCACATTTGTTGCCCAGCACATTTGCTCCCTTTTTGTTCATTTCACGTCATGCTTCCCTTCAGTTGTGGGATAGTGTTTCACATTTAGGACAACCTACCTATTTCAGATCGCTGGCGTGGTCAAGCGAACGATGCCCGGTGAAATGCAGCGTGCAAAGAACTGCACAAAAAATATGCGCTATGAGAATGAAGGCAAAGGAGATGATTTATAAGGCAAAAGAAATTATAAAAGTAACTATTCTTGGCCATTTTTTGTGAAGTGGGGTGTTTGCCTTTGACTAACTGGTTATAGCTCCTGTTAAGAACCAGGTCTCCATCTCCGTCTTCCTCCTATTCATTACACGACTTCGCCGGACTTCCTGCTTCTCCGCTGAACCTGCCCGACAGGAAAAATGTACTTTCGAACTCAATAAAAATGAATTTGCGTTGGTGAAATGTCACAGATAAATATTTGGGATCCTAACGTTTGTTTGTAAAGTGGAGGAAGGAGCCGCTAAAATTCCTCCGAGCCTGAAGCAGGACAGTCTGTGGCACCTTGTTCTTCTGCCGCTTTTATTCTGCAACGTTTCCTGCCACACGCTTATTAAACGGGGGTCTTCCGTGTTGCCAGACGTCGCTCGTACAATTACATTATTATTCGCTGCACCGCACTTGGGCGATTTCTCTTAAATATTGCCATATTTTTTTCAAAGGCTCAGTTAATACTCTTGTGGCTTGGAAAACGATTCTGGCAATAATGTCACTCGCCTGACCAAATCGAGTGATCAGAACACCTTCCTGTATGAGTGTGTGTGTGTGTGTGTGTGTGTGTGTATGAAAGAGAGAAAAAAGGAGTGGGGGGGGGGGGCGGTGCCCTTTGCGAAACTATCTCTACATCGGGAACCCGGAGGAACGCTTTGACTTTGAGCCTCTCGTTGGAAGACAGAAACAAAGAGACCACACACAGACCACAGGCCTCGCCACACACAGAGAAAGCGAAAGAAAGAGAGAAAGACGCAGTGAAAAACGGGGGGGGGGGTGGAGAGGTGGGAGGAGGGGAGTTAGCTTCTTATGTAATGTGCATAAAAAATTCTCCTAAATTGCGCAAAAAAGCAATTTTATTTTACAGATCAGCAGGTTGTGAGTAGAACACAAGGGCGGCAAATATCACACGAGTCTCGAACGTGTCAGTTCAGAGTCCCAGGAGATGCGCTAGTGTTGCGTTCCTCA
This sequence comes from Arapaima gigas, assembly GCA_900497675.1. Classification (NCBI taxonomy): domain Eukaryota; kingdom Metazoa; phylum Chordata; class Actinopteri; order Osteoglossiformes; family Osteoglossidae; genus Arapaima; species Arapaima gigas. The sequence continues at coordinate 205,622 of UFQX01000312.1, forward strand.
GCCGTATGAAGAGAGTCAACTGTAGCTGGAAGTCACTAAGGATGAAAGTGTCAAAATGGCACTCCTTTAAATGACTGTGTTTGGTGTCTTTGTCCTTTCTCTCTGAGCGCCTGGTGCGTGAGGTTCGAATCCAATGTGTGCAAGTTGTGCATTATTGCGAGTGATTTCCAGCACGAGAGAACACAGCTGCACAGTACAGCTGCACTCATATCTGTGTGTGTGTGTGTGTGTGTGTGTGTGTGTGGTCGGCAGTATGTAGAGTAGGCCATACTGGTGTCACACTCTCTTCTCTTCTTTGAACCCGCACCTGAAAACACAGCCCAGGCTGCGTCTCCACACCACCCTTGAAATACGTTACCATTGACCACTTATCCCGAGGAGGGTCGCAGCGGTCTGGAACCTATCCTGGAAGCAGAGGGCACTGGGGTATGAAACAGCCCCCTGGATGGGTCAGCAGTTCATCACAGGGTGACCACACACACATTATTGGTAAGTTAGAGAGACCAATTAACCTGAAACACACGTCTTTGGACTGGGGGAGGACCCCAGAGCACCCAGGAACCCCAAAAAGACAGGGAGAACATGCAAACTCCACGCCAGATTCAAACTCACACCCAACCAGCTCTGGCACGGTGAAGCAGCTGCACTTCTCGCTGAGCCTCTGTGTTCCCCGCCAACCTCAAATTTTTTCTTTTTAATTATAGTTTCCTTCCAGTATCACAACAAAAAAGTCCTTTTGTAGCTTTTACCCCTGACAGTGTTCCAAAGCCAAATGTCCATCACTGGTGAATGAAAGCATGTCTTAAAACATATTGACCCATTTTACTTAATAGTAAATTTACTTATTATTAAATTCCCAGTAACTCGCGTCATTTTCAAGGACCTCTAACCTCAAAGTTGACCTCCTCAACTTTGGACTGTATTTCAGTTAAAGTCAAAGCAAAGTGACATGACAAATAAATTCATTTTGGAAAAGTCCAAACTGTGCAGTTCACTTGAACTGTCCCCTAATTTCCTTCACTCCAGTTGACAGCTTTTTAAAATCGTGAGCAGTAATGTGGACTGTGTGTCTAGTCTGTTGGTTCAGAAGTGTAAAAAAATGAACTTTCACACCGGACTAGAAAATAAGGTGGTTCGATAGGTCATTTAAAACTTAATGAACAATAAGAAAAATATTCAAAATTAGAGTTTTGGGTAGATGTGGAAATGTAAACAAAAGGATCAAATACATGACACTATTAAAATATGACAAATTCACCATATATCCTATTTCAAATAACTGCAAAATGTAATCTAATCAAGTATTAGGTTTACTTTAGGCATCTGTCGCTGCTACTTTTAAAATGATATTTTCAAATAGCATTTTTATAAATTACAACTGTCACCAATGGATACATTTTATATACAGTATTAGATATCGTGTTTTTTATACCTTATACTGCAAAACTCTTCATGGCATAAATAGTAAAACTTGTGTCTGAAAAGTTCACGATAATAGACTTCAATTTCACCTGTAAAAATTAATTTCCCTGCCTATTCATTGCATTAAAAATACATTGTGTTCTGAAAAAAACTTAATCACAGCAAAAAAATACAATTATCGATACAGGATTCTGTTTACAGCTATATAGTATTTATACTATTAATATCCATGTCAGAAATATTAATTACGTTTTAATTTGCTTTTTGGCTGTAATATAACCCTTCAAACAGTCGCAGTAATAAGTGTTTTGCAGACCTTTGAAAAAGGAGCTTAATGTGACTGAATTGAGCGTCATGGATCTGGCAACCTTCTGTGGTGCAGAACAAAAATGATCCACTGGCATCAAGGTCAAGATGAGGAACATGTGCTACAACATCAACGTGATCCTTCATTCCACTGACACAGGAAGTCCAGCCAAGATCTCACTAAATGAACACGGCAAACAAATAAGACTAAGAGTAACAAAGTTAAACTTTATCTAAGTAAATAACTGCACTGTAAACCAAAAACAAAGGTCCATTCAGAGTTTTATTATTTTTTTTTCCATTTGGCCCTCAGTTTTACTTACTGATCATCTCCTGGTTTGCAGGGTCAACGCAATTTGCTGTGTCTTATCTTCTTCAGCGAAGGTGGCAGTTTGAGGTCCAGAGTAACAGACAGGAGAACCTGAGGCTGCTGCTCACCCACACGCAGCTCAGAGGATCGATGTCAACAGGGCGGCTTTCAGGAGGGATCCCAAACTCTTGAGACCCCACTGACTCAAAAAGGGGACCTCCGTGTGGGTCTCTGCTGTGAAAGAGAAACTCATAGCGAGGAATATTTGACTCATTTCTCTGCTGGTCCAGCAGGTGGTGATGGAAACATGAATGGGCTGGTTAACAGTAAACCCCTGCTGTCTGTCTCTGGACACCTACACCTTTTGTTGAAAAACAGAATCCCCCTGCTGAGCTGTCTGAATCAGACGCGGGAGGATCGCAAAGTCTTCCCCGGACCGTCACCGAGACATTTGCTTTGCACTCATCCCTTCATTAGACCCCCCAGCTTCTCCGCTTAACTAACCAATTCATGTTAAATCATCCATCCATCAACGTGGTACATTTGCAACATCAAAATTTTGCATGCGAATCAAAAGTGTCTTTGACACCTCTGATTTTGTTTCCCACCATTCTCCTTAACCCTTGAAATGGTTGGAGACAAGAAGGCCGGGACAACAGCTGTCTGGGAGATGGTAGAACTGACCTGCCCAGAACCAACCATCATACTACGTTCAGAATCACTCATTTTGCCCTTTTTGATGCTCAAATGAACAGCAACCGATGCTAAAAACGCTGCCCAATTTACACCCCACACCACAGTCATGTGACATATGACTTGTTGAAACGTACAATTTGTGTGAAGGTGGGGGGTGTACCTAATAAAACGGCAACTCGGTGTATGTCAAAATACAATAGCTACCATATATAATGATGAAGTCATAAATGAGAGCCTGAACTTTACGTGGTAAAATACGCCTCATGTCAAGGATTGAAACAAGAGGACACGAATTATCTTCTGACCATGGTGGCGATCAGAGACCTGCTGCCAACGTCCAACACTCATCTTCAGGGATCACTGCAAATCATTTCTGATGTATAAACACCCTGAAGCTATACAACTTTTACACCAGGTTATACTGTAACTCTCTCATGACATCCAACAGCTGGCTGAGGAGCGTAGCCAGTCCTGCCCGACAGCGTAATTTCCGGCCAAAATTCTCCACGTTTCAAATCAGCACCAGGTAATATTAAAATATTAAAATAAATAGCGAAAAGAACTGATTCATATGAAATCACGGTACTAATACACCTAAACAACAGTGTTTGAGCTCCCAGGTTTATGAGTTCCTGATATATTAGCCTGTCTTCTCAGGCTTTGCCTCCTGTGGCCCGTGTTCAAACACACGTTCTGGACAGACCTTTACAGAAGGTAAATTATGTTGTCCCCCCCCCCCCCCCCCCATTTCACACCGTTTTCCTTTATTTTTTACATAAATGTGACTATTAAATGTTGCTGTTGCTGCAATGNCCCCCCCCCCCCTCCCTATTTCACACCGTTTTCCTTTATTTTTTACATAAATGTGACTATTAAATGTTGCTGTTGCTGCAATGGACAGAAACATAATGTGTGACACTGAAAAGGAACCGCAAACAAACAAGCAAATGCACATCAGTTCTGTATTTTAGTCCTAAGGCCTCAGCTGGCAAGTTCACCTCTGGTTTGTCTTAGCAGAAGATGAATAATAACAACATGGAATCAGCTGAAAAAGTCACTCGACCTCAGTCAGTATTTTATTATTTCTTATTTATTTTTTTTTTGAAGTAACATTGATATAATGAGGATCTTCAAGTGGCGGGAAATGATAAATCTTTCAGTATCTACAACTCTGTGCCGAGCAGCACATTAGCAGACATATTTCAAGCGTGGTAAAGGATGCGTGTAAATCCACATCTTTTACCCACATTTCACAAAGTTAAACACCGATCTATATGTTTTCCTGTTCTGAATAATTGTCATTTTAACCATTAATACATTAACGGTGTATAGTTGGACACAGGCAGTGTTTAAAATCACATTCGAGCTCCACAACCATTGATCAAGATATTTACCCACATCTGCCCCAGTAAAACTCACCCCGGTGCGTAAACGGGAAAATACTGGTTTATAAAGCGCGCACAAACCCAACGGGGTAAATGCGCGAGCTTCATGAATACATATAAGGGACCGAAGTTAAATACAACTGTTAGCAAAACTGGACAGTTGGGAAGAAAAATTAACCGTGAAAATCAAAATCGCTCACATATTCGAGGTTTAAGTTGCCACATTTTCGTAAGGAAAGTCAAAGTGCGGCGACGTGTAAACGCCGGTGAATTTGCGGTCCCTTCAGTTGCGCTCGTTGACGTTCATGTAGACCGGGGCGCTGCGGGGGGTCGTTTCCCCACCCCGTTTCGGTTGAAGAAAAATAAGCCAAATGACACAGAACAGAACGAGACGCGAGCGAAGACAGAGCCGAGGCTCTGCGCCCCCCCCACGGGCTCACATTTCCAACGGAACTCGCTCCTCTCCCGCCCACGGGGGGGTCGACACTCACATCCGCGCGCAAAAACTTTTAATTCGCGATTTTCCTGGGGTGGAGGGGGGGGGGGTCAGGTTCTACGCCTGTGAATAAAATTTATGAATTTTACCTTCCTGTATAAGTAGAAATCTGAAACTCCGCTAAGAACCCGACTGAAGCGGTAAAACAACTGGTATGAAAATGTAGTTTTGGTGTAAATCGTCGTGTAAGGTGGCGTCACGGGGACTCGTGGTTTTCGTGTTGTTAAAAGTAGCCCACTTAACACGTGCAGGAGGGCTGTGGCAGCAGGACAGCCCCAGAGAAGCCTCCTGAGGCCTCCAGCAGAGCCCCCCCCCCCCTTTAGTGCTGGATACCAAACTCGTTAACTTTATTTTACAGTCTGAAGGTTCGAATCCCCCTTGTTACTGTAGCCCTATATCCGTGCAAATAGGTAAACTGCTGTTATTACAATGGAATGTGTTTAGTCAGCTGGAACAATAATAATTCTGAGTAGAAATCCAGCTCCCTGTACAGAACATGACACATTCTTAATAAAATCACTGTTTCAATAAAATGTCAAGTCTTCAACTGTGTTCAGACTTTGGTTGACAAAAGTTGGCCAGGGGGGCTCAGAAATAGATAAATCAGGTTTCTTTTTCTTTACGATATTATATCTCTCTACGTTAAAAGCAAAATAGTCACTAACAGCTCCATCTTTTGTAAATGCTAAGAAGAAAATGACACATTTTTATATTTATTCACATTTGGAATGATGTCACTATTCCATTACGTCAGTCAGTAATGCACAGTTTAAAGGCCTGGGAGGTAACAGCCAATGTTCTTAAAAATACGGCCTGATGTTAGTCGTCGCTGCAAGAAGTATGTGAGATGCTCCATCTGAGGAGTGTGAGCACAGGCACTTCCATTTTAATCACAACACACAAAACAGTAAAGCCATTCACTTTTATTCCTTGAAATAACACTTGAAAATGTTTGTCTGCAGTCACCACCACCTGAACAAAAACAAACTCAGTAATACATGCAATTTTCTACTTTGCGTTCTACACCAGTGTACTTTCAGATACATCACAGTGCCCAAAACCCGAACCTTCTTCGAAGACTAATGTCTAAACATCTTTAATGGTCAAGGAAAACAATGCAGGTAAAAAATACCATGTTCAATGCATGTTTGGCAAGGAGAAGTATTAGACAACAGCAGCAGCACCAGCAAAATACTGGGTATAGGTCTCAGCACTGCTAATCTTTGCAGACAGGTGAGGGAAGGGTGCTGGGGTACGTCTTGGAGGAGTTTAAAGATGCCACGTTGCTTCTGGGGATAATATGTGGTCTAATACTTCCCTCCTGAACCTCCATTTAAAACTTCTATTAAATAATGTAACTTGAATGGATTTGTGATGCGTTGTTTAATACATAGAAAACGTATTAAAATTTCAATATAGAATATTCAAATTGTCAAAAAAACATAGTAGTAAACCAGCATTACATAATATCTCAATTATCGTAAACATAATAGCTGTATCTCTCAGTATCTTTACATTCATATTTGGGTTTTCTATATAGCTTCTGAAATCCAGTAAAAAAGGTAAAATGACTAAAAAAACAAAGTATTAAACAAACACCCACAATTTTTTTTAGTATTTTATAGTATTTTGCCAACACGACTAAAGGAGTGGCTTCTGTTTTTAAAGGTGAAACACTTTTGTTTCCGTTACATTTTCACCATCACCTCTGTAAATACACAAAACGTCTGTTCAGATGCTGGAAAGCAGGTTTTCTGCACACCACTACGCGCTAAATAGGAATGTTTGTCCGTGGAGAACTGCAGCTTAATGCCTCAGAGGTTGACATTTCCCAGCCTGTAAGGAAACAGAAAGTGGGAGTTTTCAGCATCACAACACAACAGCGATACAGATATTAGCTCTTCTCTAGAATACTTGACTGAGTCATAAAACACCACGTTAATGTTGATACGACGTGAGCAACATAATCATTTTGGCCCATGTAGAAGTATAATTGCATTAAGACAAGAAAACATGTTTTGAAAGCCCCCACTTGTCTCTTTCTGGACAGCAGGTGGCGTAGTAGTTAGGGTTGATGCCTTGTACTCAAACTCTTTGAATTCCTGAATTCCTTTGAATTATTATTATTATTGTTATTATTATTATTATTATTGTTATTATTATTATTATTATTTTTATTATTTATTTGTCCTCTGAAGCCCTGGTACAGACTATTTCTCTACTGTTGGCTCCTTACCTCAGGGGTCTATCTTGTGACAGGCAACACATCTGATCCATGTTGTCCAGGACCGTCACCACTGGCTGCCATATTCTCTACTGTGGCCCCCTGAAATGAGGAAAATGAGTGAAAAAGTCAAACTTTCCTACACCTTGGACTCAGTTCAGCAATAATGCAGCAAAAAATGCCAAATAGTGTTTTAAAAGGCCCGCAGTGGTCAACTTTAGTCCCGGGGGTTGGCAAGGTTTTCAGTCCTTTTCAGCTCTATGTTACTATATTGCCATTTTTTTAGAGATTCGTATTTTCCCTACCAGGGTAAACATGCAGCCGTTTGATCCTGGAGGCAAAATTAAAAGCTGATGGTCTGTGGCCTTCAACGACTGTTTGTCGTCATTTTTTCTTATTCAGAAGAAAACTTTAGTAAAAGCGCTTCATGAAAATACGTAAGAATTACGCAATTTAATATTTAATAAATATCAGAAGATATTTAATGGAAAACTGGTCAATGTGTTTGTCCAGATCATCGGATATAATCTGGATGTATATGAAAGCTGTACTGGGAAATATATTAAACTCTGTTTCATTTATTTTCTCTGTATATAAAAACATGTATTTATCCAGCTGATTTATAACAAGTACTCTAATTCAATGTGTGCTGTATTATTATTGTTAAACAAAAGCCTTATTTTTTAAAGGAAAGTAAATCACAATTATTATGAGTGTAATAATTACGCATGTTATGTTATTTATGACATTAAATCAGGAAAATAGTCATTGGTAAAAATAAGTATATATTTTATTTTGTCATAACAAAAATTAAATGCAATATTATAAACACCGAAAAGCAGATTATTCCAGAGGTATTTAAGTTCATTATTAAGTTCTGAGATTCAGATGTTTAGTTTTCCGTTTTTGTCTGGTTTACCTCTGAGACATTTTTTTCCATTAAAATGTGCATTATGATGAATTAAGTTCCAATTAAAAATGTTCTAATACCAGTTCAGTACAAGTAAATGTTTCACAACATGCACATCTCTCATACTGATTTCTGTTCAACTGCATTCGATTCTGATGATGTTCTCTGGGGGGTGAAAGTGAGATCCGAGAACATATGAGGGAATCTTTGAATCCTCAATCCTTCGTCTGACATCATACATGTACCCTGCAGAGAACCGGTTACTGTCCTGATGCTGCACATGATCTGAATTAAAATATATGAATTTTACCTTTCTGAGGGTAACATCTTTCTCATGGTTCTGCTCTCCATCCTTAAAGAAACAAACATTCCATATTGTCATGAAACCATAAATGAACCCATCACTATTGTTAAAGGGCAGTAATTGAAGCAATTCTGTCAATTTTTCTTGATTCTAACACCAACCACTGATGTTTTTGGAAAGCGGTAGCTTGGGGGAAGTGTGTCGTCTCTCTCTCCAAGTTTCGGCACGTGCTTTGCCACAATAACAGTCTGCAGTGGAGTTTGGAAAGTGTCAAATTGTAAATCGAAAGGTAGACCACTCCAATTTGAAGGAAGCAGCCCTGGAGGGCAGCTCACCTCGCAGAGAAATAAGCAAAGATGTAAAGATGCCTAAATATTCACTGTATACAACCTTATCACAGCAACACTAAAAGAGATACATGGCTTAGAAAATGGATGAATGGATAAATGGATGAATAATACTGCAGAAATACTGTGAAATAATGTGTCCTTCACTCCCTCTAAACGGGACCGTCACAAAACTCACCTCAACACAGCCTTCGGATAGGACAGGTGCGGGTTCAGGGTCGAAGCTAGAGCCCATCAAGGTTTCAGAATAAGCATAAAGAACATCGGCTGAGCCTGCAGAGAACTTTGTGGAGATAAACAATGGCAAGTTTTACTTTATGATGTTGCAAAAAAGGCCTTTGCCATTGTATTCTCTGTTAGTTTGAAGCACATATTTCTCAGGATGATTTTCACCTGCTGGTTCGCTTGCATTGGCACATCCACACCACACTTTAAAACTGGCATAACATCTTGTGCAAGGAGGTCTTTCTCCAGGTCCTCAAGGGCAGCATCTACAGAGGACTAAGCCCGCAGAATAAGTGCGAAAGAACTAACAAATCACATTTAGAGCTAAATAACTCACGTTTGAAATGTTTTACTACAGAGAAATATCACTACACTCCAACTACCTGTTTATGGTTTGCTGCAGGGACATCGGAGGCCTGGTGATGAGGGGGATTTAAAGAAAGGTCTCCAGACAGGATGTTCAGGGCTTCTGCAGGGTCCTTTAAAGGCTGAACGGAAATAGCAGAAATAAAACCCATTACTCCACCACAGGCTTTGAAATTCAAAATATACCTTAAATTGTATAAGAGCACGAGGATTTACGGTAGAAAAATGCTGTGATAAAACTGCAAACCACTTTTTTATTGTGCTCTTCGGGTAGCACCACAGTGTAGTACCCAAATACACCTGGAGGCGGCGATAGAGGATTCTGAACCCAAACCTGTTTATTTGGAGCTTGTGGTGCAGTTCCAGATGTTTGGTGAGGAGGGCAACTTTCAGGGGACTTGAAGCCTCCAGACAGAATGTCCAGTGCTTCCGTTGTGTCCATGGAAGGCTAAAAGGGCAAGAGAAACATATTCGACCAGTTCACATCAGTCATTTCCCTTGATGCACCACACCTGAAGACGAATGCCAAAAAACGTACAAAGCCTGACGTACCACTTCGTCCACAACACTTTTGCAAAAACTACACAATTATTGCTTGACAACCATTAGTTAAATCTCTGCTAACATTTAACATAAGAGAAAGAGAACGTGCGCGGTAATACCTCAAATAACACTACCGCCTACGACCGTTTCGCTATAGTGTTATTTTAGCCCTTTTTGGTGATTCATCACAATTAACCTTGTTTTTTTCAAATATTATGTCAAAACAATTTCTGTTGTCCATAAAATTCGGGTGTCTTGTTTGATATTATTAAAGTTTGAATCAGTCTATTTTGTACCATGTTGCACATGAACAGTTTTCAAGCTCTGTTTAAGCAACATGCTGCTATGAACGACCTCTTCCAGCCCTGGTTCTTTACGGGCTGCGTTTCTAGCACATCTAGACCACCAGTATTACTTTAATAAGTGTGTAGGGAGCATCAGTGCTGAGTCTTGCCAAGATCTTGAGGAATGACCAGCTACCTTCATCTCCTCGGGGGCCAGTGGCTGGGCCACGGTCTCCTTTGGGGTCCTGTATTTCGGGGGCAAGCTGTCCTCTCTCTCGCCCACTCGCACCGCGATCGAAGCATGCACGGTGCTCTCCTGTGACAGAGAAAAGCTCATCAGCAAGGTTGATGTTGTTTTTGTCACCTGTCTTCAGACCCACTATAAAGACGTAAGGATTACAAGAGACGCTGTTTACTTTATTAAGCGCTTGGTAAAGATCTTTTCAAACACACCTTCAAACATCTACCTGCACCTAAGAAAACAGTGTTCCAACTCATGATTGTTGACCAACTTACACAAGCTGTTTTCAATTCCCTTCAGTACATTTTCATGTTTTCCCGAGGCTGATTTACCACGTCCCGCTTTTTCATTAGTACCTTCACAACAGGAGTTGAATAGATCTTGGAAGGTTCCACCAGTGGCTTCGGAGCAGGCAGGGTGTCCGCAAGGGCACGCAGGGGCGTGTGGCGATCCTGAGGGAACAGATTTGAGGGACGTGTAATGAATTCTGTGAAGTCACGGCAATAAAAAAAATCTGAACACAAAAAAACATCACATTCAATGAACGAAAGGACCAGAGTAAAAGGTACTTCTATCCATTACCATTAAAATCTTGATGGGACAGCAGACATATGCTCACTATGGGCAACTCAGAGCGACCAATCAAACTGAAACACACGTCTTTGGACTAGGGCAGCAATCCAGAGCACTCGGTCGAAAAGCACACGGACACAGGGAGAAAAGGCATACTCCACGCAGACTGAGCTGGATCACGGCTGACCAGCTCAAGACACCGGTGCTGCTCGACACACCACCGCGTCACCCAAGGTCAGTTCTATTTTATAATGTTTGTATATTACATTATAATGTAATGTTTGCCTTTGAATGTTATATTTTCATTCATTCATCCATTATCAATAACTGTTTATCCAAGGCAGCGGCACCAAGGAGGTCCACACTGTGTATAGATGTACTTTACTTCTTCAAAGACTCAAAGAGCCCAGATCAGATATCAGTTGAGCAAAATACTTACCCTGAATTACTCTGCTACAACCCCCTGCTGTATAAATGGACAAATAATTGTAATAGCACTGCAAGCTGCTTCAGAGGCATCAGTTAATAATAATAATAATAATAATAATAATAATGAATCTGCTGTTTCAGTGATGAAATGAAACAGACAGTAATAGATGGTTGTGAATGATTGACATTGTCAAGGTTATATACTGCATCATTTCATTTAAATTTGTTTGTTTAGCAAAATCTTTTCTCCAAAATGACATTCAGTGATTATTATGCTTTAATATTTATTCACGTTAGTTTAGCTGATAATCTTCTCCAAGGTGACTTATAGTGCTACATACACTAATCTCCTTAAAAATGGCACTCTGTGCAAGAGAGTTGTTTTTGACACAAATGCAAATATGAAATTAGTGGTTGCTAATAGATTTTAAATCACTTGCTAACCTATTTCTCAGCCACTGTCATGTGTCACGTGGCAGTAACTAAGGTTTTTGTGCTGTAATCCAACCAACGGTTTAAAGAAATTATGAGGAGCAGTAAATCATTTCTCAGCATCTTCCAGTCCTCTCACCATAAAGCACTTCCATAACTGTCAGCAATTCTGTACATTTCTTCCTAATATTTCATCAGTCATTGTATCCGAAGAAATAAGATCACATTCCGCAAGGCTTCTGGGCCCCAGCAGTCCTCCTAAGGCCTTAAACTGTTTGGAAATCACATGGTGAGGATCCCTGACAAAGATAAACATTGAGATAGGCAGTATTTGTGTTGCCTTTAAGTTTACTTAAACACTCAGCTATTTGATATTAGGTTGTTACTCAAGAGATATAAAACCGCCAGTCAGCCGTCTCAATCTGGATGAACGGCACCAGTTGAAAAAAATCCAACATGTGCTACCTGCCCTCTGCAGACCTCAGGGTAAAAATAACTCTGTAAAATCATCCGCACCCACTGAAAAAGCACTGGTCACACCACTGTTTTCACACAGAAAAAAAGGGAAAAGCTGGAACTCCGCATACTGGCCTGTCAGTGTGTACATCGGTCAGTATCAGAGAAATATTGAGTATTAAATTTAAAATTTCTACAATGATTAAAAGACACTAGGAGGTATCACTAAAGAGCCATAAAGCTTATGAGAAGTGCCACCGCACAAGAAACAAGTCCCAGCATTCGAACAGCGAAAAACAATGAAGAATCCGTACTGTAGCAGCGAGTATCAGCCCACTGCAAGCACTGCGTGAGTATTCACTTACACCCGCCATGATACTCGCAATATTTATTCATCAGGCTATGACCTTCTCTCTACCCGACATCTGCAAAATCCAGCCCTTCCTCTCAGTTTACAAGGCTCAACTTCCAGGTTATGCCATTGCTGACAACTCTTCCAGCATCTACTATCCCTCCTTCCCAGCCCATTCAAAATGATGCTCTTTATCCATGTACGATACTCCTTGCTAAACACACCCAAGTCAATAGCTGTGGTCTGGTTTCCCATTTCTTCCAGGACTCATTTCAACACACTTTTCCTACCACACAGATCCCATGACAGCTTATTTTGGTGACATGGCCCTACTGTTTGCCACATATCTGACTTTCCGCTCTCTGCCCCTCCCCTTTCCCCAAAGATTTTGCATTTCTTCTCCTATCTCCTATCAATATCAGGTCTGCTCTGGCTGACTCTTGAAGACGTGTCTCCTCACACATCCCCTTCTATTTGTCCAGCAGCTGCTCTTCTGTGTCATAGATTATCTGTCTTTTTGCGACATTATTCCTAACAGTTATATCTAGTCCTGGGCTGAGCTTCAGTTACCTGCAGTGCAGTATTTCATATCAGAGCATCATGTCCGACTATTAGCCTTTCAATTTGCTTATATGCTGCGAAAGCCCAATATTATAAGGCGTCGTGAATGAAAGGTGTCGATTAAACAAACAGAAATGCATCGTTTCTTAATGGGATCAACTGAACCTTTTTTTCCCCACAGTGCTTATTTTGTGAGCCAGTAAGCCATCGGTAAGGGATAAAATGTCCCCAAAGCTGCTTAATGTCGCAAATCGGTCCAGATATCACAGCGAAAGGGGTTAAGCTTCAAAAGCGACTGACTCGCTAAAGCTTTCACCAAGGAAAAGAAATCGGTATTTCTCCTTCTGAACACGTGAAGACAATTTGACAAGACAGGGTTTTTGTGATATAATAATTTATTTATTAATTTGCTTAATGCCTCAGGCAAAAAAAGTGCACACACGGTCCCTCTGGGGTAGGTGGAGTTGTTACTTAAAACATTTTTTAAAAATTCTTTTTAAAACGTTAATAGCCCCTTTGTGAGCTTACACCTGAGTGGAAAAAATATGTTGACAGGTGCGTTCACTTGTCAACAAGGTGTGACAAGAGGAAACGTCCTCCTTGTGTGGAACATCACCGAGTATTAAGATAAAGTATGCATGAAAACATCATATTTGCACGCCACCGTTCAGCATGTAGACACAAGAAATCCTGGGAGAAACTGCCTAGAAAATGATGAAGAATGTTCTCACAGCATTGCTAAATCGTAATAAGCTGCAGCCACCAAGTTAGAGTAACATTCTGTCACCAGCATATGTTGGCAAGGAAGCTGCTCACACTGCACTGTGACCCGAGCCTCAGAATGCCATTCGCCCCCTCGGAGAAGCACAGACCATATAAAGCAGAACAGAGATACGGAAGAATGAGAAGCGGAGATAAACTACGGCTGAGGGTAACTGGGAGGACTGACCCTTCACTTAACCCTAGTTCGTGTGGGCCATCACTGACCTCCTAGTTCTTTTTAACTTGCCATCTGTTCCTTTTCAATAAATACCACTTATTATCCCAAGAAATGTAATTTCAGTCATCTGGTTCTTTTAAGATGCTGGGTTCTGTACACCTATTGTTGTATGTGTGTGATGGTCTGGATTCTGGAATTGTCCAAAAAATTGACATGGAACCACTTCCTGTGCTTGAAGTTTGTTCAAATATGTAAAGAAAGAAAAACACACACACACACACACACACACACACACACACACACACAGAAACTGACTTTTCCACAGGAAGTTCTGCTTATTGAATCCACTGAACAAAAGGAAACTTCCTCTTCATAAACTCTACACACAGGCTGGATCAGTACTTAGATACACACATGATGTGTGACAAATAGGGAAAGGCAGGGGTTCCCAAACACTCAGAAGAAACATTACTGACACCAGCAAAGAAAGGTAACAATGAACGGTGGGAGCAGACTAAGATGGAAAGCCCAGACCCTCTTGTTCCCCACAAAGGTCTCCAGCTCCTGCTGGGAGATCCAAAAGCTTTCCCAGACCAAACGAGTGAGATAATCTCTCCAACCTGTCCTGGGTCTGCTTCAGGGTCTCCAGTCATTGGGATGTACCTGGTATCATTCCCAAGGTAGTCGGTTTGCTCACAACATGCCCAAACCACCTCAAGTGGCCCCTCTTGATCCAGAGGATCGACGACTATTCCAAGGCTCAACTGGATTGCCGAGCATCTCACGCTGTCTTGGAAGTTCAGCCCAACAATCCTGTGATGAAACCTAATTTTTGCTATATGTACAGTACTGTGCAAAAGACTTAGGGAAAAATGCTATAAAGTGAGAATGGTTCCAAAAATACTGCCATGAATACTTATTAATCAATAAACCTTCTAAAAAGTGCAGTAGACAAAAAAAACCTCAATCAGATCAATGTTTGGTGGGACCACCCTTTGCCATTAAAACACCATCAATTCTCTTATGCAAACTTGCATGCAGTTTAAGGTAGAGGTTGGTAGGTTCTTCCAAACATTTTGAGGACCTGGCCACAGTTCTTCTGCAGACTTTGACTGTCTCTGCATGTCCTCCTAGACTGACTTGATCATGTTGAGATCAGGGTTCTCTGGGGACCAGACCATCTGTTGCAGGATTCCTTCTTTTTGCTCAAGATAGTTGTGTATGACTTTTGCACAGTACTGTATCTGCAAACTTTTTCCTCCCACCATTACACAAAGCTCACCAGAGGTGAAGATTCATCACCATGGAATGGTACAGCCCCTCCCCAAAGAGCACAATGTAGAAATGATGGTACTGCGTACTACTGAGTACCAACCTGTTGAGAGGAACAATCTGAACTAATAAGGAAAGGTTACTCAGAAGATGGAAAGTGGGAGCAATTATACAAGCATTCATATATATCAATTATTATTTGATCAATTACTATTGGTCTACTTCAGGGCCATGATGGTCCACCACCCGTCCTGAAGCAGTTCACAGTCTAGACATGACATCAGTCCATTACAGGACAAGTACACACATTCATTCACTCACAAACACACACAACACGCCATTTAAAGTGGCAGAGTCATCTGAAATGCACATCTTTGGGAGGAAACCAGAGCACCCAGAGGAAGCCCACACAAACATACTAGAGAATGTAGAACTACACGCACACACACACACACACACACACACACACACACACACACACACACACACGCACACACACACAGAAGGGCTGTTAGACACCAGCAACAACCAGCATAACACCTCATCACCCAGCGACAGACTTACAGCATCGATTAAGACTACAGAATTAAATTATTATCCCAGAAAAAGACGGCAGCAGAACACAATTCTGCACAAAAAAAACACAAATGCAGAACCTGACCGGAATGAAACATTTTAAAATAGAGCCAAATCTATTGGAAATATCTTTCAAATGATGGAACTATGCCATTAGTACAATGAAAGAAAAATGACTTTAGAATAATTTTTTGAATTAACTGTCCTGATTACATCACATCTCAACCATCATCATGCCCAGTGATTCCAGAACAGACTCTGGAGCCACAAAACTGCTCCGGATTGAGGGATGGCTGGATGGATGGATGGATGGATGGAAGGATGGAATATCAGCTCTACTGGAAGAAGGTTCTAGCTGTGGGTTGGGGGGGATGTGGGCTCTAGAGAAGTAGTTAGTACATTGATTAGCTGTTCCTCTTTTAGAATCAAAGGCTTCTGGTTAAATTCCCACCTCCTGCTACTTGATCAACTTACTTACCCTCAGCTACTTTAAAAAAAAAATACCTGGCTCTTTAAAAGGGTAAATAATTATAACTAGTTTAACAATAATAAGTGTAAGTTGCTTTAGAGAGAAGGGTCAGATAAATACATAGTTGCAGCAGCAGTTCTATATCTAGTCTCTGCTGCGGACAGGTATTTTGTAAGTGCCCTGCAGCCTTCCAAACAGTTTGGAGACATTCATACTCAAAACCACATTTAAAATCAGCAACGTGGGCACATTTCAGATGTTTAAAATGCTGATAAGCCGACAGAGCATCTGGCTGTCGTCCCTTGTACATTTCCCAGAAACACGCCTTGTTCTGAGGAACAGCAGGACACAGATCCCAGTTCATCTCACCAGCTGGAATGTAAGATAAACTGGTGGCAAAACCTGGATCCTGAACGACAAATCTGCCATTCAACAGAAAGGCTCCTTTAACTGTGAGAACAAGCCTTCCTCTATCCCTGGCTGTGCATGCAGCACCCTGCCCATTCCACCAGGCCTTACAGAAGCCATCCTGTCCAAAAGTTCCCGCCTGCAGCACAGCTTTAAAATAAAATATGGCAAAATATGAAAATTTGCGCAAACTGGTGACACGTGGTAAAATTATACCTAATGCTAAAAGCCTCCAGCCTCTGGCCCCGCAGTAGATCTGATCTTCATTTTCCCCAAATTAACAGTCTGTAAGAAAAGGTGAGACCTGACAGCTTTAGAGGTTCTCAGCTCATTAACATTTGATTTTCATTTGTTCTGAGGAGCCATTTAATGATGTGTTGCACCTTGTGGTTTTCTGTACAGCAGTTAACAGCAGCAGTGCCAAGGTGCTGCATTTCCTGCAGGTAAGAGTAAAAACCTGTTTGTATGCAGCCACTCCCAACAAACACATTCCTCCACAGCACACAGCACACATGCAATGCTCAATTACATCCATGTGACTAAAGTCATCATCATAAACCAGTGACATGAACCATACATTTTTATTATACGGATATGGCCTCACCTACAGAGCAAAGTCTTCCTGGACCAGTGCAGCCTCTGATGTGCATTTCACCAAAACACAATGTTATGGTAAAGCTGTTGATGTTTAAAAAAAAATAGAAGAATATACAAATAATTTTCTCATTGCATCCTTATTGGTCCACAAATTGCATGTTTTCTTGGAAGTGTGCGATATCTGAGGGTTCTATAAACCATGTTGTTTAATGGAACCGGGTGAAGAGCACTTTTGCCAGTGCGCTGTGAAACTCAAGGAGCAACGGAATACGTGGAATGAAAAGAAACGGACCCATCGCACCACCCACACCAGAGGAAGTGTGCGCCTCCGTTCGCTCCCGCCAGTCTGCTTCAAACGCGAGACAGAAGAGGCAGAAGAAAGAACGATCAAGAACGACTCAGATGTCTTGTGTATCAAATAGGCTTTAACTGGATACACCCAAAAGGTTAAATGGCAAAACAGACAACAGAATGACAAAAATGAGAAAACTGTTCAAGGGGATTTAACTGGCCACACCTGAAAGAGACTCGGCTGATAAGTTCACAGGCGGGTTCAACTGTCAAATTCCTTCCTAAAATTTGAAGCAGCAACTTCTGGTTATATCTTTCTTACCTACCCTACATACCAATAATATCCTAAAAATGAAAACAAACAGGTAAATAAAGTCTAAATCCCCGAAACCTGTAAATCTAATTTGATTCATAGCCAAAACAAACATTTCCATTTTGTTGAGTCATGTCTTGGACACAGTTGCTCACACATACCGCTTCTGAAATCATTTATAGCTTCAAATCCTTAGTCAATGAGGACATGATTGAAGCTGGAGTGAAACTGCTGCACTCAAATGGGGAAACAGACCCTCAGCATCTCCAGGGTGTTGAAGTCACGCCAAACAATTCCTGACTTTTCAGCTTCAGTGTCCCTGTTTACCCAAGGCACAGGGTACAGGGGGAGTGAAAAGTCAGGTTTGGGCTCGGGGGTGTGCGACTTTACCTTAGTGAGAACATCTGCTTTCCCTGGGCCTTCGGTGCTGGTAGCAGTATTCTTCTGGGCATTCTGCATCACACAAAGAGAGGGAAGCACAGGAAACTCAGTTCCAGTTCATACACCACAGTGAGGCCATCAGTCTTATTGCTCATCGCACTCCCACTCCCTGCAGAACCACCGACGTGAACACACAAGTTCAGAGTTGCAATGACTGGATCAGACCTTCTTAGCAACACATGGAGTCATAATGCAATACATCTCTAAACTCTGATGGGTGTTTGCAAGCATATCACAGGCCTGGAAACGATATGTTTCACCACGACAGTCAATTTACTGCATGGCGATCCTGGCGACAAACATGTCTTCGGTGTCAGAGTTGCAAGCATTCTGTCCGAATAAAAGCAAAACGTCCCCATCAAGGAACACTAAAGATTCCAGTCATTGTAGGTGGGCTAAAATATTTGAAATGTGAATTATTAGCATGTGTGACAAGAACAGTTACACAACAAACCACTATTTCCTAAATTTTCTGTGGCAGGTTTGTTAAGCCCAAGCGTTGTCTGAGCATCCTAAGTACAAAAACCATTATTTTTAAATATTATTGCAAGAACTTATGAGCATTTGCTTCCATTTAACAATGTATGCCTCAATGTGAGCAATAAATCAGTATTGAAGTTTACAATAAGATAAACTTAAGGCTACACACAGTTTAATAATATTTTTCCTGCTACCAGTGGAGGTTATAACATAAACCAGTGTGAAGCCCAAGACTGTACAAACTCCACGGGAATTATGAACATCTTCCATTAGTGTTCAGATCTTCATACTTCTGACTGACAACCAAACCCTGTAGGCCTACTATCTCCCTCCAGCCAGTTACACCTAACTTACCGAGCCGAGCTGTTCTTTGGTTTTAACAACAGCTTTGGGGACATAATTGTGAAAGCAGGACCATTTCTACTGGAACTATTACACCAGAATGAATTACCTGTAACAAGGTTGGAAATGTCTCTCATCAGACTAACATCATACTGGTGACAGCAGCGCAACTGGAGAAACCTGTTTCGGGGTGTGACTGCATATCTTAAATGCACAGTCCTAGAGAACCCCAAGGGTTTTATTAGCCAAAATATCTAACACAACTTTGCTGATTATTTTAGATGCACTGTTGACAGTTTTCATCCCAATTATTTGAATATATACATGTACGTATACAAATAATGGGGACGGAAAATTTGTCTTAGTTAAGTAATGTACACACGTACACATAATATAGTGTTTTTTGTTATTAATGTAATTGTTATGAGCGCTCAGGAACATGGAGGAAGCATTTATAATGGAATAATTAAGAGGCTGAAGCAAAAACACCAGCCCCCGGCAGACTGCCGGACAATTGTCTTCACTGATATAAAAAATTAAACATTTTGCCAATTCTTGGTTGAAACAAATTGGTTTAATAAACCAAAAAATAAATAAAAATTATGGGAATACACAGCAGAGGGGTTAGAGCTAGAGGGTTAGAGAACCCTGTTCCTGCTGAGGGACCCTTGAGAAAGGTACTTACCCTGAGTTAATGCAGCGAAAATTGTAACTGTTTAGGTTAGTAGATTAGCATGCAAAAAAATCACGCTTAGAACCACTCGAGCGAAGTGTCAGTTAAATGAAAAATAATAACAATCACTGTAGGGCTTACTGAGGGTTTTAAAAGATTACTTTGACATGTCCTGGAATGAAAAGGATGACAGTAAGTGACCTCTGATGAGCATTTAACTCAGCACCTGAAATCCCATCAAAAATTTCTTCAAGTGACAGAAAAAGTACACTGGCCTCAAAACCCTTTATTTTCTTAATATAATTTAACAACTGCATTCAAAACGGGCAGTTTTGGAACTAGTAAAACATCCCCAGAATGTGCAAAATTGATTGCAAATTGACATTTGATCCTCGATAACATTTAATATCGCAAACAGGTTTCTGGAAATTAAATATTACTTGAAAACCTTGATTCGCTTGTGATGAATTTCCAGAGGTACAAACTGGAACAGGAAGTGAAGTCTTTTCAGTCTCTTCCAGGAGATCCAGTACTTTACCGCAGTACTTATCAGTGTGATTTATAAAGCAAATACTTATAATAATAAAGCTGTCAAAGGTGTTTAGAGGGACCTGCTGGGCCCTTTGCCCTACAGTGTGTACAGTGTGTGCCTTTTGCTTGATAAATTACATCGATTTATCGATTTTTGGCATCATTACGTCACAGATCGCAGCCGCTGTAATGCAGATTCCCGGCTCCATTCATTCTTCCATTTAACACAGTCGCGAGTTCTGTGGTCTAGAACTTTTTCCAGGAAGGAAGGTGCAGCCTCGACACACACGCCCCTCCACATAGTTTTCTTTAAATAAAACGTCACTACCAAAAAAAGTTACATATTACTGAATTCGATCATCTAAATTGCTAAATGTACTAAATTACACACGATTTCCTCGGGTGGCTTTAAAAAGTTGTGCAAGAATCTACAAAATCTTGTTTTTAACAATAAATCGGGGTTCATCAAAATGAAACAAAGGCGGGTTCGTCACAGCTGTAGCCGCACAGATGTGCGCGAAGAGACGCGGCGGTGACAAGTCGGCGCGTGCGGGAGAAAGTTTAAGGACGTCACCGACAATAGAAGGACCTGGACGGAACACCTGACAAAGTTCAAGCGGAGCCGTACGGGACGCCCCGCAGCGAGCATTTCTGGCCGATAACTTTGCAGAAAAGTTTTCGGAGAAAAATGTTCTGGAAATAAATAAAGTAAACAACGCGAGGGCTGCAGGAGGTTCGGGGCCGGACTGTACTCACGAGCACCATCCAGTACTTTGCGTAAGCCATGGCGGGGCGCCGAGCGGGCCGATCGCAGCCTACCGGAGGAGAGCAGAGAAGCGTCGCCCGCAGCGTTCCGTCGCGCGGCTCTGCTCGGAGCGCTCTGGCGGAGGGGGAGTCTCGCCCCGTTTGTTGCTAAGCAGCATGGGCGGCGTCGGGGGCTCCGTGCCGCGCCGTGATGTCACGGCGCTCCCTCTCCTGCCGCCAATAATCGGCCCTGATCGTCTGTCCCTGTGCAGCCGAACGAGCTAATATACCGAGAAGGTGGCGGTCCGAGCAGATATTGACAGATACGCATCTACACTAGTGCTCCTCATAGTAATAACAACAGTAACTATAACATGTGGGCTGAAGCCTCCAAAGTGCGATCTGATGTTCTCAGTCATGAGAACACTTTCGCTCCCCCCTTTCCTCTGTGACTTCAGTGTCATTCATTTAAGTTACTGAAAATCACCTGCATGTTAAACTTTACCTGCTTTCTCTTCTCTGGTTTTACTGGTCAAACAGTGGACTGTCCGTTTATTTCTAGACTCACCTTCTTGTTACGGCGACGGTTTTTCCTCTTTTTGTTCGGCATCTCGGCTCGTCGGTAAAGCTGATGTGTGCAGGGAGACCCGGAGTCCGGCGCGCGCTGCACTCCGCTGCCCAGGCGGTTTATTTTAAAGCTCCGCGCGCCCCGCCCGTCCGTGAGCGCTGCCCCCCTGTCGCTGAAGAACGGACTTTACCCCCCCGTTAAAATGACAGGCGCAGGTTCTGTTTCGGCGCCGCCTTTCTGTCCCTTGACAAAACGTTTTGCTTTGGAAGGACCTCGGCGCGGGGGGGGGGGGGGGTCGCGACTTAATGTGACCGGGCATTTTGGAGAAGTCAGTGTGAGCAGTGGCTGTCCTGGTGTTTCTTACACGACGGAAGCCTACTGAGACCGAGCAATGCAAAGAACATTTATTTTCATCCTTTTATTTATGCGACACATTGTCCAGCGTGACATACAGTGTTGTTTGTTCAGTAACAAGCAGAGTACCGTTATGTAGCCGTTTATATACCAGTGTATTTTTACTGTAGTATTTCACAAAAAGTACCAAAGGCCTGGTTTAACCTCTGCTGGAGATAAGTCCTTTTATAAAATCAAAGCACAACTCTTAAAAAGGCAAAAGGTAATCCAAAGCAGGACACGTCTATTTCATTTATTTATTTATTTATTTGCTTTGCCAAGGTTCTTTTAAGTTTAAAGCTTTATGACAAATATAACTTTTGTGTGGGATGGTTACAAAAGTGATACTTTTATCTGTGGGGACTAAAGGACACTTATGGAAACAATGAAAATACTCCGAGTTTTGTTTTGCCTTGTCTTTAATGTTTTTTACCAAACACAAGTGATGGTGCGGAACAGCTACTCTTCATAACGTGGCTGATGATAAACATTCAGTGAAAACACTTGTTTTGTAATCAAGAAGAATCTAGAAATTCATAACAAGGCAGTTGCAGAACACAAGTTCAAAACAAAAGGTCAGTAAGTGGTTGCAGTACAGAAATGTGCGGATTATTTTGCTGATCTCGCCACCCCAATATGAACATTTCCAGTGTTTCAACTGCGACCATAGATAGATAGATAGATAGATAGATAGATAGATAGGTTTACAGATAGATATGAACAGAGAGACAGGTCAGAATTTATTCTTTAATCCAGAAGGAAACACAATTCTACAGCAGCATAAATAAAATGATGTAAAAACCAAATAAAAAAGTGGTGAGAGATCATTGGTATAGTGGCGGAGATAATGAAGTCACAAAGGAAGGAAATATCCCAGGCATGAACCTATAAAAAAGATACAATTAAATAATAAAAATAAAAATAGCACTGTAGCTTGATAGCACCAGGACAATAGAAGAACACTATCACACCAACAGTGAGGGACTCTGGCTGGCAGAAATGGCTTCAGTAGATCCTGGATGGTGCAGCATAACTGGTGCTCAAGGATCTCCACTATTCAACCAAGATTACATGTTGAGGATGGGAACCCTTATCCACTATGGCTTGTTCAGAGTCCATTTCTGTTCTAATGTCACCTTCAGAAAGTCCAGCCTCCCAGCACTGAGCCAGCCTTCCTGCTTAGTTTGTTCAGTCTTTCATTTAATTTAAATTACATTTATCCATTCATCAGACACATACAGATAAACACCCACATTTGTCAAAGTACAGTCAGTTAGTTCAACACCAACATTTTTGCCAGCATGCATTACAGGAGTAACTGCATGTAGGACTGATAGGGAGTATAGGGAGGCTTGATAGTGGAGATGATCAGACAGAAGGGAGTAGCAGCAGTCAAGGTTGGACCATAGCTAGGAGGTGTGTGGAGTCTGCTGTGAGACAAGGGTGGATCCTGTAAATGTTACACAGGACATTATCTTGCAGGACTAGAATGTACCTCCAATGTGCTGGGAGAAGCAGAGACTCCAGTCAGTTTTTACTTCCTGCTTTTTAACTGGTGAAGTGGATGAAACAAGCAAATTGCTCAGTGTGGAAGTCCTGAACAGATAGCAGGACCTCCTGACAGGTGAGTCTTGGACATATTGAGCTGTAGATGTTGACCAATCCAAGCATAGATGTCCCAGTGGCCCTCTGTGATATGAGAGCATCACCTCCTCAGCCCATAACCACTACCATCCACCATTTGTGTCACTCTAAGTTTTACACATATATGTGTATTATGCATGTCTCTGTATGTGTACTTGTCCATTTTGTATTTATTTATCTACACATATTTATACTACTGGAGTTTTTACTCATTAGCCCTAATTTATCTATATTGTATAATCTTTTTGTTATCATTATTTACATTTTTTTCATTCCCCTGACTTCTTCCCCCTCCTCGGTGCACCGTGGACCTGTGGATCTTCATTTCATGCCTCCCTTGTAACTGTACTTGCTGCAACATGCTGGTATAATAGTTAAAACAATGACCTCAATACTCTTAAAGACCTGAATCTCTTCAGAAAGTAAAGGCAACTTTGGCACTGCTTTTACAACAGCTCAGTATTGCTAGACCATTCCAACCTGTCCAAGCACAGCTCCAGGTGCATCCCCACCGCCTCCACTTCCACTCCAAAAATAGTCACCAGGCACAAAAAAGTCCTTAGACCTCCTTAAGTCTAGCACTGCCTCTTTTGCCTTGTTTGTGATGAGCTGCGGTTCTGTACTTTTGCCTCGCTCAGCAAAGTCATCCTCCAATCCTCTATACACATTCTACTGTCCCCGATACACTCAACTACCGCTGTATCATCTGAGAATTTCCCCAGACCACGTGAATTAGTTCCTGAAGTTCAGGTGCGCAGGTTGAACAGGAAAAAAAGCAAGACTGTCCTTTGAGGAGCCCAAGCCCAAGTGTCCCTTGAGGAGAAACACAAACTGTGGCCTGGCAGTGAGGTAGGACACAATTCAATTCAGGTCAATTCAATTTATTTTTATAGAGCCCTTGTCTCACCAGAATGACAGAGTACTGAACAATGTTACCAGGAGTACCAGAAAGCAGCAATTAAAATTAACTATAAAGTATGTCATCTGCCACCAAAGGAGAAAAAAAATCTCCCCTATATAGAAAGTGAGGAAAAACAAACCTCTCGGGGTCCGAGTGTCAGTGGCCGCCCACCCCTCCTGGGTATTCTAGTGGGGACACGGTGAACCTGTCCAGATATACACATTAGGTGTATCTACCTGCACTTAGCAAAGTTTCTGCCCCAACAGCCCAGGCTGAATGGGACAGTAAGTATTGGGGACGTGAAAAAGACTTAACCCCCGCAGTGCTGTCTGCCCTGGCCAAGTTTAATTGGTAGATGACTGCGTCTTCCTCTCCATCCTGGAGAAGGAAGCCTCTCTATGGTCATCCTTACTTGAGAGCAACCAGTCAGCGGTTATTTAAATCTGACAGCTGCACTTTGTTTTTTATTGGCACTAAGCAACATGGTTTCCACATCACTGGAGAGCTGACAGAACTCTGAATACTGTACAGACCTTCAGCACTCTTGGTCTAATACTATCAGGCCTCACAAATCTTGCTCTGTCAGGATCCCTTCAGTGCTTTCCTCACCTGGTCAGGTATTAAAGTCAATGGACTGATGGTGGGAGGAAGGCGAGTGATGGTGACAGGAGGAGGCGAAGTGTTGGGATTCAGTAAAGGATTTGGAGGGGTGGCAGGATAAATCAGACAACATAGTCCCCTCTAGATGCCTCCAGCAAACAGGTCACAGCTTTAATGTAACTTATCCACAGAGTAAGTCTGGAAATGATTTAATAACAGCTGTACACGTGCACTTTAGTATATTTGTTGATGACATCAAATGTGTTGTCAACCTACATTGAGGGAAAAGGGTTTCTATTCAGATGCAGAGCACATTAAACTAAAAATGGCAAATGTCAGCTACCCACATAGTGACAAGGAATTGTCTATACGTCTAAAATTTGTCCCTTAAAAGAAAGTTTCAAACTTCCTCATATTTTACAAGATTGCAATCTTGAATATAAACTTAAGATGTTCAGCATTGCCATCGGGAGGAAAACATTAAAGGTCATTTTTAATGTAGTTGGCTTTGTAGCGTTAGATATAAGAGAATGAACATGCAATTTACATTAATTGCTACATTAAGCATAAAATTCTTTACAATTCCTAATACAACAAGAGAATATTTTCAGGAGTATTGGTCTGTATTTTTCCATTTGAAATGGTGGCAAGCAGCACATGGTTAACAAGTTAAACTGGTCCCAGTCAGATTCACTGTGGCTCCATCTTGTGATTTTTATCACCGGAAGCCGGTTTTCACTCTGTACTTAAAGACTTGTGCTTACTAATAAAAGACTATTTTAATAAATGCTTGACAGGTGCATGCAATTCAAAGCACAGGTAATAAAACTTTCTGCAACCCAGTTGTCCAAGTTCAGAACTGGAGAAGGTTAAAATGGGAAACGAAGTGTGTAGTTACGTCCACCCTAGTCAAGCATGTCATGCGAAATGTTTTATTAAATTCCTTGTAAATAACCTCAGCAGCCCACCTACACATTCCTGCCATTTTACGGTGGATGCCGTCAGTTTGAGCGCAGAGCGAAAACACCCCCTAGTGGTTAAAATTTGAAAAAAAAAGGCCGTATGCAGAGCTACTGCATAAATACTTCTCTGCCAGTATTACAATTTAAAGTGACCAGGTTTGTCAAGTTTACTTTTTTCTTTTTTCCTTTAGCTTTAACAGTAGAAGTGCTGAACTGGAGCAACAATGATTTTAACAGCAATCCTGGGAATGTGAAAGGGTACACGTTTGCTGTAAGTGTTCATGTAACAATTCAGATGATATTTGATGTTTGATTCCACGTCCTCTGATCCACACCTTTTTCACACAAACGTGGGTGACTCAAGTGATTCAACTTTCTTCCACTTGGAAAGGTTATACTTGACCCTGAATGAACTCTGGAAGACGTCACCCTTTGGAAATCCTCAAATATTGCTATATGAGCACCTCTACTAAATATTGTAATTGTAATCTTTTGACTCGGAGTTGTATTATGTGCTCGTATGTATTTGCTTTTTCTCTGCATACTGATTTTGTCCCTGTATGGTTGTGCACCAGATTTGTTCCATTCTGCTGTTAAGCAAATTAAAAAAATATGCACTTGTATGTAGAAAGTGAGGAAAGAACAGACTGTTGTTGGATCCACCTTTGTGCAACACAATGCAGTTAGAAACCATTTACAATAGCAGTCTACCGCATACTGAAATAAAACTGACTGGTCTCATTACTTATGTGCATTTTAAGGCTGCAATGGATATAAATGCATGAAATATATTTCATAAACCTGTTTTAAAATAAGATAATATACAGGGACGCATAACTGAGAAAAGAACAACAGAAATGTGACCGATCCTGTATGTTTCTAGACTGTTTTACTGTGAGCAGTAGAGTTCTGACTGTATTACTCAGGAAAAACTAACAGGTTAGACTATTCAAGTATATACATCACCAGTACTGATACATACACACACACGGAGTGAGAAATAATATTGTCCAAATATTGAAATGTACAAATTTATTGAAATTAATACAAAAACTAGATCACCATTTCCCATAACCGATTTAGGCAGGTTTTCATTACCCAAAAAAGGGCTTTTAAATACAATGGCAGAAAAAAACATGCATTTCTCAAAGGGTCACAAGATGCAACCACCCGAGCATCACAGTGAGTTTTATGGCATTTATAACCAACTTCAAAGAGCCTTCGTGATTTTTGTATGCGGGATGTACATTTGTAACATACAAATACATCTGTATATACTGTCATCTATATTTAATTAGTCACTTCTTTGGTTTCACAAGAGTGGCTCTAAACTTTTCAGTTTGATAGTAGTCAGATTCGATGAAGCAAGGAGAGTCATTCAATATAACAAACACGTCCCCATTGACCTCCTTCACAGTGTGGATTCTCTGCTTATTGCCTTTGGAAATCCATGTGGGATTGGGGACCGCTGCTGTTGGATCGACAGCTTGGTACAAACATTCCCCTTCCAAAAGTGTAATCTTGTACTTGTGCCATGGACATACAACACACAACTTGTCATTGAATTCCTGCATGCAAAGTAGAGACAGGGAGATACAGGTGAATTAGTTGCTCTTCTGAGAGATTACTTTAAGATCAAACACTAGGTGACAACCTTTAAAAAAAAAGAGATGAAAATGATGACCTACCTCAATATCTCCGTTTTGCAGTGGTCCCCCAGAATCTGCCAAAATTAAATACAATAAATGTGAAGCAATGCAGATTCAATCTTTACAGCTAACCCTGGTGTGCAATGTGAAATTAGGAATAAAGTGGTTTGAGATGTTACAGTAAGAGCTGCATAATGGGGAACTGTTATAAAAACTGAGTAAACAAAACAGAATATCTCCAACAGTAGATGCACAGTACTTACGATAGCAGCGCATGTCCATAGCATGGAACACACCATTATAGTAAAGAACCAGGACGTCTCTTCCATTAATGAATTTTGTGATCTTTTTGGCCCGAATAATATCTTCCTTTTTTCCTACAAAATATGAGGGTGGTGATGCTGAGTCCGTACCCTCCTCAGCAGACATGATAGAGACCAGGACCTTCTTCTTCTTCTTCTTCTTCTTAGCAGACTCGGACAGAGCATCAAAGAGGCCGCCGAGTTTGATCGCAATTTATTACGGCTATTAAAACAAAGAGAGGAAAGAGTTTATTGCTGCTCACTGCAAAAACACAAAGAAAATAAAATTAACATGGAACATTTATGGCAATAAAGGAACACTGAAAATCACTTATTTCCTGCACTGAGCGCAGTCCTTCAACTCTGCTGTACAGTTTGATAAGTTATTGTCAAAATTTCTGCCCTTGTGCTTTGGTTACCAGTCACGTGCTCTATTTAAGCACTATTTTTATTTATTTATCTAGCAGACACTCCAGAGGTATATTTGTGCATGTATCGGTTTAATTTTTTTTTTTTTACAAATGATAATATATATATTCAAAAACGACATTTTACAGGCCCACTTACCTTTATATCACAGCGTTGGACACCTATGGGCTTTAAAGCTACGGAGCTAAAGATGTGCCAGCGGGTTCTAGTCGAGGGCTGTGACCGGGAGGGGAGGGAAGGGGACCCCCTATCGGGACAGGGCAGCCCAGATCACACGAAACACTCAGATAACGGCTCACAGATGCGGGTTTTTGATGCATTTATCACTCTTACACATGTGGACCCGAAGATACCTCTGAAAGTCCTGCGACCCAACCTGACTTTTCCCACCGACGTACAAACAGATCTATGTTTCAGCGATTCGATTAATGTTATGTTGGACGATCTGTTTATTTGCTGGAATTCTCTGGTGTTCCTTATAAACCAGTATGTCGTCCTCGCCAATAAACTGACCAGAATGCGTTCTTACAAGCATATAAAAATGTGCTGCTTCAGCCAGTAACTCTTTCATTCAGTGGCTGAACAAACAGCTTTTATTGAGTTCGGCGATTGCAGATTTTAAAAGAGGAGCAATTTCTCAAACTATACACGTGGGTTAAGACAAAAAATATTCTACTATTTTAACGTCCGACTTGAGATTAAGGAGGTATAAATAGGGTAATAAGCATACCAGTTTACACTAAATTCCTTTACTGACCTCCATAGCACCGGAAGTCCCGCCCCCACGCGCAGCAGACCCGGAAGTGACTCGAGCTGGCAT
This sequence comes from Arapaima gigas, assembly GCA_900497675.1. NCBI lineage: Eukaryota > Metazoa > Chordata > Actinopteri > Osteoglossiformes > Osteoglossidae > Arapaima > Arapaima gigas. The sequence goes on from UFQX01000312.1 coordinate 234,829, forward strand.
AACTACAAGGTGTAAAACATTGATTTATTCTTGGACACAATGTAATCTTACCAGCTGTATGTTTTTATTATTATTATTATTATTATTATCATTCTAATTGTAATATTTTCAGTTATTTATGTTTTTTTAGTGTTTAATATAGCTGTGTTTCCCCACTGTTATCTGTTTCCAATTGCATCTTCTGCTGTTGTTCTGTATGCACTTTTTCATAATGTTTGCATTTAAAAAATAGCTACAAGGTGTTTCTATAGTCGATCCAACTGATACTCCTTGTGGAAGAGTCTGTTTCATACAGACCTTCTTAACTAGAAAAAGCGTACCTGTTGCTCTATTTCACAATGAGGTTGTCTTCTTACCTTATGTTATGGCTTATTTGAGTTACTTTGTTAACCACGTTATTGGGAGAAAGTTTGCCTGCTACATCCCAGATACCTTACAACAAAGGTAGAAGTAGTCTCCTTCAAGATCATGCATAAAATTTACCATGGAAAACATTTTCTCCACAAATTCAAGGAAGGTGTACATATGAACTGTTATTTGTTTTTGATGCAGCCTGAAACTGCCTCACATTTTCTTGCATTGTAAGTTGCATTAAACACTGTGGTTACAGGTTTCATTGTTCACAAATGATATGAGTATATTTTAAAAGGTACTTAAAAAACTGTGTTACTTTTTTTTTCCAAATTTTATCCCAATTTTACCTGTTTACAGTCTAAATTTCTTGATTTTATGCAGTCAGTTATGGTATGTCTGTATTTCAGCTGTGTGCCATGTAGTGTTTGTACACTGGATGTTTTTCCCTCACGGGCCTCACAGAGACCAGAAGAGCACCGAGGAGCCCGTGTGGCGCAGCACACGTGACCCTGGAGTCTGAGTTGAAATGGAGGCCCTATAGTTGCAGTGCAGCACAGCACAGACAGCAGTGCAGAGCTGGACCAATGGTATTTCGCAATGTGTTAATTTGTTGTTGGCACCTGAAAACATATTCATTTAAACTATTTAATGAACCGTGAAAATTGCCCCACAATGTTTTGCGTTCAGTTACTGAAGTAGCTGATACACTGGGCAAACTGTAATTTTGTTTTCAAAAATGCAGACAAAGAAACAGCTTTCCTTAGAAATTTGTCAGTCTTTTGTTTTGAAAGATGAAGGCTATTCCATGCATTAGATTGCCAAGAAACTGAAGATTTCATGCAAAGGTGTGCATTACTGTTGTCAAAAAGAGAACCGGATGTTTTCGAGGACAGAAGAAGAGGTGGAAGGCCCAGATACACAACTACACAAGACAACCGCATCAGAGTCTTTACTTTGAGAAACAGGCACTTCTGACAAGACGACTCAGGGATGCTGGCCTAACTTCTCAAACTGGCAAACAAGAAAAAAAGGATGTAAAGGATAAAATGTTAAAAGAACACAAGTACTGGACATTAGATGATTGGAAAAGAATCTTACGGACAGATGAATCTAAGCTTTTTGTCTTTTGGATCAAAGGAAAGAACATATGTGAACAAAGGGTAAATGAAAGGATGCTGGAAGAGTGCATCGCACCATCTGTCAAGCATTGTGGAGGAAATGTAATGGTATGGTGCTCCTTTTGTGCTGGTGAGGTGGGAGACTTACACCAAGTCCAAGGAATCATAAAGTCTGTGAGAAGTGCCCTACAGGGTGAAAGTTCACCTTAATATCTTGAGAAACTGACAAGTAGAATACTGAATGTCCGCAAGGTTGACATTGCTGCACATGGGAGATTATTTGATGAATACAATATAAGTTATTTCAAATATTAATTTGTGCCATTAATGACTTGATAGTATTTTTAATATCAATTTAATGATAAAATGTACATTTCAAATGGAACAATGAGTTTTTACCTTTTAAAACATTTGAGTTCTGAACTTAGTCACAATTTTTAGTGCAACTTACAATCCCAGAAAAGGATGAATAAATGTATCAATTTCTTTCAAAAAACTTGAAAATTCCTTTGTGATTGTTTTCTACAATAGTGTATATTTACTCTTAATGTTTTTTTTATATGCTTCCCCAGTTGTGCTTGATTTGTCATTGCGTTGCTATTCCTTTGTTAAATTGTTCTTTCAATTAAAAATAAAAACTTATGGGTATCTCAAAAATACGTACACATTTCACATTTGACACTTCCTTGTTGAATTGAAGTGCCTGGGATGTTAATGGATAACATTTTGAACACCTGGCCAAATTCACAGTATGTTGCAAATCCTTCTTTATGTCAACCAAACATCTGCCTCCAGTAAATTATGGAAGGAGCATTTTTTTGGCTATCAAAGTTTTTGAGACACTTTGAAGTACAGTGGTACATGTACGCATTACAAATAAACAATAAGGAAAAGTACATAATTTTTACACATTTTTCAGATACGTACCAGGGTACATTTCCTTACGTTACTACGTTACTACTGTCTACCAATGGACTTTGTCCATCCCTGGCCTCCAAACACACTCCCGCCCTTATACACAAACAAAGTTTACACAAGGCAACTACACTGTCACTGAGTTTTAATTCCACATCTCACTGTTGTGACTAAGAGCAGCGCCTAAGTTTATTGAATTTTTCTTAATGTGATGGAGTGGTGATCCTAAACAAGAATGCAGAACATAAACTATAGATATTCACACACACAACTTTCAAGTTTAAATGTTACAATATAGGTACAGTAAAGGACAATATAATGGGCTATCAATAATATAGCATCCTTTATTTCACATGATTTGTCATTAACTTGATGCAGACAAAACTCCAGACTTTGAGAGTGCATATGATTAAAGAATTACAGGTACTAATAGGACCTTCATTAACATGGAAAAATTAAAATCAACCAGATAAACAACACAATTTAATCATCAGACAAAAACTGAGGCATGAGTGAAGATTCCGATAGACACTTTTAATTAAACTTTGAAGGAAAGTGTGTACTTATGCATTCGTTTCCATTTTTACAACTTGAAATAAATCCTCCCAGCCAAATGTACTATTTGTTCACATATTTAACACAGGCATCCAACTTTTTCAGCTCCACCCCATGGCAATAAAAATATGAAACCAACTTCTGGGTCTAATAAGAGCAAGAGCCCAGGGTCGTGTGACCAACTGAGGAGGACGTCTCACTTCCTTTTTCTGACACACATGCTTGACCTCAATGCTTTGAATTTATTTCTACTTGTTTAGTGTCATTCTCGATGGCAAACCTTTTTTTCTGCGGATGTATATTCAAATATCGCTTCAGATGTCTCATGTCCACTATCTCTGTCGCAAGGGGGTGCGTCGGGGGTGGTGCAGAGGCAAATTCACGCAGAATGATACAAGTTGATCATTTATGTATTTGTATATCCAACTAGGCAGCTGTTTTATATATAAACCCTTCAGTCTTAGCTCCGCTGCTCATTCTTTTTAAAACTCATCTGCTACTTTGAATTTTATTCACTGCCTACTCGGTTACCCAAAACAACAAACAAGGCAAATATGAGAAAATGTGTCACGTTATTCCACAGTTTTATTAAGCAAACATTTCTAATTCATTCTTAACTAAAGAGGAACCACTGGCTTCAGCAGAGCTGCAGTTAAACAGTATGTGTAACACCGGTGTCATTTTTTTTTCTCAATTACACCAAAATTTGGCAACAAATCCATGAAGGTAACAATTTCAACACAAAGACTAATTTTAATGACTACACCACAGAATTGTATCAATACTGCATGGCTTTTACCTGATAATGAGTTCCGAAAACATTTACATCAGCTATACAACCCTTTAATACACCTCTTCCTAATGCAGCAGCAGCAGCACCACTAAACTACCTTGTTCTGCTCATCATGCTCACCTGTTATTCATATACATTATGATGTCACAGTATCGTAGGCCATGCTAACAGCTCCCAGCCAGAACAATAAACACTGCTTCTTCAGTTTGTGCTCATCACTACATTGCCTTTCAGCCGTATCATTACCACTGGAGCGTGTGTTCTTGCACAGACATACACACCTCAGGACTACGTCACATCAAGCTCGATCTCCAGGCCTTTGACAAGATAGCGAAGTAAACTGTCAAATGCCGTTGTGTTCAGCTGCGTTCAGATAAATCCTCCATGTGTGTGTTGGGTTGGCCCTAACTAGGCCTTTGTCATCTGAAAGCATTTAGATGAGCAGGATGTTATTTAGCCCGTAGCCAAGTATCTTTTATGGAGACGAGAGTAGCTTGCCAGTAGGCTCCGCTAAACAAAGTTCAATGAGTTGAAAACCAAAAGACTTGTATTGTTTTCAGCAATCCTTCTTTGACATTCTAGTGATACACGTTCAGAAAGGACATTTTAAAAAGCTATGCAATATAAATTTCTCATTTTGAAAAGTGATTCAATACCTCAGCAGTTATTTTAATCACCTCTCTCTCTCTCACACACACACACACACACACACACACACACAAAAACACTACAGGGAATGAAACAAAAACAGCTAAATTGGCTGGTGTCGGCTATGCATAGCGCCCAGCAACATCAACACTTTTTACTCTTATCCAGGAGTGTAGTTATGCTGTTTCTCCTTGTCCGTCATCACGTTTGCTTGTTTAAAAAGAAATGTCAACTTCAGCGTGATAAGAGATTTTTCAAGAAAGGAATTTGCTGCTTCTGTTGCTGTGTCTGGAAAATTGTTTCATTTATGATTTTGTTGCTGGCAGTCCCTCAAAAAGCTCTTGCTCAATCCAGCAGTCCTTTGGAGCTCTGCTCTCCCGCTTTCTTTCTGTGCTTCCAGAGCAGGGGCCAGCAGACACACTTGGCATCCAAAAAATGCAATACGCTCTCTGGCACCAGGACTCAACATTGTGCTGTTCCTGTCAGTGCCTTTTCCTCGAAAAACCTATTTCTGTAGCACTTTCCTTTGGGTACATTTACCTTGGGTCTGTAGCACTGTCCGCTGGCTACCTTTGAATATTTATCATTGCCATCTTAAAATCTTATCCTCCTGCAACATGTACAGACCAGTTTGCACGTGTTCCCAAAGCCGCGTGAGCCCTTCCTCCCATGTCCTTCATCCTTGGGCCTTTTGTTCACGTTACAGCATCACAGCAGAGCACACACAGAGCACATTGTGCGAGTCCAATATTTTTAATCACTATTTTGAAACAGCTTTAAAGGAGCAGACCACACACACACACACACACACACACAGAATTTCAGGTTCATAACAGCTTAAAATTAAATGCTGCTTCTCATGTGTTGCTCAGTCTGATTAATTCTCAGATTGAGACAAAAAAAAAAAAAAAAAACAAAAAAAAGGAAATGCCAAGACATGCAGAACCTTCCTAGGAAATAAGTGGCATGATGTATGCTCCCTGCAGAGCATTTCTTAGTTGGTGTAACACTGCATTCACCATGGTGTCTGGACATGCCGTGTTATCGTGTGCTTCTGTGATAAAAAGAGCATCTCTCAACGTGGTTATGTACGCATCACTACTGTGTGGTGGGGTGGGTGATTACTCCCTTCTAAAGAGTCCATTTTAGAACAACCAGACACAGCACATGCATCTCCAGACCTCCAGCCAGTAAAACCTACCAGGTCCTCTGTACACACCAGTTCCAGGACAGCAGCCCCATTCGTGCACTGTCTGACGTGTGGGGTAATGGCATCTTCAGGTCCACGTCTATGCTATGGAAAAGAGCTCTGCAGTCTCACACGTGAAGAGATGAGAAACCATTTCCATCACTGCAGAGTTTGACACATCTTGGGAAGGTGAAAGACCCCAATGGGGCCTTGGTGTACCATAAAATAGTGGTAACATACAAATAAACACTAAAATACATGTGAGGGGAGAAACAGTGGAGGAATAACATAAATACAGAAATAAGCCAGAAAGATTCATCAGCAGTTTCAGCAGGTGCATTGCCTCTGGGTAGACAGTTCCACTCACATACACAGTAAGGCTGCACCTACCCTCAAAATTAATTTTGAGTGTAGTACTGTGATCTTGTTACAGCTACTTTTTTAGGATGATAAAGGCGCTTGATGACTGATAGGACCAGTGATGAAGTGAACAGTGTCATTGCCAAATGGTCAGCATATACCTCACAGTAGGTTGGCTCAAAAAGATATTGAAGGAGAAGGACTATGGTGAAGCAAGTCACAACATGGAGAGCAGCACAGCTTAACTATTGGGGGCCGAGACAGTAATTTAACTTTCCAAAGGAGGAGAGAGGGTGTCTGGTGAGGACTGTTTTAGACATACAATTACTGCTTATTTGGGGGCTTTTGTAGTCACTTGGTAAGTGTGTTTAGACAAAATAGGTGGCCGAGCAGTCTTAACATGATGATGGAGACACACGGTCATGACTGTGCTATAGTGTGCAGACACACCTGTTCTTTGGGAAGGAAGATGTGAGCACTGGGATCATCCAGCAGCACTACTGATGTATGTATTTCTTCAGCAAGAAAGACAGGAACATGGCAATCATAAGGAAAAGTGAGTACAAGGAAGGAGAGAGAGAGAGAGAGAGAGAGAGAGAGACAGGAGCACACGTGCGTTCCTGTGAGCACGTATTGAGGGAGCAAGCTCCAGCACGGGGACATTAAAAGGACACGTGGGGGCAGCAGGGAAAGGGCAGAGGGCACAAGGGCGTTGCGGGTAAGATGGTCAGGACTCCTCGTTGCCAGAGTCATCCTCATCATTGTAACAGTCACCCCCCTCGCCACTGTTCTCTCCACCAGCCCCGCAGACCTCGCCATCTTCATCGTCCTCCTCTTCCTCGATGTCGTCATCGTAGAGGTCGTCATAGAGCAGGTCAGAGCTGCTGTCATGGGAAGGCACTTTGGTCTGGATGCAATATTCAGCCAGCGTGGTGGGGACCTTGACTCCATCCCGTTCAGCATCCACCTTTGTGGACAACACCTGCTTCCTGTGTTCAGAGAAAAAAAAAAAACTGAGGTCAGAAAGTGATTAAGCACTGGATTTATGATGTTTCCTTTGTCTCATATTTTGAATCCAGAAATAGGGTTAAATCTTTCACTGTCCTCTTCTTACAAAACCATCATCCACCTATTGATAAAAAGAAATTTGTATTTATTAAAGCTTGGGAATTAATCATGTCACAAATGATAACCAACCAGTTTGTCTAGCTGATACAAAGTTGCTTATAGTATATAGTTAGATTGCAGGCCCCTAGCAAGTGTGAACACTGGATAATTATAGTCCTCCTTCATGGACAGCTGGACATTTGGAAAATATGTCCTATTAGAAACAAATCAAAACCTTCTGCATCACTGTATTTATTTTATATATATATATATACACACACACACACACACACACACACACACACACACACACACATATACATATACATACATACATACATACACACACACACACACACACACACGTGTGTGTGTGTGTAACTAATGGACCTCTTCTAACCTGATAATCTCAGCATACTCCTTGTCCTTGCCCTTGCTGTCCCTCCACTTGCGGAACATGACAGAAGCGTCCACATTGGCCGGTGAGAAGGTGTTGGGCTCATTCAACAGTGAGATCACACTCAGCAGAATGGTCCTATAAATTCACAAAAAGGACATACGTGTGTCTGCACTCAGGATTGCCAGATGTGCCACTAAGATTCAATAGGGATTCATTTCACTTTTTAGCCCGATTTAAAGAGAGGGTCTTCTTCCAAGATACCTGACATTCTGGGTAGGGTTCCACCTCTCAGATGGCAGCTCACCACTTTGGGGGTCATCCACAGGTGGGTGCAGGATTGAGATACACACATCCCCATTCTGCAACAGACAGCTGGTTACACATGCAGGAATACACATACTTGCATACACACATTTGAATACACTAGGAAAGGCAGTAACTTTAGCCATAATTTACAGTGCTGTGAAAAGATGCCTCTTTGCCATTTTCTCTATTTCCGTAGTTTTTTAACATTAAATCTGATAAAAACTGTCAAATTTCAGTCTCCCACACCAATGAAATGACAAATACTGGTGTCATTTTCCCTCTCAGTAGCCATTGATTTGCTACTAGAACTGACAAAAAGATTTGATCAAATTTAATGCCAAAAAGCCACAAAAAACAGGAAACTGGAAAATGAACAAATTTTTTTTCCACTGTACTTTCTTATATACTAGCCGTTTCATGGTGCTGCATGGGTTCTTAAGTATGGTGTAAAAGTATAAAATAATTACACATTATGTATCACCAAACTGTTTTACTATTAAAGTGGTTTGAATTAGTATATATGAACTGTTAGTGCTGTGGAACAGGGGAATGCTACAGAGAGTGATCTGCGCAGCTCATCATCAAGTGGAAGGTGTGTGTGTGTGTGTGTGTGTGTGTGTGTGTGTGTGTGTGTGTCGGGGGGGGGTAATCACCAAACTTTAATACCCTTACATGATGCATGGTCATAGTGAGTGCTTACAAATTATACATTACCAAACTTAATTATCTTCCAATTTGTCTGTTTTTGAGTGAGAAAGTGTGTGTAGCGCCCATGCTTAAGTGTGTGTGTGAAGCCAGGAGTCAGTGTCACATATTTCATTGTGTGTGGTGACAAAAATCTGTCCTCAACCCTAGTCAGAGACCAAATCTTACATTTTAAAAACAGTAAGTAGCCTTTTTGGAGTCTAATAAACTTGACTACGCAAAATCCTCACTTACAGTGAAAAATACCACTTTGCTAAATTTCAAGCGTGTGGCTTGAAAAACAAAACAAACAAGCAAGCAGACAGAGATTGAGCTTTATAGAGACAGACAAAATCCATCCTTGGTCTTCCAGACTATATGGGGGAAGAAGGTGCCCTGATATGGTGAAAGTGCAGAAATCCAAAAGGGGGAGGGTAGGCACGAAATTTTTGATTACAGCAATGTATAGTGCACTATGTACCACAATAACACTTTTATGAAAATGTAAGATGTAATGAACATGTAAAGCACCTATGGGAACTATATTTTGTACATACATACTTGACTACAATACTTTTCTGGACATATATGTACATACATGCCCTGCTTTGTGCCACCTTTGCAAAACTAACAATGAAGACGGCTGAATGTTTCTTTTTTGAGACAGTATCAAAATTGTTTAAAACATTTTGTGCATTATTGAAAATATTTTCTCAATAAAGCTAAAATTTAAACATTTACACTTTCCAATAATCTTGATATTTCCATTTTTTCTGGAATATTTTTGCCATGACCAGTAAAATAAAAAAAATCCTTAAATCCTAGGCCTGCTAAATATTGGATTGACTGTAGTTGCATACACAGCTAGTGAGGGTACAAGTGTAGCAAGACTGGCCTGAACACTACAGATTCTGTGAAGTCCATATTGGGCGTCTTACCTCATAGATATTAGGGTGCCACATCTTGGTAAGAAACCTGAAGGTAGGTGGGGAGTATGGATAATCTATTGGAAACTTGATGTGAGCCTGTGGATAAAAAACAGAAATGGGTGTAACACTTTCAGATTTATGGGCTGATGCCTTTTTTTCTTTCAGGACCTTGTCAATATTTCTTCACAGCAGAATGCATTATGTACATGAAAGTCTGAATGATAAGAACATCTAGAATGGTCCAACAACAAACAAAGTGTGACTGACACATGCATTATACAGAAAGGAATTTCAGTCTAAAAACCAGAAATGCCATTTGTGTTTAAGTTTTCATTTTCATCTACCTGGACCACTCAGGCCAGGGAACTAAAATGACAAGAGGCCATAATATTGCGGCCGTTTCTCATGTCACTTGCAGCATCTGTAATTACTTTAAGTGTCACATTTCTTATAGTAAATATTCAAAGGGGTAATAATCCTGTCTGCACTGTTGAATTTATTAAACATTATTGGCTGAACTAATAGTTTAATAACTGAGCATGTCTATCAGGAACAAAAAGAATACTAAAGTAACTTCTGTGAGAGGAGTAAGACCTTCTACAACACCAAAATGAAAACAACTGTTTAAAATGAGATTTAGGATTCAATCCAAAGCAAAGCTCCTTTCATTTCCAGATGTTCCAGAGATGTTGGCCCCGTGCAACTTCCTCAAGGAGAGACTAAGAACACCAACACTTGCAGTATTTGATGCATGAAGAGACTCGACATCCATGGCTCACAACCTCTGCGAACTCCAGTAATGCTGACTCACTGTGAATGTGTAGATGAGCTGCCTTTTTGTGCCACGCTGCACAACAGAATTCCAGCCCCACAGAAAGAGAGAGGGGAGGGATGAGGGAGGGGGGGAGAGATCTAAAGGGGAGGCAGGGAGAGAGAGACAGCAGGTGGAAGGCTGGTCTTTCTCAGGGCTAAATATAGCAGGGTCTCTGCTGGAGAGTGATCTGCATTTAGGACAGAGCTGTCAGAAAGCTAGAGGCAGAACAAATTCATGCACACTCTCCTCGAAGCCCACGCTCTCTGTAAACAGAACTTTCCCGTCTCCGTATCAACCACACACTTGCGCCTTTAAAAAAAATGCAGTAAACCACACTGTTTGATTGAACCGTTCTCTGAACTCCCATTTATCTTCTCCATTTTCAGTTCAGCTACACTTCCTCCACTTCACTTACTCTCATTCAAACTGATACATCCTACTTATCCACAGACTCTGTTACACTCACTTTAAACCCATCTCATGCATTACCTTTTAGACATAATGACCATTTAACGCTAGTCTCGCTATTCATTCATCCTTCTTTCCTTATTGAAACACTCAGTGACACCTGATAATTCGTTCAGTTATAAATATTCAACTTCTGGTCCAAAAAATTTTTTACACTACAAAAACACCCAATAAATTCTGTCCATTAAACCTCATCAACTAGAAGTTTTATACTCTGTAACGATAAAAGCAAAATGTTTTGTATAAATAAACATACAGAATGAGCACTGAACAGGCCTATCAGATGTTTGTGGGAAAGTGCAGAGGTGTGTGAGAAAACTGATACTGATATCATACTTTTCAGTTACATGTGCTCATCATGCAGGCTTCACAGATATATTACTTTCTCTTTCTCTCACACACACACACACACACACACACACACACACACACACACACACACACAAACAGAAGGGGGGACAAATTAGCGGAAGTAAAACACAAACATATACTCCTTTCCATTTCCACAGCTCTGCAACAGTTGAAGTCAGAGTTTAATGAGAACCAAATGAGACTGCAAAACTGAGCAGCAAAATAATGAAGAGAAACAGATGAGGATACGGGGCGTCGCTGAATCTGCTGCCTAATTTTTTACTGTTACAGACATGAGTTCTCCTACTTATTAGATTAACTAACTGAAGATGAGGAGGGATAGGCGTCAAGGAGATCAGCCTGCAGACATCTGCATGAAATCTTACAATATGGAAAAAAGATGTGTAGAAATGGAAGGAAAAAAGAAGGTATGGCTTCCTAAGGGATGGGAAATACAAGAATTCACAAGGGTTGTTACAGTAATACAACGTAAAGGAATATGAAACCGAGTTTTAACACGAATGCTTCTCCTTACAACCAAGACACATTAGGACATTCTGATTTTAGCCCTGTTCCCAATGACTTTGATACCTGTATATCAGAACAGTTTCATGAGGTAAAACGAAGACATAAATATACGTGCGTTATTTTGCATGAAGACACGTCCTTAGATCCATATTGCATATGCTCATTGTTTGTATTCATTTTAGAGGTGCATTAAATTGACTAAAACCTGATGCTACCCTTTAAAAACCCCACAAAGAAAACTGGAAGAGACATAAGTATTAAGTTATTCTCAATTCACTAACCTGGGAATGTATCAATAAAACAGCTACACAACACTGCTGGTTGGACAAACATTGACCAAAAAAAAAAAAAAAAAAAAACAAGCTTAAGTAAACTCTGGGTCCTGATTTACAATACAAAGTCTGCACATACACTCTACACTAGTAATGAGAGATCATTTTCCACCCACCCTCTACTGAACAGACACCATAACTGCTGCTGGCAGTTGAGAACTTGGCTTAAAGGAGAGAGACCAATCTGGATGTGAGCAGCGTGGGGGTTGGGAATAAAGGTCTTATGAGGAAAACCTTGCGGTCTGAAACAAGCTTGGAGGAGAAACGATTCAGGGCCCTAAACTGCAGACATGCCAAGGTAGTGGGGGAACGGAACTAATGAGAAACTGGCAGGGTATCATACGTTAGAACACTCCACCACCATTACAAAACTTACAGGAGGCCGTTTTCCACTGGGGAGACGATCCATTAACTGGTACTGTTTATCGTTATTGACCAGATTCCAGTTTGGACAGAGCAAGCAACCTCCTTGTCGGGTCTGGCCTCCCATTCTGAACGCTGTAAAGATGCAGTGGAGGATAAACAGGCCTACTTATTGATCAGAAGCATTTTTAAAACTGGAGTCAGCACTTTGTACCCTATTCTCTCTAAACTTTGACCAGCTGTTAAATTTTGTGTAGCTGTGAATTTCATTAAAATGCTTTCACTCTATGGAGTTAGGCAGATAGCCAAGACGTGTGACTAAAATAAGCCTCAACAACATGTAATACCTGTCACATCTGATAATGTATGCATAATTTTATGTAGAATATAATACAAAATGTAAAAATTATGAATAAATGGGCAACATCAGTTTGTGAGGTAGACTTCCATCGTGTATTGCAGCGGTACTCAAAAGGCAAGTTCCGGCCTGGATCCGGACCGAGAATAAAACTTGTACATTTGGAAATTTATATTATTTGGGTTATTTTTAATTAGCACAGAGACAAATAGGAAAAACACTTCTGATGCTACTTAACGCTCTTCAAAGTGCCTGTCACCTGTGTGATCTCATTTTGTTTGATATCTAATCCAGCCACAGAAACTGCAACGCTCCTTGAGACAGTCTCGATTTCCCGACATTTCACACTTATTTCCTCATGGGATAAACAGGCACGATATCTAATCGGCAGCAACATCTTCAGGTTAAAAAAATAAATAAATAAAAATACCTTCCACTTGTGTCGCTAAGGATGAGGAAGACGATGACAGGATGGAAAAAGAATTTTTTTTTTTTTTTTTTTTTAAACATCAGCAACTCTGCATGGCTGTTACATCTTTTGTGCTGAATTTTTTTCTTTTTAATTTAAAAAAAAAAAAAGTGTTACTTCTACCATTCATGCTACGATGCATTTTTGCACATAATTCTGGAGTTTTTGGATTTAGTTTTGCACATAGTCCTATACTACATTTATTGCTTATTTGACCTGGCATTCTGTGGATCTTTGACTCAGTGAAAATTTAGTAAGTGGACCTCTAACATTCATACTCGAATAAGCCTGCTGTATGGAGTAAACAACAACTTAACAGGGCTTATATGCTTCAATGTACTTCCTCGGGGGGGAAAAAAAAACCCATAGGAACCAAAGTTTGTGCTATTTTATGCAACCATAAATATTTTGCAGATATAGCCTCCAAAGAACACATCCTCATTTTGCAAAATCTTGACACCACTCAAAGGTTTGCTTAAATGCATTTCCTCCACATCAAACAGAAGTAAGCTCAAGATAATTTTTATTTCGGGCAGGAAAAAAAAAAAAAAAAACTTTTTTGACCTTGAGCAAGACAAGTTAAATAATAATAAACAAACAACAGTTGTTCCTGAAAACCTGGAGACACAGCAAGCAGCAGGTCACAGGATAGTAACACTAGCATTACTGTCTTGATGTATTTGAACGATGACCTAATTTAAGAACACTTCTGCCAAACAGCAACGAATGGGCCACCACAAAACCTCGAGCTCTACACAGAGGAAGCTGCTGTATATATTCTGGCTACACTTAGTGTCACAAAGTTCTAATGATAATGAAAACCTAATGACATCACACAACTGCAGAAATAATTACAAACCACTTATTTACAAGTGTACTAAAATTTACAGTACACTAGTATATTTAACAGGGCTTTTAAGACACTGTTGGCACAAGATACAGGGGTTTTGGAATAGAGGACCCCTTCTAGAACTTTCAAAGTGTTCACACTTTGCTAGCTAGCTGATCAGAAAGAGAAAGAAATTAATTTTGTTCATGGCATTTGTATTTATTCTAGTTTGATAATCCGCTTTACAAAAAATAAGCCAATTTATTGGAACTGTTCAGTGCAAAAGGATCTCCCGATCCACTGCGAACGCGCTGGGTTCTTAAAATTACAATTCAAGAAAACACCACAGAATGAAGACTAACAGAAAAAAGATACAGGGTGTTTTCACTGTCCTTCTTGGTTTCGGTTTCGTCCTTTGAGATACCATTAATATCATTGCGGAGCTATAAGTAGGAGACAAGAATCATAGTAAGAGGGAAAAAGAGGCCAGAGAGATGATGAAGGTAGGCAATGGAGGAAAGAGGAGGAGAGGGAAGAAAAAGGGTAATAAAGGGGCAGTCTGCTGTGTGGCTTGGCCAGACCCTGCAGAAGAGTTACTTAAACTCTCAAACCACCACACTTTTGCACACACACAACACCCTCCTTGTTGAAGCATAAAGTGCTGCTTGTATTCTACATTAATATCTTTATTAAGGTATTAACTGCTGCTTTTGTTTTTCATAAATAACTTTATTACCCCCACACCTCCATACTCGGCACACACATCTGAATAAGAACGAGCTGCATTTACTTCTTAATTTGTTTTCCTCTTTCCCCTTGTTATCATTATAATCACAGTTCACCTTCATTCGATTACATGTTATTATCTTACTAACCTCTTCCTGTAGCACAAGCCTGCTAAGCCAACCAAGGTCTATGAATCCTCTACTTTCTGTAACAAACAGAAGTCTTGAGATTCTAAAAATTTGAAATTATTCTAAAAAGAACTGACTGACAGCTACTGCCACACTTACAGTAAGAATTGGTACATGTCATCCAAACCCAAGGGGCTAACGCATAAGTGCTGCAATTCTGGGACTGGTACAAAGGTTAATAAGGTCACAGTCAAACAATGATTCATAGATTAAAACCAAGTTATTGTGCCTAAATTACTCCAGTTATTTTCAGAATATACCCAGCGCTGTATAATCTATATAAGCACAGCATCTTAGGACAAATAGAAAAACTCAACCTGTTCCAAGTTTTGTTCTTGTAGCAGCCTGACAACAGCTATTTAAAATAAAAAAAAAAAATAAAAATCATGATACATGACATTATTGCACTACAATTCTACTCCAGTATGACAGGTCTGTATGGTCTCAGAAAATACAGGACAAAAACACAATATAAACCTGGTTTAAGAAACTAATATTACAATCTCTAAACAATATCCAAGATGACCATTCGCCCCCAAATACCTGCAGTTTATTCAAACAAAATCAAAGGTTAACGGTTTAAAGTCATTAAAAAAGACAACCTTGAGCAGAAATGACAGCAGCAGTAATTATTTACCCACTTAAAACTGTGCAATAATAATCAGTATGAAACTTACTCTCAGAAATAAAATGATATGTCTCATTGCATCACTTGATGAGGAGATGAGCTGTAGTTGTAATAACTGACAGCTGATTATGATTTTTTTAGGATTATCATCCTATGATGCTGATGATGCAAGAGTGTCTCGTATGTGACTTTGGATTTACTGGGTCATGAACAGTAGACCAATTCTGCCATTACAGTTAACTGAACATCTGAAAAAATGCTGTTCTCTGAAAACATCATACCTACATAGAAAAAAAATTTGTTTTTCCACAATCAACTTGAAGAGGAAATTATTTCTATACTGCAGAAAGTAGGCCGTTCCCATATTACACGCCACATTCAACTGGAAACAAAACTTAACTGTTTAGCTCTGCCAAACAAGCTTCACTTTTATTTCATAGTTCACAGAAAGAAAAAAAGTCTCTCTAGAGCCAGCTATGGTTGGCACTGAACTCTGTATGTTTTATGTTATAGATGAAGTACAAGCCCTTCTGCAGTGAAAAAAGGAGAAGGAAGCTCAGATTTGCTCTCTCATTACATCCTGATGTGACTAAAAGAGTATTGATCCTGGCTTGGTACCAACTGACAAAGCTAAATCACAGAACAGTCCTGCTGGCTGCACTGCAGGAAGAGCAGGCATTTTAGCGTAGACTTTGGCTTTATCACAATACTCAGAATTCCACCATTTGATTGGGAATTGGGGCTTAATGCCAACACGTGTCACTGACAACAGCTTGCTTTACTTTCCTGTTATCTGTTTGCAACTTGTTTAATACACTACCAGAACATGGTATTTCTTGTTATGAATGGTTTTGAAATGGCAGCTCAGAAATGCCACATCAGCATGGGTATTCACACCAGACTGCTGTTATGTGTGCAGAATCCAGTCCCCAGTTACAAAGCAATGCACTTTGAATTATTTACCCTACTTGGCAGGAAACAAGTGGGTGCCTGGTTTTGTCCATGTCACGTGTTATTGCGTTGCTCAGCCACTGGTGTCACATCAATAGATAAACATCTGTCACTGCAACACTAAGCAATACATCAAAAATTCAGCTAAGCATGTGAAGACTGTGCCCTCAAATACCCATAACTATTTAATGCCAAATAATACTCTTCCAGCTCCCGAAAACTTAGAGAGGCAAGTGGCAGCTTACCAAAACTGTCCACTGCAGATAGAAAAACTAAAATGAGACCTTGCTGTACACTAAAATGCATCATTCTCAATTCACCCTTGCCTGTTGCCTTTCTCTACCTCCAAGTGTGTGAGGGGGTGAAAATAAATCAAAATTACTAGAGCAACACAAGAGGCTTTTCCCATTCAAATTCAAGTTAACACTTCTGCTGGGGTTGACATGTTCAGCAGTCACTGCATTTTGATCTTAGCGGTTGCGCAGATGTAAAAAAGGCTAGAAAACGACGCCATCGAGAAACAAAATGTTCCATTCCTCACCCCTTTGATCCTCTTTTACAACGAATTAAATAAATATGGATCTTCATAATAGACTTCCAGGTGATCCAAAACTTACCTTGAAGTAGCCCCCTTCATATAGTGTGTTGGGTGGTCCAAAGATGGCCACCTCCCAGTTGTACAGGTCTGACTCCTCAACCAGCGTAATGCGGAACCCCTCTACCGGCTCCTCCTGCAAAGACTTCAGCTCCAGCATGAGAGCCTTCTGGGAACTTGGCATCTGCTGTTGTGCCATCCTGATGCTGCTGCCCAAAGCCAGTGCCAACAGGGTCCAGAAATGACCAGCAAGATGGATGGAAAACACAAAGTTGGAGTAAAAACTTCTGAGTTCCCTTGTACAGAGTTGGTAGACAAATATGAATGTGTTCCTCCAAGTTTTCAGGTCTGATGAACCACGGGAAGGCTTGCTCCAGCAAAGGTGACGGAGGTGCAGGTCTTCGGTGAAGCTCCCCTGTATTGGCGCTCTTGCTTCACTGCTCAGGTGTCACACCTTATCGAAAACCTTTCAAGGGAACGACAGTCATGGATTGCAAGGCAGCAGACACCGAGCAGTCATTCTCTGCCAACCTTCGCAGGTCAAATTTAGCTTTTCAACAATGTCATTAAAACTTCAGTTAACTTTCTCAGAACATATTTACAGAGCGAGTGCAGCAAAATGTGGAATCTGAAGCCACACAACAGGCCAGTGGGACAAAACAAATCATATTGTGGGCCAGCTATTTAAATAACGATGGAACAAAGTGGTCAGCTTCCTTCATATCTCGGCACAGCGTCGATAATTAAACTAATAATCAATATTTTGAAGAAAAATAGGGAAAAGGGTCATTTGCCAATTTAGGAAAACATTCGTGTGCTGTTGACGATACTGACAGCTGCGGCCGCCCGCTGCCTGTTAGCTCAACGCCGGCGCGCTCCCGTAAATTTGCGCAAATAAAAATCGAGCGAAATTTCTCGACTAATAAGGTGAAGGTGGGCGAAAAAGATGCGGTAACAGATGATTTCGGACGACCAGGACTTCGCTGCGAGGTCGGTTACGACGTGTCGCTCCGTCGAGCCGATGTAAACAAAGCAACGCGCCGGCGGCTAACGCTAGCCTGCCCGCAGCTCCCAGCGAGTCCTCGGAGGCGCTTCAGTTAGTTAACACTGGGGCCCTCGGAGTTTATCCCGCCACTCGGGGCCCCGTCGTCGCCCCCCGCACTCCTTTATCTTAGCGAAGGAAGAAGCCAGGGAGGGGCAGGTGGACAGTGTCTTTTTCTCCTGCCAGATTCACTCCTGTGTCCTCACACTTTGTTACCCACCCGGCTCCTTTTCCGTCTGCCGCCTGTTTGGGGTGAAAACAGACACAGGAGTCACACACACACAGTGTGGCAACGGGCGCCGTGTCCCCGCGTTTCTCCGCTGTCCATTTGCCCCCCCCCTCCCCGCTAGGTCGGGTCTCCAGCT
The DNA here is from genome assembly GCA_900497675.1 of Arapaima gigas. Taxonomy (NCBI): domain Eukaryota; kingdom Metazoa; phylum Chordata; class Actinopteri; order Osteoglossiformes; family Osteoglossidae; genus Arapaima; species Arapaima gigas. The sequence goes on from UFQX01000312.1 coordinate 253,194, forward strand.
GATCTGTCCGTGGTTTCTATTTGTTTATATGTGTATGTGTGTCCGCTTCGCACCAGTAGCTACACGCCCCGCATGCGGGCGCTGCGTCTCGCTAACTAAGCAAGAAGTCCGGCGATTTGGTTTTTCGGAATGCAGACAAGATCGGTTTCGTGCGCTGAGGAGTGAAGCTGAGGACTCGGTTCACTCTAACTGTTCGTGCAGCTCGCGCCGTCCGCCTTCCTCTCCTCCTGCTTCCGGCTGACAGACTGCGCTACGAGACCTCAGCGTCACGTCGGCGCGCAGCCGCCGCTACTCTCTTGCACGCCGAGAATCACGCAACTACGTACAGCGACGTACGCAGACGCGCTCCCTCCAGGACCACCCACTTTTCACCACTAGCTCCACCCCCAATTGAGCCGTTCCGTTTGTGTATTTAATACGGTACGGTGTTGACGCTTGTTTACTTTTTAGCGATAAAATAACTTCACACCCGACCCACACTTCAGTAATAACATAATTGTGGCAAAATGTTTTGTTATACAAGACAATGTGAGGTATCAGTTCTTTTACCAGACGTATGCATTATTGTGTATTAATGAGGGCACTAAGTTAACGTTTCAGCTGCTTGTTTAGTTGTTTAACCATCAAAAGGTAACAAAATAATTTCTGTTCTGGAAGCAGGTTTTATCACAGCCATTATTTGGCAGATTTCCTACGATACAACGTTAGGTTTGTATCATAAGTTACTTGCAGTAATTTAATCTTTTAAATAGCTGGGTAATTTTTACTAGAGCGGTTCAGAGGAAGTACCTTGAACAAGGACATGGCAGTAGGAGGTGGGCTCCGAACCCGAGTTTGTCAGTTGATAAGCTCGCATCGCTACGCTGCTCCGACAAAACAAACTGCTTTACTGCCTCGCAACTACTTTTGACGTTATTGTCCATACGCGACGTGTCAGTTTAAACTTGAACAAACGTTCCCTCTTTTACGAGCTCTAACTAGCACTGCATTAAGTAATGCGATTTTATGCAAACCCGCACTGGGTTGTGTAATAATAAGACAAGTAATAAATGTGACCAAACATTGAATAACTTTCCATGTTAACAAACGATTTGTCATAAGGATATATTTCGAAAATATGAAACAAAATAGCGCGTTTTAAAAAATAAAATTATACCAATTACACTTTTTTATTTTGAAAAGGTGCATCCTCTGTTTAAGTTAGGGAGATGACGAATATCGAACATCTCGAATCTTTTCTTTTTTTTGTTCATCTCACGCGCTATCGCGTGCCGAACGGTAATGCTGATTGGATTGGCCTTCTTGTCACTCAAGAAAATCCCTACAACCTTATTGGCTTGAGTCTTCGGCGGGAATCAAAGCGCTTTGCCTGTCCTGTTTCCCGTCGCTAAGGGTCCGGTGTGTGTGTGTGTGTGTGGAAGTGCCGTGCTAGTGAGCCAGGTACATCACATCGATGTTTGAACGTACTTTTGTGTGTTATTTTTAATGATAGTACGGAGTGATTAGACAAAAAAGGTATAGAAACAACCATTGTTACCTTAATTGAATAAACCGTCTCATTTACGAGCTAGATAGTTGTATCTAGTTTCTTGTTGCGCCTAGCAACTGTCGCTAGGTTCACTTACTCTGGATGGTTTGTTGTTCACTGTATAACGGAAGTTCTCTGGAAGTAGCTGGACTATTCTGGTCATTGGATGTAACGCAAAGAGCCTGTGATAATTTCGAACAGCCCAGCTGTTGGGGTGTAGAGACTGTAGCTGTCTTCTCTAGCAGACCAACTGGCTATACTGTACTATATTTATTACAGCCGCCGGTGTGTGTGACGCTGCAGTAACAGGTCGGCTTTAAGAGCAGCTCATCAAACCAAAGTAAGTACTATAATCCTGTAACCTCTACAAAGTAAATGTTATTCTCAGTGTAAATTTAAACTGTAACACGACAAGCACAATTAAGAAATTGTGATACAGCTGCAGTACAACAGTTGTTGCTTGGTAACACGATCTTTTTCAGGGTGCTTTGTGTCTGAGGTCATTGTGGGGTGGAAGGGAAGATGACCTCCTTCCTGTATGAGTGCTTGCGGGAAGTTGGATTACAGCGCTACTACCCGCAGTTCAGTGACCTTGGCTTTAGTAACCCTGCTCAGCTGTCAAAGCTTACGATGAGCGATTACCCCCAACTGGGGGTGCATCACATGGAGGACCGGACTCGACTTTTCTACCTGGTGCAGATCATGAAGGCCCTTGGTGAGGAGCAGAAAGATGAATATGAACTTCATGATGATGAGGAAGAGCAAGAGGTAATGGTGGATCCTATTGCTCCTCCACGAAGGCGGTTATATTTTGGCCCTCCCTCTCCAGAGCCGCAGCTTGATTTTCTGACTCAAGATGGCAAAACCAACACATGTGTAGGTAAAACCCACAGAAATAAATACACTACCCAAACAGGCAAAGAGGAGGGTAGCTGTCACACTCCTATTGTGGCTGTGAACTCTAGACACAAGGCTCGCACTTCCATACAGACTTCCAAGAGAAGCTCCTGGACTAATGTAGATGCTTGGGGGTGTAATATCTACAAAGATAGTAAGACACCCCATAAAAGGAAAACAAAGGAACAGATACAATGCTTGAAAGAAATACAGAGGAAGGCTCTGATACAGCAGGACTCTACCCCATTGTACAAGGTGAAACATATTGCAGGTTACAACTATGGCTTACCAAACTCTTCTCCAGCTCCCTCTACAAGGTACTTCATTTTCTTTTCCTTGACATCTTTAAGAAAACAGTCCATTGTATGAGAAGCAAAATAAAGTGTAAGCAGTAAGAGTAATACAATAGCGCTGGAAAATAAGTTCTGACTGAAATAATTTAGGATTTTTAAAATTGTTCTTGATAAATGTCATGCTTACAAGATGTAAGTATTCTTTTTGTTTGCATGTTTGTTAGGGCGGCCAGGGGTGTCGGGGTGGATCTTGAAAGGATTCGGGTGTGTGTAAGGAAGAGACCATTGAGCCGTTCAGAGGAACGGAGAGGGGATACTGATGTTGTTGTGGCTCAAAACAGAGAATGTGTAATGATCTGTGAGAAAAAAGAAGCGGTGGACCTCAGTCAGTATGTCCTGCAGGTAAACAAGATCTGTTGTCTGTTAGCCTCACATACTGCATGTGCTTTTACATGAGTTATTTTACCATGGTAGACAAACCTGTTGTATAGGGTTTCATCAAAGTAATTTCATATTCCTGAACATGTATATAGTATATACTGCTTGGTATTTATATCACCACCATCAAAGCATGCGGAATTATTTGTACATTAAATAAGTGTACTTCAACCAAAACATTAATTATAGCATTAACTATGCTCTCCTACTAATGAAAAGCTGTTTGCGCATACTAAGTGAGTGTTTGTTTTTTTTCTTTTTCTTCAAAGCACGAATTTTATTATGATGAAGTTTTTAGTGAAGCTTGCACAAATGAGGATGTATATTTGAAGACTGCAGGTCCCCTGATCCAACACATTTTCAGTGGGTATGCAAATGCTCTCTTGATAGTTTTTTTTGTTGCATTTGTTTAACAAAAAAAAACTGTGGCTGTAAGAACATTTTAAAAAAAAAAACTTGATGTATTTACAGGGGGAAAGCTACATGTTTTGCATATGGCCAGACGGGTGCAGGGAAGACCTACACCATGCTGGGGTCACCACAGAGACCAGGGCTGTATGCCTTGGCAGGTCGTGACATCTTTGCACAGCTTAAAAAGCCGTTTTCTGAACCAAGAGTAACCAGACATCCTGGTGCTCCCTTTGTCTTTGTTAGCTTCTTTGAGATTTACTGTGGACAGCTGTACGACTTACTAGACCATAGAAAACGGTAAGAATGTGTCTTCTATTTCTAGCATTGTTGGTGAATACCAAGAATTAAATAACAGTTTAAAAAATATTTCCTCTTTAAAAAAAAAAGCATTTCCACTTCCTTGCTGTGTCTCTAGGTTGTTTGCTCGGGAAGATCGAAATCATGTTGTCCAGGTTGTAGGATTGAGGGAGGTGAGGGTGGAATCTGTGGATACCCTCCTTGAAGTAAGTCTGTACAGTTTCTTCATCTATGTTCTTGATACCTTCTGCAGACTGCAAGGATTCCACTTTTCTTTTTTATTACAATAAATTCTATTTAAGTATTTTTCTCATGGATACAATAAAAAGTGTGCAAATCTGAAATGATTGTACTGCCAGCAACTCTGAACTACATTTGGTGAAAATTTTACATTGTAAATTTGTCTTGTCTTTTTGATGCTGTGCAGGTAATCTCTTATGGCAGCCAGGAGAGACGTCAAGGTGCAAGCAGTATAAACTGTGACTCTTCGCGTTCACACGCCTTGCTGCAGATCCACCTTAGGGACCCAAAGCACCAGCTAATTGGCAGGTCTGCACATCATCATATACACTTAATTTCTTTTACAAAGGAGTTTTGTAGTAGCCAATCCAGAAACACATGAAGAATCCTCACTCTAGACTTAAAAATGCAAGGTGTTTAGGTGCTAAACAGATCTTTTCCATAAGCTTTTAAGTAGATGCTGTCCCATTATGAACATCAGTGTTTGAATTGAGATATTGTTCGTTCTCTTATGAATGACAGGATCTCCTTCGTAGACCTAGCGGGTAGTGAAAGGGCGGCTGATACTAGAGAGCCGGACAGAAAGAATCGTATAGAAGGAGCAGAGATCAACCAGAGTCTGCTTGCGGTAAATTCAACATGAGTCATACATAAGTCTTCTGGTTATATAAGTGAATAAAGAGTTATGTTTGCACTTTACTTTGATTGTGATTGTTCTAGCTTAAGGAGTGTATTCGAGCTCTGGACCAGGAGCATATACACACACCATTCAGACAGAGCAAGCTCACACAGGTAAAAACCTTCAAATCTTGTATTTAGATCAACATTCTGTAATTGCTGAGTTCTGCATTATGCAGTAAATGAATATTTGTGCTTTTGTTTGCCTTTTCATTGATGCCATAGTTTGTTTGTGTGTGTGTGTATATATATACACAAATGAATTAATTCATGTTTTTTTAGGTCCTGAAAGATTCTTTTACTGGAAATTCAAAGACTTGCATGATTGCCAATATTTCCCCCAGTCACCTGGCCACAGAGCATACTCTCAACACCTTGCGATATGCTGATCGGTAAGGTTAAAAAAAGTTTCCTGCTTAAAATTTTATTATGGTTGTTTTAAAACTTTATCTGTGTGGTAGTCTCTTTTTTTAGTTTTAAGTACATATTAATGTCATATTAACAATATTTTAATGTAATCCTTAAAATGTGTTATCATTTAGTGGTTTGATTAATTGGTTGGTGAAGGGAATTTACCTCAGTCTGTATGTTTAGCAAGTCATTCTCACTGGTGTTGTTTACTTGGACAGGGTTAAAGAAATCAGAAAAGGAGATAAAAGCCTACTGGGCCTTCACAGAAGAAGTAGTAAATATTCAGGCAGTCTTTCCCCAAAACATGGCAAAAACAGCAGGGGAAAGAGCCCTTTGAAAAGAATAAAGTCAAAGGGATACACCACATGTGTAGATGATCGTGTTTCAACATGTTCCCCAGTGAGGATGGGATTTCCCACTGGTGATGCCCTTGTCTGCTCAACCCCCAAGTTCACGGCAGAAAAAGAGAATCATGGACAGCAAGCAGAGTTTTTTTTAGATCACACTACACCTGTGAGGGGCACACTAAAAGATGGGATGAATAAGGACTCCAGGGAATGGGAAAAGAGAAGGGTTGCAAAGGAGACAAAGAAGAATTTGGGACAACATCAAGCAACCTCAGGTGAGAAGGCAAAACGGGCAGGAAAACGACCAGGAGGGCACAGGGTACACAACAGTATTTGCTGTAAAAATCTAAAGGACAGCTTATTTGTGGAGGAAGAGTTTACTGGTGACCAGGACATCAGTGTCATTAACATCGAGAAAGAAAAGAAGAATCCCATGGAATGTAGAGGGAAAACTGAAGACCAGATGAGAGAGTGGGAACACCAGAAGGAGAGGCAGAAGGAAGAAACGGATGCAGTGAAACATCTGAGGAGATATCATCAGCAACTACAGCAGCTTCCGTCTCCTACAAATTTACTCTCAGGCAAATTGGGAAAACAGCCATTACTAAATCAATTAGGGATGAAAAAAGCAGAAGTTCTAAACCCTGCAGTGATTCAGGGTATTGCTTTTCATTGTACTCCGAAGATCGCAGCTTTGGTTTGTGTAGGTGAAGATAAAAATACCTGCAATCATCTTTGTGAAGACTGCTCAGAAGCAGATATTGTTTTTAAGACTAGGAGTGGTGGACAACCCGTTATGACTGCATGGAACACTAAGGATTGTCTTTTTGGGGGTGTATTGTCACAACAAGTTCTGTCCAGTACACAAGATGATGCTGAGGTTATAGGCAGCAGTCAAGAGAGTTTGAGCAGCTATCAACTTGATTTTTCTAGATATCATGCGGGGCCAGAAATTCTGTTGGAGTCCAGATGGAAAATGCTCGGAGGGAAAATGGAAAGTCTAGGTGTAGACCTGCAGGATAATGGGTCAGAGCAGTTGCCAAGCACTGGTATGGCTGCAGATGACATAATATTTAAGAAGGGGCTGCAGCTACCTGTGAGAGAGGAGTGTGATTCTTCGGAAAGAGATCTTGGGAAAGTGGTACAGAGCAACACAAATGGATTGAGAGAACGGGGCACAGAAGAGGAACACAATGGAGTTTGGAACACTTGTGGTTTATCAGAAAGCAGTAATGGCAGCTGTAAAGTTGTCATGGGTGAGAAGCCTTTCTCTTCATCTGATTGCAAAACAGTCATAAATCCAGAGGACCACAACGATATATCCTCTGACCTCAAAGCAGTCAATCATGGAGTCCAGGATAAAGTAGGAACCAGAATACATATCAATGACACCTCAGATTGTTTATCTCACTGTGTACTGAAGGACAATACTAACAATTCTGAACCTTCATGTAGCTCTGATAAGGTACAGACAACTCAGTGGACAAGGGTTGTGGAGAGTACAACCTCTTTGTTTTCCAGTGAGATGTTCCTATTAGGCCAACCATCATCTGTGGTTTCTTCTAAAACAGAGGTTCGTGAATCCCCTGACCCAGAGACTGTGGAAATGTCTCAAGAAGTAACAGGAATGAATGGAGATATGCCTTTAGTGTCTACAGACAATTCACCAGACACTTCTGCTTGCACCAGTACCACTATGGGGCCTCTCTCAGTCTCAATGTTAGATGTTGACAGACAGACAGCTACTGATTCCATCTTTCAGCACGATTGCAATCCACCTTGCATTTGTGCATGGGGAGGAAAAGAAGGATTTGAGGAAGAAGAGTCTCTAGTTTTCGCTGAGGTATCCAAGACTATTAATTACCCTAAATGTGCAAGAGAATTTAATGGTCACACTAAAGAGCAATGGAGCTTCATGGATCCCTCCCTATTTGGAAAGAATGGTAAGTTAAATCTGTAGATTTTGATGTATTTTAATAATATAATGCAGCAAGAATATGAATGTTACTCAATGAATGAAGCAGGGTGGGAACTGTTATTTTTATAATCAAAATGTATGCAGTAACAGTAAATCTTTCTTTCAGTGAAGACTTCATTATTCTTTGTTTATTACTTTCTCAAGGGATGGACTCGTCCACATTGTCATTTAGCACGATTCCCTTTCAAGGGCACTTCTTGGAGACTGCTACTCAGCATGGCAGGGAGATACAGAGTGACATTACCGTCTCTTCCGGAGGTGTCCCCAAACAAGATCACAATTCAGCAAAACAAGTCCAGGTTGATGTATGCAGAGAAACTGTGGACCTGGAGTTTGCACAAAATGATAACTTTTCAAAGCTGCATGCTGCCGGATCAAAAGAAATGTTCTTATCCTTGAGCTGCTCCATCGAGAGTAAGAATGTGGGACAGATGGGCAACCGGAACCCCAGTGATGCTGTACATAGCTCAGGAGTGGTGGAACTGGGACTCTCAGGTGATGTTTTGAAAGATGGATACCAAGAGGAATCTCCTCACAGCACTAGGCAGGACACCATGTCTGCAGCAGAGCCAAATACTGCCATTGTACACAGGATTGAACTGGGAGAAGCACAGTACGTAGCTTATGTACTTTTTAAAATCTAAATTAGTAACAGTGGTAAGTCTTTTGTCTACATATTACTGTACAGTTAGGTTGCATTTGCTTATCTGGTGAAGACTCCAACCAGCAATAATAATACTCAATACAAGAGAAACTGAATGTAGAAGTTGTTACAGGGAAGAACTCGATGAAAAAAAATGTTTTCTAAGTTCAACTGGGGTTTGAGGATGTTCACTACATATGGAACATTTGATGTATTTGGAAGTATGCAACAACAAAGCCAGATTTATGATAGATGGAGACATCTGTGCAACCACAGCCTTCCGATTTTAAGTTATAAAAGCATTAATTAAACAGTTAAACGTGTACTGCAAAAGCTAAGGTGCGTCTCTGAAATGCAGTTCTTGGAGTCTTTCGAAAAAATCAAATGTGTCTCCCCTGGCCTCTATTGTTACCCACTTTTTTTTCCCTCCTCCTGACTCTAGGAGATTTGTGGTAGAAGCCCACTGTGAACAGCTGGCAAAGATGGAGTCATTGTGCCGGAGAGAGGAAGCATTGTTAAACCTGCAGCCAAACCTGGTGAGGGTCAACAGCCCTTTAGCTCATCCCCAAAGAGGACTTCTGCAGTTCCAAAATTGTGCCAAGTCAGATTTGAGCACAAAAAATGCTTTTTAGTAAAATGGTTTGCATTTTATTAGATGACAGCTGGACAAGATGATGGGATATTAGCTGCGGTGGTCGTATTTGCACATTACTGAACACCTTGAAGTTTCAGTGGGTTGTCACTGTATTGTTAGGGTTGAAAAAGTTTATTATTAACCCGTTCAATAAATTCATTAGCCATATACTGTATGTCTTTTTAAGGATTTTTAGGTAATGCAATGTGTATTTTGGAGCAGTTGTTGAAATAATGTGATGTATTTTTGTTTTTCTGTCCTTTTTTTAGGACTTTAAAGACTATGTGCTGATGCTTGAGGAGATAATGGAGCTACAGGCCCAGTGTGTGCATAGCATGAGACTCCAGCTGGATCTCTATCTTACCCCTAAGACTCAGTCCTCACACACTGATTGACACATGGGACACCAGCATAATATGGTAGCTGTTTGAATAACACACTGGAGTATTTAGTATTTCTAGCCAAAGGACTGAAGATAATAACTCAAACAAAAAAACAGTATAATGACTCCATAGCTGAAACCTGGTTTGGCAGTTACGGGTGAGTTCTGCCAGTTATCACCACTGATATTGTATGTCTTACTGTATGACCCCTAGCATTTCTGAGAACTGCATTCTGTCTGCACTTGACACACAGTATATGAATAATAGTTTTGTATATTTATAACGACAGCACAATGTTTGCTTTCTTGGAAATTTTGACCAACTATTGACGACTTGACCCAATAAAAAAAAAAAACATTGTTTAATCATAAATCTTCAGAATCCTCAATTTCCTGTATTGATTTTTCAGACTTTTTAATAAAGATTTTATTACATTTTGTAATAATATAATTCTTAGGGTTTTTTACTGAATTGTAAGTGTGATTGAAGTGTTGATTGTTGTCTGTGGGAAGACGATTAATCGCCGTTTTATTTCCAGAATCCTAACAAGTTAAATAACGCTTGTTTTTCAGCACAGCAAATAGTCCGTTGGGTTTTTAATTTTGTATTGTCATTGGGCAAGATAATGTAATGCCTACTCCACTGAAGATTTAAGTGCATAATTAGACCTTTTCTCATTACCACACAGCCTTTTCATTCTAACCCACCATTACTCTCATTAGCCTCTGTTCTAGCTTTAGCACATATAGAACCATTCTACATCTGGGATCTTTTTCAGTTGTTCAGGCAGTTTCCCAGGAAGAGGCACAGTCTGGACAGTTTCATGTATATTACACACTCATTTCAGGGCATTCTCTGCATAGGCAATATCAAAAAAACAGACAGGAGCCCACAAGGGTAAGCTGTATATGACAGTACTTATAAAAATGTGACATCACTGTACATGAACATGAGGTTATGGGCAGCCTTCACAATGCTTATATTCAAATGAAACAATACAAAAAAAACATAATTTCTCAACATTCTTTTTTGACATTTTATACATTTACTAGCTGAGTTACCTGGTGCTGCCTGGGTCAGAAAAGGGTAAAATGTGTATGCAATTTTGCTATAGCACAAATAAGCGTTTAATACCAACTCCCAGTTTGTACAACAGACACCCCACTATAACACAGAGCCATAATGCAGCACCAGAAATTCATCTGAAAGAAATTCAAAGCAAGCAGTTTGTTTCTGTACTTTACTGATTTACAACATAATACTGTGCAGTACAGCAAGCTGTAAGGGACTTTGCTAATGTCCTTACAGTTTCCTGTCTCATGCTCACTTTATTTCTATGTATTTGTGCAGTGGCTCTGTTAAATGATTGGGCCAGAAATGCAGAAGAGTTTATGAAAAATATTGAGAAGAGAAAGGTAATAAGGCTGGAAAAACTTCACAAGTGAAGATGAAGGGATTAAAAGAATTGAAAGAGCTGAACAACCGACCAATGCTAACAATTATCTATGTAAATAGTAACTAAATTGTTCACGTATTTTTTTTGTTTCTTTTTTTTTTACAAATCAAATTATTGAACAAACAATTCTAGAACATGGAGTCCCCGGGCTGTCTCCATTTTTCACTCATGTTTCTGTACAGGCCTCACCTCTACAGGTTCTCCTCCACTTATGATGGACTCCACATAAAACTGATTCACAGTTATGGGAATCACAAATAAATAAATAGTAATAATACTTCAAAAAAATTAAATGGACAAATTTAATTTTTTATGCATTTCAGAATTCTGGTAAGCAAATTTTATAGCTAATTAAAATATGCACACAAACATCTTGTAATGTAAAATGAACAGTACCTGTACAGTACATGTATGATGTCATAGCACGAGCTCATAGTGTAACAATCACATCTGCCAAAAACATACACTATGACATGATCGATAGCTTATAGCTTACACTGTAGATGAAAAATGCTATGAAAAAATAATGAAAATGCGTGAAAACATTGCACAGGGGTACCTGTACAGTATGAATGTGAGACATTGTAGTGTACCCAACCGTGTTACACACTTGACTTGGCAAGGAATGTATTATTTTTTCCATTTAAAATAATGTAAAACAGGATCTCAGTATATGCAATTTCAACTTGTACAGCGTTTTCAAGAATGAATTAATTGCGTAAAACCGGGTTTAAATGTAAAACGAGTAAATCATGTTTACAGAATTAAAACTTGTATTCTTTATTTTTTATTGTATAATGGTGATAGATGTCACATTTATTTACGAACAAATTGAGTTTACCGGTAGACTTCCAGTTCGTAAGTTGAGAAGGTTCGACTAACAACATCCTACGGATCATCGATTGGTTAGACACACGTACACAGGAAGAGCACATACATTAATATAAAGTGTTTTCCGGCACCTTTAACAGAATCTCCTTTCTTCTAAAGTCTAAACTGAGTGGCATGTTTAATTTTAACAAGACCGTAGCAAAAGGATACGGTTGCTTTCGTTTTCTGGCGGGGACGCGCACGCGCTCCCGTGAACGAGGACGTTTGACCTTGTTTTTTTGTTTGCGTGTGCATCCAGTGCGCCTGCGCACGGCCTTGCCGTTGGGGACGCGATGTTCAAAGACAGTTAATGGTCGGGGAAAAGGGGAACAGTGGCGGTATTGAGTAGCTGATCAGCTACGGAGAGGAGTTGGTTTTTTAGGCGATCGCCGGCGATTCGAGGAAAGCTTGTATACTTCATTCGCTACGGAGTATTTGACTTTTTCGTAGAGTGCAGGAGGTGGGAGGGGGTCAAGCGGATCCTACGATTCTTAGATAAACACGTTAGCTGGCTGACCATCGAGCGCTAGCCCGACCCATATCTCTTCGTTGGTGCTAGCGCTTCTCGCTAGGTGGCTAGCTAGCTACACCGCCGCCCTTGAGTCACGGAACACCGCTTCACAGCAGGGAGAGTAACTACCAAATCGCCATTATATGATCCAGTACCCGTCGCCAGCATTGCCCTCCATGTGGGTAAGGGATCTGTGTGTGTCAGATTATGGCGAGAAAAACAGTTAGCAGGAAAAGGAAGGCAGGAGAGCCGAAGGAACAACAGGTAGGCTCCAGTCTCACTCGGATTAACTCATCTGCTTTTCGTCGCATTTTTAAAAGTGGTTATTTTTGCATGCGTGTGTAGCAGATCTGCATGGTTACATGTTATGTACTTAGAATCCAGAATACTTAAATAATATGATTTCAGTGTAGATCCCGTTAAGAAACGTTAAGCCCGTTAAGAATTTACCTTTACAGGTATGCGTCCTAGCGGGGCGGGTTAACTACCGCACTGACCTAAACCAGTTTCCCACTAAACCGTTTTTTTTCTCCAACTAAAATGTCACATTCTCGGCGGGCTGGTCGGGGGCAGCTGCCTGCGCGGCTGTAACGGCGATGTCACGCGCTGACAAAGTTGGCAGATGTGGACATTACTGTAGTTTAATGGCCAGTTACACGACTGCAGCTTTATCTTTAATGGATTCGCGGAAAGGCCATATTTTATGACAGTTTTATCCGTTCGTATGAAAGCGATGTAGGGTTCGTTATTTTAAAAAGAAGTCGCCCCGAGTTCGTCCACATGAGCACTTCGAAACTCAAGCGACTCGGGGTCGCCAAGGGGCGGTTCGCCATCTTGGAGCTGCTCGCTGGAGCAGAGTCCTCGCACCGGCGACAGCTGCCCGCCGCGGCCCCACCGTGAGCGCCACATCGTCGTGGTTTGTCCCAGTAACTGCAGCTCAACATCAGTTCGCTTATGTTCATGAAGTATTTCCATTGTGCGCTGCGCTTGTTTGTCGTCGCCCGGTTAAAATGTGCCGTTAGTCACGGGTGCCGCTGTTGCTGGCTTTCACTGAATAAGTTCTTTTCATTATTGGCTTTTATCGCTGTCAAGGTCCTATTGTTTACTTTCTGGTTCTGTATGTGTGTTGTTTTTTTGTGTTTGACACCAGTTGAGTCAGGACTCGGATAAAATGCTTTGTTCCTAGTAGCACCGTGACAGAAAAATAAAAGTTCGACACAAAAGAGGAAGGGAGTAAAATTGGAAGTTGAACACCGTTCCGGTAAAATTTCTATTTCAACGTAGCAACACAACTGTAACGTCAGTTCATAATTCGTAATCGTTCATAACTCGAGAACCACGACAAATAAAAGTTTAATGATGCAGCTCAATTTCTACACTTGTTCGATTCTGTTAAAAAAAACGTTAGGTAACGCTAAAACGAACTAACAGTTTGTTTAAAAAATGTATTAATTCTGTTTCTGTGAAATACAATGCAGGATCTTGTTCCCTTATCATGGAATCACAGGGTGTGATACAGGATACGTGGTGGACTGGACACCGGATAACCTTTTATTAACTTGAGGCGACATTAAAGTTGTCTATGTTAACTGACTAAGAATAAAACTTAATGTCCATAACCTCAAAGTGCTGTTGCTTCAGGAGGCTCAGCAAAAGGAAACAGAGGAGGGGTAGCTTCTGTGTAATGGAGGATTCCTTGGGGAGAAAGTAAGTTTTGCTGTAAATGTGAATTGTGTTTCAACTTCAGGAAAACTGGCCAGGAGGAAGAGACGGGTGGTTCACGTAAACGCGTTTGTCAGTTTCCACTTAAATTGTTTGCAGTTGAAAAGCATAATAATAGAAAGGTATCTGTATTTATGAGATGGCTTGATTCTGTAAATGTGTTGGATTTAGCAATAATAGGTTAAAATACACGTGAAGCTGCCCCCCCCCCAAGCTATTCTTTGAGTTTCTGTTGAGTGTCTTTTGCTGGCCATTTTTATCTTAATGGTAGAGAATTGTTAAAAGAAAAAGGTGAAAAACACAGTTTAAAATGTCATTGGAAATTTCACATCTTTTAAGATTTATAAGTTGTATGTTGGCTGTTTGATGTACAAGTCTATACATATCATTGAAACGTGCTGCTAGGAATGAGACTTGATATATTAGCAATGACTTTCATGGGTGCATATTGAATGTGTAACATAACAAATATACTGGTACTTTGCTTTTGTGTTCTTATTTACACTTGACGGTCTTTACAGTTTAAAGTTATGAAATGTTGCTTTTGTTTGAGCTTTTCCCGAGTCTTGTACCATAATCAGTCATGTTAACTAAGAGACATTGCTGTGGACATTTTAGGATTTGTTTGTGTAATAGTTGTACTGATCATATATTACTCTGATGTTTGAAGTCTTACAGACCTGCAGTGTGTAGGTTTACATAAATAGTGGCAGCAAGTCTTATAGTGGTTAAGGCTCCTGCATCGCAGTCTTAAGGTTGGCTTAAAATCCCACTCCTGCTATAGTAGCCTGAATCAAGGTGCTTTCTGAACTTCTACAGTAAAAACACTTTGCTATGTAAAAACGGGAAAAAATGACAAAGTTAATATGTTCACCAATTTAGAGTGGAGAATATCAGCTAATGAAAAAAATGTAGCATTAAAGATAACTTATATGTTGACATTTCACTCAGCAAAGGTTGACAAGAATGGATAACATATTGCCAAATTCAGTCACACAGAAACATTAGATTATTAGCAAGTAATTATCTGAACTTTGAACATATTTAACATTGTAAAATGTTCATTTTATAGGAAAATTATGCTACCTACTTCCCACCATTCTTGATATACTTTTACTATGCAGTTCTGTATCTAGATACAATTAAATTTAATTCTCTTTAACTTTGGGATTGCAGTGACATGGTTTTTATCATGCCTCTCAACAATTTATATTAGTATTTGGTTGCATTAATTCCGAACATTGGAGACAGCTTGTGTCTTGAAGTCGGTTCTCAGTAGGGTAGGTTTTCAGACTTTTCACATTTCGCCCTAGAACAAGAAGGGTGCCTGAATTTCTCATCTCGTACATGTCTTCTGGTTTTTCATCTGCCTCTTGGCACTCATACTGTGCTTGACCCTGAGTGGCTGTAATGGGTGTGTATTCCTCCTTGACCGTGATTGTGTGCTGATGGAAACGACTTGGAACAATATACACAGTTTTGTGGGTCAGGAACCACCTGCACTGCCTGTCTCTCCCCCCGCCTCAAAATTGTTTTATCCATCAGCAAAGTGCATCCTTCTTATATCAAATGCATTGGCTGCATTCCAACTTGGAATGAAGCCGTCGGATCATTTGTCTAAAAGGGCTGTAACAGCCTTCTGTCAGTGGCAACAGATGTCCTGTTATTATGGTTATTATGCATTGCTTTCAAGTGTTGGAAGGGCTCAACAGCTGTCATTCTGTGTCAGAACAGAAAGAATCCAACTTGGAGAGCTGAGATCCTCCTTTTAGGCTGGAGAAGAGTTGGAAAAGAGAGAAATTCATGGCAGCGTAGCCCCCCACACTCCACTAAACCTTCTTGGTGTTTTTAGGAGATGATTGTTTAATGCGGGCTTGGCTTTAACTGCATTTCTAATGTAGTTGTAATTTCATGTTTCTGTTAGAGCCAAACACAACCATTGTACCATCAGTGTGGTCTGAAAAAACAGCCTAGCATTAGCTATTAAATGGAGGGCTTGGCGGTGGTGATGAGTGCTACAGGACCTAATCTCCTGTAGTACTCAAGTGTTTGGCTGTGCCATGAATGCTAAATAATTATTTATCACCTTGTAGTTATCCTCAAAGCCTGCTTGTTAAAAGTCATACGTGAAAAGGTCTATGTCGTCCTCGTACTCCTGAGACGGTCACTGGAAGTTTGGTTCACTAACCTGCTTCTTAGCAACTATCCTGTATGCCCTGTTGAAGTGTCATGTTGCACCAAGCCAAGGATGTTAAGGACTCGAACAGTTTTGAGAACTTCATTATATGGTATTGAGACCGTTCCAAGTGGTAAAGTTCCAGCCACACCCAGACTACATGTCATTAAGAACAGTAAATTTGAAAATATAGCCCATCAGTCTTGTCCTCCTTGTTTATACAATCCATAAACCTCCTCCTTTAGTCTGCCGGTGTCCAGCAGTTGCTGAATGCATAGGTTTAGCACATTTGCTGAAACTGGGTTTTAACATAGCCTGATTGGGGCTAAACGGCGAGCGTGTCTTGTCAGTTATTATTATTTATTTCCAAAATAAACTTGTTTACAGTATATTGTGTTGCATAATTATTTTTATAGCCACATGTGATAGTTTTTCATTACCATTATGCCCAATTTAAATCTCAGAATAAGTGTTGTATTCTTAGATGAAAATGTGCAGCCAAATAGATTATACAAGACATGGGCTTTTAGGTGATACTTTTGTCCCTCATTTAACAAACAATTGGACTAAGTCTACCCACTATATTGTAGTCAGTAAAATTTCAATAAGTCCCGTGATTTATTCACAGTTCCATTAAGAATATCAGGTAAAGCTATAGTGCATTAAAACCTAATAATGAAAAATGTAATAAAAGGCACATATTTAATTTAATTTAATTTAATATTTAGATGTATTCCCCTGCTGCTTCTACCTCCCGCCCTACCTCCTCCTACCCTGGGGCTTCTGTGTTTTACTGGAAGATAGCTGCAGAAAATGTAAATGCAGTTGTTTTTACAATGCAGGTCGTTTTTACTGTGCAGTACAGAAGTAGAGTTAAAATAGACTAATGAAGAAAACGCACTGAAAATCTGTCGTTTGGGTGTCGACAGTAACACACGGTGCAGGTGTACTGTTGTGTATACAAACATATTAATGTGTTCCTTCGCAGTTGGGCTGGTGTCAGTCGACCTACAAGCGTGCGCGAGCCTCCTCCTCTTCGTCCTCGCAGCACCCACAGCCGTCATGGCGCTGGCGACGCTCCGTGGTGTGTGCTCTGCGTGGGCGGGAATTCCGACCACAGCAACAGCACGAGAGGCGTCTCCAGCGTAGCCTGCGGGGCTTTGCAGCTGGTCGGCTACCCGCCATCCTGCAAGAGAGGGAGTTCTCCTTAGGACGTCTTAACAAGGTCTTTGCATCTCAGTGGCTCAACCACCGGCAGGTGGTATGTGGAACTAAATGCAATACGGTGAGAGTAGGTGCCAAATAAACATATGGATTTTGGTGTGTCTTTCCCAGGTTCAACTAAGGCCATGTTGTCTATCTGTCTTGTGCAGCTTTTTGTGGTGGATGTTCTGACTGGACAGATCACAAGGATACCGATGCTGAAGGATCGAGAGGTCAGAGATGCAGTGGGACCAGGAATTGGAGTCCCATCTGTGTCTGGATTGGACCAGCAGGGCTGTGGGATTCATGCCATTGAGCTGAACCCTTCAGGGACCCTTTTAGCCACAGGTGGAGACAATCCAAACAGTTTGGCCATCTACCGTCTACCAACGCTTGATCCTGTTTGTGTTGGAGATGTGAGTTCTGAGGATTGGATGAAATTCAGATACAGTTGTTTGTTTATTTGTGTGATCTGCATACATGTCTAAAAAAATAAGATTTTTTCCCTTTTCTCAGGATGGTCATAATGATTGGATTTTCTCCATTGCTTGGATCAGTGACACCATGGCTGTCTCTGGTGAGTATTGTGAAATGAAGCAGTGAAGAAATGTTTTTAAGTCCCATGCATTCACTGTCTGCTAAACTCTCTTTTTTTGGTGTGCTTCTACTCTTTCTTTTCTTTTGCCACTGTTCGCTTGACCACCAGGGTCACGAGATGGCTCCATGGGACTATGGGAAGTGTCAGAGGAGGTGCTCAGTCGTGTGGAAAAGTGCCAAGATGCTGATGGAGTCCCCAGTTACTCGCACATTTCTCATCGAGCATTGGAAGACCTCCCCAAAGAGTATACTAACCCCTATAACTGCAAAGTTCGTGCTCTTGCTTTCAACAACCATAATAAGGTAGGTGCTGCTCTAAAGGTTTGTTTCAAGTGCCCTGTCAAGGATTTTCTGAGATGTAAAATGTACTGTGACGTGACCTGTTTAGAAAAAATAGAACTGATTTTTATAGAAAAGAATAGCATTAATGTGTCATTCCCTCTTTCCTTTAGGAACTGGGTGCAGTGTCCCTTGATGGTTACTTTCACCTTTGGGAAGCAGAACACAACTTGTGCAAGGTAATTCTTGCACAAGTCTTCCTTGTGAAGTGGGATGTAAGCAGGAGCAATGAGATATGCAAGTGGGACTGCAAAATGCTTGACCAGAGCTGAGGATGTGGCTGCCCTGTACTCACAAAGCAATGGGTCTTACACTCTCATAGTGACTTTGTGCAAATTTCATTTATGGTTTCAGTTTATGTCACTGGACTTGATGTCGTAGACCAGACGAATGAAAATACGGATTAATTAACGATAATAATAACTGACTGGACACATGAAAACCTGGGTTATTGGGAAACCATATATTGGGATATAAGATATCAGATGTTCTGTGGGTTTGGATTTTCATTGTTTTTGTCAGCCTTGGCCCACAAACATACGAGTGATTGTGCCACAGATGTCACTAAGCAAGGAGCTCCACTGAGTTTTGCCTTTCTGATTGGTGACCACTCTTCTACAGCTGTTGTCGACAAAATTGCCACACTGCAAGGAGAATGTTTGTCTGGCATATGGGCAAGAGTGGTCTGTGTATGCTGTGGGCTCTCAGGCACACGTGTCCTTCCTGGACCCCCGCCAGCCTCCCCACAACATCAAGTCTGTCAGCTCCCGGGAGCGGGGCAGCGGTGAGTGCACTGGTTCCTTTTATAGAGTTGAGTAATGAGTTTTCAAAGATGCAAACACATTCTACCTTTTTTAAAATGTGTTTTCTTTTCTAAAATTTCTGCCTGCAGTAGAGGGGGCATAACCCCCCATATGCCCTTAGTTGATATGTGTCAGTAAAATGCACCTAAAGAGAATAGTAGTCTGGGGTGCCTTGATCTAACTTGCTTCCGTTGTGTTCTCAGGTTGTCTGGTGTTTGTTAATGTTGATGATCAGTAACAAGATAACAAATGTTGCACATGCTTACATTATAAACTGGTCAACAGGTGGCAAGATTTTCATTTTAAATTAGTATTTTAACAATTTAGTATTTTAATGTAACTAAAAATCAGTAAAAAATATTAAAATGGAAAGGCTTACAAAGCATTATTTGTTTTAGCTATATGTGAGACATGACCTCTACCAATGTGACAGTAACCATTGATTTGGATATTGACTTCAATCTCCACAGACTATAGATCTGACTTTAAATACCTGTCTTTTGTACTAGACATTTCCACTATCATCACAAGGAGGGGGGTGGGTAGCCACTGGTAGTGGGTTATTTTTCTCGCCTTTTTTGCAGGCTGAGTCCCCCCCCTTTTCCTCTGCTGCCAGCTGACTTATCCAAATAGCTATAACTGCAGCTTTTCTTTGTCCTGTCACATACCCTGCAACTGTGTTTTTCTCTGGAACATTGTTTAGTGCTGTCACCCTGGTAGCAAAAGCGATTTGTTTAAAAAAAAAAAACACAAAAAAAAAACACAAAAAACTGAATTTTAAAGAACCTAACACACAAATTAAGACATGTCTAAGTTATTGATTGTGACTTTGTGGAAAGGGTGAGATTTTAGAGGCAAACAAATTACCAACAGAGTTTGGGCCCGTTTGTTTTTGTATGATAAACAAGTGCACTTTTTTTCTGAATCAGTTCATGATTTATTGACACAGTGTCAAAATATTCCCTTTAAGGCAAGCAGTCTGAAAATTCCTTTAATCAACATGCCAGTTTTTATTTTTACCAAACTGGACATAACCATCAGATAATTGCAAGAATAAGTTTGTGAACTTTTTGTGTACCTGGTTTTCTACATTAAATTTCTCATAAAATGTGGTCTGGTCATCTAAGTCACAATAAGACAATCGCAAGCTGCCTAAACTAATATTTCAGACAGTCGTACTTTTCATGTCTTGAACACATTTAATCATTTACAGCGCAGGGTGAAAAAAGTATGTGAATCCTTGTATTTAATAACTGGTAGATCCTTCTTAAACACCAAGTGTTTCCTGTAGCTGTTGAGCAGACTTGCACAGAAGCAAGGAGGAATTTTAGAACATTCTTCCATAAACTGCTTCAGTTTAATATTTCTGGGATACCTTACATGAACAGCCTTCTTCAAGTCATGCCACAGCATCTTAATTGGGTTAAGGTCTGGACTTTGATTTGGCCATTGCAAAACACACATTTCCTTCTTTTTAAACCATTCTGTTGTTGATTTACTCTTGTGTTTTGGTTCATTGTCTTTTTTGCACCATCTAAATTCTATTAAGCTTCAGGTGACGGACCGCTACTCTGACATCCTCCTGTAAGATTTCTTGATACAATTTTGGCTTAATTTTTTCCTCAGTGATTACAGGCTGTCCAGGCCCTGATGTAGCAAAGCAGTCCAAACCACTATGCTCCCTCTACCATGCATCACAGCTGGAATGAGGCTTTGAGATTGTTGTTCAGGTTCTTGTCCTTTCACCTCTTCTTTTGTTTCCTCTCTGGTATCCTTCCATGAACACCATTCTTTTTAGAGATGGCTGCAGATTTTTTTTTGCTGTTATTTTTGAGTTCTTTCTCACCTGCTTCAGCTTTGCATGTAGTGCTCTTGTGATGCATGATGCTCACTCCTATGGAAGGTAGCAACAGGACTTGTTGAAAGTTTCTTACTGTGTACTGATGTATGCTGATATCTTTAGAAAGGCTTTTGAAGCCATTCCCAACTTCATTTATCGCTACAGTTCTTCTTTCAGAGGTCTTTTGAAAGTTCTTTTGATTGAGGTACAGCGCACATAAACAGCATAAAAAGGTCTTTCAAACTCTTGCTAACCTGACTTTGTGTCTTTTTATAGAGCAGGGCGCATCTATGACCCATACCTTGAATATCATCTCATTGATTGTAACACCTGACTCCAATTAGCTTTTGTAGAAGTCATTGCCCGAGTTCACACTTTTTTTCAACCCAGTGACTTTTTTTGAACTGAATGATATTTTTTTTAAATAGTGTATTCAATATTGACAAGAAGTACAGTTATTTGTTTGTCATTACATTAAGCAGCTTGTGTTTGTCCATTGTTGTGACTTAGATGAAGATCAGACCACATGTTATGAGTAAATGGTACAGAAATTGCAAAGGGTTCACAAATTTTTTTTCTTGGAATTGCAGCACTAAATCTTTCTTGGCTACCTCATAAATTAGCTTTGACCAAAGAAATTTATAAAAGTTTTCCCAAAATATTGGAAGTCCATAAATAGTAAAATCACTTGCTGTGTGTTTTGTTTGAGAGAATGGAAACAGTGACACAATTTTATGCTAAACACATTTAATTTTTTAATTTTAAAAATGTACAATCTTTTTACTTCTAAGTGTATTGTGCACCATGGTCCAGAAGAAGATATTCTTTTCTCTTGTACATGTGTACAAATGCAGAATGACAAAGTGAACTTTGAAGTCACAATGATATACAAACATTTCAGGCAGCAGTTCATACCTCATTATTGATTTTTTTCAAGCTGTTAAACAGTAATTTTATTAACAAGACTGCTCAGCACTCTAATGCCCACATGCGTACATGCGCTGATTCTCATTCTAGGATAAAAATACTTTTATATACTAGGTGAAGTTTGACAGCATTATTTATGCCTTTAACACATCCCTTGTGGTGACAGTAACACGGAATTTAAACTGCACGTGCAGTGATGAATGCTTTGTGTACAGGCATCCGGTCTGTGAGTTTCTACGAGCACATCGTGACCGTGGGCACGGGCCAAGGGTCACTCTTGTTCTACGATATCCGAGCCCAGCGCTTCCTGGAGGACCCTTCGAGCTCAGGCTGTGGATATTGGTCCCGTTCGGGAGAGGGAATCCTCAAACTTACTACTGGGAAGGGCTGGCTGGTCAGTCCCCTCATTTTATTCTTTCATACTTAAATTATGTATATCCTTGTGGCTAAAAATGAAATGTTTTAATGTGATGTCTGTTCTCTGTTCCTTAGAACCATGATGAAACCTGGAGGAGCTACTTTTCAGACATCAATTTCTTCCCCAATGCAGTGTACACCCACTGTTACGATGCTTCGGGCACGAAGCTATTTGTCGCTGGAGGGCCGCTCTGCTCTGGCCTACATGGGAACTATGCCGGACTGTGGAGCTAGCATGCTAGAGCGTCTCCCCTCCATCTTTTTCTCACACTTTCTTCTCCCTTCAGTCAGTACCTTATTCTCTGTTGTTGTCCAGAATCACTCCACTCTACATACCCCTTTTTTTTAGTTTTTAGGGAGTTCACACTGCTTTTTTTTTTTTTACCTTTTTATGTCTAACGGCTTGTAATTGCCACTAAAGGATTTTTCTTTTTAGATTTCTTCCACAAAACATGTCAGATACTTCCACTCAGTTTTGAAGTAAGCTTTTTGTTTACCTCCTGTATATATGTTGAATCTGAAATCTCTATATGAGGGATTTCTTTTTTGCTCCCTTTTCACTGACAGGCCTTTATGTTGACATGAACCAGAGAAATGTGGGGGGGCATATTAGAGGCTGCAACCGAGCTTTGAAGGACACAGTTCAGCCTGTTTCCCTGACTGAAAAAGAACTTACAATGGGGGAAGTCAAGCATAAGGCAAACCACAAGAAACAGCAAAGTCCTAATATTAAAACATTTTTCATCAACCACATCCCTAGGGATGTAATGTATTATCGATTTGTGTTTGCTTGGAGAGAACGGTATTTCCTTATTTTAAGTATGTGTCTTGTGGAAGCATTGTTGCTGGTTAGATATGTGTGGTTTGTACTCAATGTGACTCCATCCTCTGTACTTCCTCCCCACATGAAGGACTGTATTACAAGTGGAGGGGGAAGAAATGTGGAGTGAAGAGACCCTTTAAAAGCTGAGCTCAATACCTTGATTTAATTGGGCACCATTTGACCTTTTCTTTTATACATTTTTTAAAAACTTGACCTAATGTCCCCACTTCTGAGAAATCGGTGTCAGTTGACCTCGTGTCACAGTGGGGAAACTGGTCCACTTGGTGCCCTGCTTTAGTCCTTGAGATTCTGCGGCATTCTAATATGCTGTTTTAAATTGGGACCATGTCATAGGAAGAACAGATTGAACAATGCCTCTTAGCAGACTGAAGGAACAATAAGGTGCTTAAAATCTTGGCTTGATCTCTTTTTTTAAATTGTATTAAAATTTGACAACCCTCTATTTGACTCGACATAAAAGGTTACTGTTATATGTATTGTACATTATCATTATCACTATTGTTATTTATTAGAGTCCCTTGATCCACTTAACTGCAACCACCAATTTAATCACCCAAACTTAGGGTTGGTGTTGTCCTGTGTTTTTTTTTTCCTTTTTTTTGCTTCTTATTTGGTCACTGTTCTTAGTGATGTATAGATCTTTTACCGAGGGAAGTTCTTGCACCCATAAATCTTCCTTCTGATGAACAGAAATTGGACTCTCATATAGTACTTTGGTACGCCTTAGTCTTTCTGTGAAAGACTAACCATGATTGATCTGCCCCCAAGTGTTTCAATTTTTTCATTTAATTATTTGTATAATAAAGCATAAAAACACAATCCGTAACCAACATATATAATAGACATGACTTTTTAAAATTTTATATATTAAAGTGTATGTGCAAAAATACTGACCTGCATAGAATTGTTTAAAAATGTGTAGATAAACCTGTCTTTATTTTGGTGGTGTCCTCTTTCTATAGTACATCATAAATGTTTTTACAGATTATGGTGTATAAATAAATTATACAACATCCAATTACACGGGCCATAAAATTTTTAAAAGTTACACTACTGATGTTTTTCCTACTACATCAACTGTTGTTTATTTGATATTGTATTTTCTTGCATTTTGTATTATTAATGTTTTATAAATATAACATCGTAAATATAGTAATATAATAAAGAGGATCTGGATTTCACATTTCAGTTAACATTTTTTTTTTTTACAAACTACTGCAAACAGTAATATATGTCCAGGCTTATTGAACTAGACATTTGCTGTGAGATTTTACCACTGTCAAAGGCGCTGCAGCAGGGAGTCCTCTAGGATTGTGTGAATTCGCAAGCTTCATGGCAAAGATATTTATTTTTAACCACTGCATTATTACAACATTAATTGTTACCTTTCTAAAATACGATGCAGCATTGATGCGCAACACCCCAAACAGCGACAGGTAGTTCAGGAACAATGAAAGTCGACACAGGCCAAAAAAGCTCGCGGAATTTGAAACGGAAAACCGTGGCGCGCGGACGCACGTAAGGAGGCGCGAGCACGTTTCTCGCGCGCTTGCTGAGCACCACGCTGTGTTGTCGCCGTCTTACGTATTCAGGACCGAGTCGCGGCACGCTGGTCACGTGACGGAACGTAAAGTGACGTGACGCTAGAGGGTCTGCCCCTGCCTGAGAGAAGCGTGTTAGCAGGTAAATGGAACGAGCCTTTTGTCAAACAAACTCACGTAAAGGTTTTTTGAAGTCGAAAACAGGTATTTTAAATGTTCGGTTTTTTTCGCGAGATAACTATTGAGATATATGGGGAGGTTGTTTAGTTGCGGTTGGTTAACCAGGAGGTGGATGTGTCGCCAGCCGTGTCTGACTTGTCTGCTACATTCGTTGCTAATGCTAACAGCTATGCGGCGTTGATTTTTTTTATTTCGCTTTGAAAACGTGTAAAATTTTATAACTTTTGAGCAAGGAGTACTTCATCTTGAACAGTCACATTGTATTTTATAATATACAGAGTGTATTTAAGAGGGGATGTCGTAAAAAAAGCTCGAAGACGATGTGTGTAGCCGGCCCCCGGCGTGTGGCAGTTAGAAATGGCTAACGAAGCGCTAAGCTAAGCGCTAAGCTAACAGGCTAACCGGCCACACAAAGGGTCTCGGGGTGTTTGTTGATAATGCTCTTCTCGAGAACCAAACCCAGATTCACAAGGGTCACTGCTCAGTAACAGCAGAAATATGACTAGGGTACATCATGGTCCGACGAACCACTGGAAGAAAGGCAGAAACGACGGATGTTTGGCGGTGAAAAGCGGACAGTCGCAGTGGAACAAAGGGGCGGCTGGCGGCCCGCGTCACTCGGCGGTGCGGCGGCGAAGCTGAAGTGGTCGCAGTCCGCTTTCTCGGCTCACACAGCCGCGTTTCCGGGAAACGGGGTTATTGCATGTTCTGCACTGACATGTACAGCGATGGTCATACACACAGAGTACCGGGATCAAGAAAAGAGGCTGCCGCCGTTTAGTGAGCCCCATTGGTGTTAGTATGAACCAGCCGGATTCTTTAACTGTTCAGTTTATTGTCCCCAGGGATCCCACTGGTGGTAACCCAAGAACAAGCGCAGTAAACTCGGGCTGTCATCTTAAGCAAATCCTTTTCTTCAAATAGTCATAGGAAGCATTTTGTTCCCATTTTGGGTTATTATTTTATCTCTGAATATAGCAAAATAAGTCACTGCATGACCAAAGTTTTTTTTTTTTAATGTTTTTTTTTTATTCTAACTGCAATTCACAGTGGAAGGAAGTTGTGATTTGAATAGGTTATATTTCTACAGGCACAAAAATAGTATTTTGTTTGAAACGGATTATACTGTCTATCATGTCTGGATATATTTCTTGCATTTTTTTTACATATGTTTATCATATTTGTTGACAATTCATATTAATATGTAGGTATTTATATACTTTTTGTTTTGATAAAAACAAAACATGATTAAGAAGAATGGTTTCCCAGTACCTTGTCCTCTGAATGTGATGTTTTTTCATCTTTATTCTGATAAACCTGATGTAATCTGTTTCATGGGCTTCACTATTCTTGAAATATTGATGTATTTTTTTCTTTACTAGCAGAAAAAATAAATGTATTTAATGTATGTATTGCTTAGTCATTTTATCAGATTTTTCAGTCTGTAGTGTTCATTGGGTTGACCCACACTTTCATTTCAGTTTTTTAGTCTGTGTACCGAACAGTAAGTAGAGCAGCATCAGGCATTTTCGTCTTCAGTTGCCTTTGTCTGCTTGAGAAGTCAGATGTTTTAAAGTTATATTAGTACAGTCAAATAGATTTCCTTCTTTTTAGGATAAAAGATTTGATTCTGAAGTACCTGTATGTAAACTCTTTTTGTCATTGTTCTAGTTTGAGGTTTTACACAGTTCATCAGGGCTTTCTGATTTTTATTTCTTGAGCTCTGTGTTTTAATACTTTTTTCCAAAACGGAGCAGCATGACAGAGAAATGTTGATCTGTGTACATTTATATGTGTTCTGAGGCAAGCTTTCCCGTTATGGAAAGACAGAGTATGCAAGTGGTATGAGATGAGCTGTTGTGTGATATGAGGGATGAACAAGCAGTAGTATGACCGAGAAAGTAGCACATGGTGAAGTGTAAGAGGACACCGAGGCAGTCCTTCCAGTGGGTGCCTAAATTTAAGTCAAGGGGGTGATTATATTAGGTTGTGGTCTTAGATGGCTCTGCAGGCTGTAACGTGTTGTGTTCTTGCAAGCCTGCCTTTTTTGTAGTAGGAAAGATTTTTCTTTGTGAATTCTCATTTATATTAGATTAGCTTTCACAACAAAACCTCAAGCATATTTTCCAGATTAGTAATAATAATATGGATCAAGAAAAATATGCCTATAGAGCTAAGTACTTTGAAATGTATCAGTGAAATAAATGCCTTGCTGTATAAATGGATAAATAATTGTAAGTAGCTTATCATTTAGATGTGACCTTTTAAGTCACCTTGGATAAAGGTGTCAGGTAAATTAAAAAGTGTTATAATTACTAAACAGCTGGCAGCAGAAATACACACCTGAGTCTCTCCCAATTCTCTTTTTCAGATTTTTCTATTTTGTACATACATTGTTTTGTATATACTGTATATGATGACTTCGTTAGTCAGTGAGCGGCCCCGGGGCACTCGGGACAAAGCTCTACCTACAGCACCACAAGCAGCACAGCCACAGAAACAGATACAGGTGAGTATAACGAATAGGTGAAGGGGCGCAACTGCCTAAAATGGGTACCAATGTGAGATGCAGCTGGTGTTTTAGCTATCTGACAGTTTAAAGTCTAGTTAGAAGTGGGTGTTCATAGATGAATCCATTATGTAAAAGTGGGAGAAAAGAAACCGCCACAGAAAAGGTACAGCGAGTTCAGCTATTTTTAAAAATAAGTAAATTTGGTAGATGTGGTATGTTTAAGAATATGAGCTGTGCAAGTACTAAAATGAAATATTGACTAGGTTTCAGAGGCAAAATTGTGATTTATGAGTCTATAATTCAAGCAGATTGTTGCTATTTAGGATGTAGGGATGTTAAGTACTTTCCCATACATTGTGCTGCCCTTCAGGCCACAGCGGAACAGATTCGACTTGCTCAGATGATCTATGACAACAATGATGCAGACTTTGAGGACAAGGTCAAACAGGTGAGGGGGGGTTCCATGTGAATTGCCAGGTGTTTCCTGTGTCTGAAAACAGCAGATGGAGGCAAGTTAGTAAACAGCTACCAGTCATTACTTAACATATTTTTGCAGGACTCTATCTAGTCAGTTGTGTCCAAATGGCATGCCACCTTTACCTGTCTGATTGTGTGGGCATGGTGTTTGTGTCTGTGTTCAGCTGATGGAGGTCACCGGGAAAACCCAGGATGAGTGCATGGTGGCTCTCCACGATTCCAATGAGGATGTCAACAGAGCCATCAATTTCCTCCTGGAGGGGACCTCAGACACAGTGAGTAGGAGAGCTCTGACAGGGCTCTTTTTCAATTTAATGTTGTTTTGCTTCCACAACTGAAACAGCATTGTGAAAACTGTACTTGCTAACGTAGGCATTTTCACAGCATAGGTGTATTAGACCTGAAAATGTTGCTGTAGAATTTTTAGAAACGAGCTGATTCTTGAATGTACCCTGGATTTGTTTCAGAACTTATGGGAGACAGTGGGGAAGAAGCGAAGCATAGGGAAGGAGGGCTCGTCATCAGACAAGGAAAACAAAGAGACCCGAGAAAAGAAAGGAGAGAAGGAGGCCAGCCGGGGCCGTGGTGGGCCGAGCAGGAGGGGTCGTGGAACCAGCCGCAGCCGCGAGGGTAAATGCTGAGGCTTTCTAGAATGTGTGGACAAAGATGCTACTGTAAACTTGATGGAACGACTTACTGGTTGTTGAGGTTGTTAATGGTCATCTTGCTGCTTCTAGAAAAATTATATATAGAACAGTCACAGATGGTGCACAATTAAATAAAATCATATGGTATATATACAGATAATGCCTTCAAACAAATGAAGCTGTGCCTTTATATGTAATTGTTACTGTCTGCATATGTCAAAAATCTTTGTCGTGCAGTTCGCCTGGAGGAGAATGGAGTGGACCCTTATCCAGGAGAGAGGGGAGCTGACAGAGGCCGTAGGGGACGAGGAAAAGGTAAGCACTGCTTAAGTTATCTTTACTGAGTGAATTTCAACAACTCAGATAAAATTTAATACATGCATTTGCTCAGGTGCAGCTATAGCTAGTTCTCATGTTCAGTGAAATTGATTTTGTGGAGTGAATCTACTTGACTTGAAAACAGTCAAATCCTAAGAAAAAATGAGCTTGTATTCATTGTAATCTAATTTGTTTATATCTTTTGTATTCAAAGAAATGTCAAACGTGTCATTGTTAATCTGTTCACCATTACAGTGATTGAATATAATGTATAGTGAGCCCTTAAGTAATTCTTTGTAGTACTTCTGTTAGAACTTTAAGATTACTGAGTGAAACTCACAGGGAAAACCCTACGGGTTTGCTAGGAGCAGGGACTGGAAGCTGCTGTATTGTACCTATCTGACAGTGGGCTGTTTAATCTGGTCACTAGTTCTATCAGTATGTATGTTTTTACTTATTAGTGATTGAATTAAGTGCCTAAGATGTCATCAGGAAATGTGTGTATTGTGTGGAAATGGGTGAATATACATTTGTTTATGCTATGATGTTGCTTTACATTTTATTTCCTAGAAATTGTTTTGTCTGGTCAGGGAGTGGTGGCAACGTAGCTTGTTGGGGGTGCAGATGCAGTTTTCTTGGCAATGTTTCTATTTGTGTCATGCAGCAATTACTGAGAACAGTGGCCAGCATGCAAGTTATGCAGTGTGACACAGCTGCTGTGCAGGCTGGAGTTGGAAAACGGAGTGTGTGCATGCCTGGGGAGGGAGGGTAGAGAAGCCAGGGAAGAGGAAACATGAAAGATGAGGCTGGGCAATCCTTACATTTTCAGTTCCGCTGATTTGGTGTTCGTGACTTTTGAGTACCTTCACTTTGCTGTTATGTCAGTTTTTTGTGTACATAAGATGGCTTTATTTGCTAAGCCTTTTTCTAGATTTATGCCTTAGTTTTCAAAATTGGTAAATCGACACTTTCACTTCCCCTGGTGGTAGCATCAATATGCTTTTTGTGCTAATTGTGCTATTTTGTGCTTTTACAAAGTAAGCTGTTCAGATTTTTTTTTTCGTTTCCATCAGTATGCGTTAATGAAAAACATTTTCAAAATGAGTTTTTGATGACTTTTAAACCAATGGAATATCCAAGTTGGCTGTTACATACAAGTACATATAGGCAGATGTAGTTTGTGTGACAGATGTTTGTTTGCAGCATCAGGGGGTCGAGGGAGAGGCAGGGCAGCTGGTGGCAGTCGGTTTTCATCCCAAGGAATGGGGTGAGTACAACATTTTACAGTATGATGGTACATGTATCTTACAGTTTCAAGTATTTAGCATAATAGTGGGAAGAATAGCTCTCTTTTTGAGACCTACACCTATCTATATAGTGAAACGCTCAAGGCCGAATTTAAATTTCATCCTTGCTTTAACCGTTTGTTTTCTGTTTTATATGATTTGCAGGTAATTCTCATCCAGTATTCCTTTGTTCCTTGACTTTCTAGCCTTCTTACCACTGTGCCTTTCACCCCCTCTTCCCAGAACCTTTAACCCAGCTGAGTACACCGCGAACTCTGGTACAGGGACTGGTGGCCCTCGTCCAGAAGACAGGGACACTGGGCTGAACGAGGCTGATGGGACAGGTAAAACACTGACCTTTTTTAAATTTATTAAAAGCATAACATTTTATCTTTTGTTACATAAACATGTTTCTTTCCTGGTAGGAACTTGGGCTTTTGGACAGGACGATTGGGCTACTGATGACTGGAGTGAAGATGTAAGGAAGTCTCAGCAACTTTTGCAAACAATAAGAATTGAAGATGAGGTGAAGTTTAACTTGCTGGTTTTGACACACTAATGGAAGCCAGCTTTTTTACCTCTCTATTTACAGCTTTCTGAGACCAAAGTGTTCACTGCCTCTGCTGCACCTGCTGAGAATCACATCTCACCTGGGGACAGGTGGGGTTCTGTTCATCTTTTGTGTGCATTGGCAGTTGGCAGTCTTGAACTATTTAAAATCTGCAATCCATCAGCAGTATGATGTTTTACGGTCTATTCTATTTTAATGAATTATAACTCTGGATGTTACTAATATGATTATAATGTACAGAGACGTTAGACATCATATTTAATAGAATTTTACGAATGATTACAGATGTACCTCTGAAACTGATCTGATTTGGTATGGTGTATTGCAGCTTGGAATTGGGGGGTCTTCTGCAGAAACCTGGTGATGTGGAAGACCCTGAGGAGCAGGTGTGCATGGAAACCCCCACTCAGAGCCTCGGCCACAGCTTGGTGTTCACCAACTCCCACCACAGTCCCCGCACTACTGCCACCAGCTATGCACACGCCACTCTGGTTAGTGCCGGAGATTCATTTTTTTGTATTATATTTGCTCTAGTGTGTTGTCACATACAATATTCATTAAGAATTTCTGCAGTGCTCCATCTTGTTGGTTTGGAATAGTCTGAGAACTCAGGTAAAGCTTTTCCTTCTAAATGACCAACAATATCTTAAAAGGAATGCTCTTCATACCATATTATTATTATTATTATTATTATACATTTTGGTCAAAATCCATGTTTTGATGAGTCTCATTAAGCTGAGCCAGACAAGCACCGAAGGCATGACATTTTAGGATGGAAATAATTTGATATTTGTGTCCACTTTGGTCATGTGCACAGGAAAATGAGCACACAGCTCTGATGATTTGTTTAAAAGTATAACTATGATTTAAAAGCCAATGTTTCTCATCCCTGACAGTCCTCAGTCCTTGGTTCTGGCTTTGGCAACCTGGGCAGCTCCAAGCTGGCGCAGCCAACTGGGTCTCAGATGCTGGAACAGCTGAAGGGTCCTGGCCTGGGACAACTGCCTACGCAGCAGCCCATGTCTGCTGGCACCAGTAGTACTGTTGGGGTATCTGGGACATCAGAGGTTCTAAGCTCTGTTCCAACCTCTTCCTGGGACATCAAACCGCTGGTTTCTCAGTCCACCACTCCACTGTCTTCCCAGTTTAGCAGTGAGTATCCATTTACCACAGATATATAAATTGGCATTGATCCATTGAACCATAAAATAAAATTTGTAGATGCTCAGTGCAGACATGCAGCATGAGCAGAATCATCACCCCCTCCCAGCAGAGATTAAATCTGATTCTGTGTGTTAATGTACAAGCATTACAAGAATCGTACTCTTGTGTTTGCAGAGACATCTGTTAGTGGGAATTGCATTGTTTCGAAAATGGGCTTATTTGGCAATACGTTTGTCCTTCAGGGGATTTCAAAACGCAGCCGGAGCCTTCTCTGGTGCTAAGCCAGTTAACCCAGAGGCAGCAAAACTCCTTGTCCCAGTCCCAGGCTCGGCCAGCCAGCCCAGCAACACTCCCCACTACCTCTGCTCCAGGGTTCGAGTCCTTTTCCAAACCCCTCGACACCTCCCCACCTCACAACGGCCCCTCCACTGTTGGCAAACTGATGGCCCTCTCCACAAGCACGATGGCCCCCCAGCCAGCCACTACTCAGCACAGACAAATAAAAATGCAAAAACGCAAGATACCTCCCACTTCCAAGGTATTGTTCTTTTTTGGGCTGTTCCAACTACCAGTTAGTCACTTTTTTGATGAAGAGAAGCAGTTTAAAATTAATCTAAAAAAAAAAGAATTGTAAGATGAATACAATTATAAAAATCATTTTTTTGCTTTTTCTTTCTCAATTCATTTTTACTAGACATTATTAGGCTCCTGCTTTTAGACATACTAGATTGCTATTTCACTTTTGTGACTAGCGCAGATAAGTACACTGTTGAATATTGCTTGTTTTCTTAGATGTGTCTTGAGAGCGTTTTGTTAAGGGCGTAGCCTTGCTGAAATAGCTGGCTAGCCTGATAATGTGTGTACTTACTGTAGCACTTTCCATACAAATTGATAAGAATTTAATGATTAAAATATAGTACAGACTTATCAAAAGTGTTGCTGTATAAAAAAATACATCCTGCACTATGTAAAATTACGATGGTGTAGGAACACGTTTTTCATAAAATACAACTGGTTGCTTTCGTAGGAACTTAATTGATGGTTTGTTAGACTTAATATAAATAATACACAGTGGGTCAGTGGCCCAATACGTGCAGCTACTTATGTATATTGTGTGCCGGCGAAAAAGGTGATGCTGGACTTAGTTGGTGAGATGTTAGTATGTGTCGTGCTTGTTGCTGTGTGAGAGTCCCCTG
Source organism: Arapaima gigas (assembly GCA_900497675.1). Lineage (NCBI taxonomy): Eukaryota > Metazoa > Chordata > Actinopteri > Osteoglossiformes > Osteoglossidae > Arapaima > Arapaima gigas. The sequence continues at coordinate 285,969 of UFQX01000312.1, forward strand.
GCAGTTGTAAGAAAGAAAGCACAGTAAATTACCATGTTCAGACCTACAGCATGACATTGAAAAACTTAAGACATTCAATAAGTAAAATTTTTAACAGATGAAATGATTTGCCTGTTTTTTTCCCCTTTTCCTTGTCTCATTTTCTTTTCCCTTATATGTCAGATTCCCTCCTCAGCAGTAGAGATGCCTGGGTCAGCTGATGTCTCTGGGCTGAACGTGCAGTTTGGGGCTTTAGATTTTGGTCCAGAAACATCTTTGCCAGATTTTGGTCAGCCGGAGAATTGCACCAGCAGCTCCACCACCAGAGAATCAGTACCAGTACCCCAAACTTTGAACAGCCTCTATTCCAAACCTAATAGGTAAGTTACATGTTTATTCTTAAAATGCTGATGAAGTGTTTGCAGGATATACCAACGCAATTAATGAATTTTAAGTTCCCTGTTTATTCTAGCATGAGATTCCCTTTGCATTATTTGTTCACAATGGTTTTGGGGGCCATTTTCTGTCTGGTCTTTCCCCTTGACAGTGAACCTCTGGGCAGTCCGCTGTCTTTACCCCTGTCGTCATCAGATTCCAGTTATGCTTCCCCCTCCGTGTCTCTGTCCAGCTTGACCTCTGCCCTGCCCCCACCCATCTCTGCAACACCCCCTTCCTCAACGTCTGGGAGCAGTTTTGAGACAAGTGCACCACCTCACTCGCACCTTACCTTCTCTCAGAGCAAAGATCCGGCAGCACCCTCTGTCACAGTAAGTGACTGCTACTGTAGTGCTCCGTTTAACATTGTCACATAAAATATGTTCTTCTATCCATTTAAAACAAATGTAGCAGCTTAATTTGTCTGGCAACTTAATGCTGGCAAATAAGCTGAAGTGTTTCTTTAATACTTTGCTCTTAATTATGTCTTAATGTTTATATTATACTTAAACATGATTTAAACTAATATTGCTCACTGTTGATAACTACCTGTGTTAATGCAGAGTTGTGGCAGTCTAAAGCCTAGATGGATAGATGAGAACTTTATTAATCCTGTAGGAAACTGCATAATGGGTTCTCATGTTTATTTTATTTTTTAACAGAATGGCTACAGTGATGTCCGAACATCGACTTCACTTGAATGTAAGTTGAGCTATAGGGTAGCGGTGGTAGTCTTCTGTTATTGGCAGTATAAATTAATGCAGTTAGATCAGAAGCTAAGGTGTTTAAGCGAAGCAGCATTAAAATGACAGAAGATATTAGTTCAGTGAGAGACAACCTCGCTTCTTAATCAACTGGATTTATGTGTAAACCGTCACAGCTTGTATTGCCAGTTCAAGGCAGATTTTGCACAATGCCCTTTGGGATTGAGCTACAGCTCAAGAAGCTTCTGCAGTAATGGCAGTATGAAGAAACACTTTAACGGTAACCTTCCCTCTGGTCCTCTGTTAGCTACATCTACTGCGTCCACTACAAAGGCAGAGTGCCCACCTCAGAACACCAGCGCTTCTGCCCGAGCTTCTGTCCTTTTGCCTTCCACAACTCCCTCTCTGAGTTCAGAACTTCCCTCTGCCAATTTGCCACCCCTCAACAGGTGAGCTGTTCTGTAAATTACATCAGTGGTTCAGCAGTTTGCGTGGCTGTTTTTGCTTTTCTATATCTGCTGTCAATTTCCGAAGCATCCCCTAATACAGGCCTTACCTCAGACCTTCTGTGATGATGGTTGTGTGGAGATGATGATGACTTCAAGCACATAACTGAATTTAGTGTGTGGAATACCTCACTTCTGAATCTCCTTTGAATTTTGAGATATATTTTTAAATTGTGATGAAACAAAATTCAAGGGGTACATGTGCCATTTCTCCCCTTATGTCACTCATTCCAATTTGTTCTTTTGTTTTCATGTTCTGTCTCCCTGTAGCTCTCTGTCCAGTAGCCATGCAAACAGCATGCTCACCTCAGGCTCTACACTCACATCAAGCTCCTCTCTCACAGTAAGTACCTCCTATTCCTCTCTGTACCCTCCATGACAGAGGCTACATTGAAGGGGAAATTGGGAAGGTTGGAACTCCTTGTTGAGAGCCTTACAGCATTATTAATGTAAGCTGTGTATACAGTTGCTTGTTTCCATGATTCTCTCCCAAAATGGCATCTCTTGCTGAAAGTCTCACTCCTCTTCCCCCTCCCCTTCCAGAGTACAAGTGTGGACAGTGTGAACTCCCATTGTTCCTCCGCCCCAGCTCCCCTCAGTAGCAGCGGAGGTGTCGGGACCAGCAGTGCGGTCAGCGTCACCAGCAGCCTGCATGGGACAGGCGTGACAGGTGGCTCGCTAAGCCTGCCCGGGAATGGGGCGGCGACCTTGCCTGGCTGTCGCACCACTCCCCTGCTGTCCTCGTCCTCCGGTAAGGGCACGGGATGCACTGTGTGTGATGCCGAGAGAGCAGAATCCAAATCGGCCGCAGTGCTGACTGTTCATCCTCACGCAAGTATGCAATGCTTGACTTGGTGGTTAAGCAGGTGTTTTTGTGTGTGTCCTACAGGCAAAGCCCCTCCAAATCTTGCCCAGGGTGTGCCTCCCCTGCTGCCCAACCAGTACATCATGGGGCCTGGTGGCCTCCTGCCAGCGTACCCGGTAACACTTCCCTCTCAGCCCCTTAGTGTTTGGTGTTTTGATGGTTTTTTTAAAAAAAAAACACAAGTTTTATCAGTGTTTTAAAATATCTGAATTGTTACTGAGAGACTAAATTCATCTCATTGCGATATTCTCGTGTTAACTATCCTTCTCTGGAAATTGTGTTCCAAAGCAGATCTATGGATATGAAGACTTACAGATGCTGCAGTCCCGACTACCTATGGTCAGCTTTGATGTTTTCATATTAGCTTTTTCTTTCCACATAGTGAAGAAATACTTTTTTTTTATTTTAAAATTTTGATATTGAATTGGAATTTGTGCTGTTTGTGTGTCTGTTGTTCCTGACCCTGAATGTCCTGTTCTGTGCACAGGATTACTATGGAATCACATTCCCAGGCCCTGCAGCAACGCTCACAGGCAGAGAAGGGGGTCTGGCCAACAGCCCTTACTCAGGTGATCTTCCTGTCCGTCGCTACTTATCCACGCAAACCCTGCCTGCAAATGCACTGTGAAGTATCAACAGCCCCCATTTTCCTCTTCCTCTGTAGGTGAAATGACAAAATTTGGCAGAGGTGACTCTGCTTCCCCAGCTCCTCCCACAAGTCTGTCTACGGCCCCCCCTCCTCAAGCCCAGCAGCCCCCCCAGGCTCAGGGCCAAGCACCGCAACAGCAGCAGCAGCAGCAGAATCATCATGGTGGCCAACAGGCCTTCCTGAACCCAGCCTTGCCGCCTGGCTACGGCTACACGGGTCTGCCATACTACCCAGGGGTCCCAGGCGTGCCCAGCGCCTTCCAGTACGGTCCCACCATGTTTGTGCCGCCGACATCCGCCAAGCAGCACGGGGTGGGCCTCAACAACCCATCCACACAGTTCCAACAGCCCGCTGGCTATGGACAACACACCTATGGCTCAGGTTGGCTTTGTTGCATTTTGCTTCATCCCTTAACTGCTTTTTTCTGTTTTTTTTTTTTTTAAATCAAGTATCGCCTGTATTTTTAAAATTTTGCCGAACTTACTATTTACAAAGGGTACGGTAGCAAAGGATTTTTTTTATACCATTTAGGCCAGCAGTCTCCAAATCCCTGCACAGCCGTTGTTCAAGACTGAACATATCCAATGAATTGACACAGTAGGTTGTTAGTGGAGGTGAAACAGTGAGCAGATCAGAACAAATACCACAGCAGCTGTGATCCAGAGGAAGGGTCTGGGAAGAGCTGCTCTCGACTCCCTTTTCCCCCCAGTCTGTCCCTGTCATCTGCCAAGGCCAGTGAGCTGTTGACTCCATGTTGCTCATCTGGAACCTGACCCTTCTCATTCCTGCTGCTCTGAGCCTGAAATAGCATCTTCATTAATGACTTGTTTACACTTTCACAGAGCAGCAACCCCAAGGGCACTTCTCTCAGAAAATGTATATGTTGTTGACAAGTTCGTCAATGTTAGGAAACCCTGGTCCTTGTGATCCAACGGGTATGAACGGTGCTCTTTTCTCAGCTGTGTGATGTTGATCTTCTGTATCCTGTTTAGACAAAATGTCATCTTGTGCTACATTTATGTAAATTAATCCAGTATTTAGGTGGTGGGGACACGGTGGTGTCCAGCAATTCTCAGAATGACTGATGGTATATTCAGTTACCGATTAGTTGTATTATTAAAGGACTAAGTCTATTTTTTTTGGTGGTTTAATAAATGAACAGAGCGTTTGTCCTTTTGGCCTCTTTTGTAACAATTTTCAGTAGATGGCCTACTGGGTTCTTCAGTTAAGATGGAGGCATTAACAGCTTAACTGGAACCACATCTTAGCAACTAGCTTGTGAGGCAATTGTGTGATTTAGTATTTCATGTTAGAATATTAAAAGAAATCTATTGGTTGTTTGACTGAAATGTAGGATTTGTAATGTATTTATGGACAAGCTGTTCTCTTCAGGGTTTGATGATCTTACACAAGGTCCGGCTGCTGGAGAGTACAACAAGGGGGGCTACAGCGGCTCTTCTCAAGCACAGGCCAAATCTGCTGCTACAGGGCCAGGGAAAGGTAGGCCTGCTGCATATCTCCTCAACATCTCCACACGCAGCTCGTTCTTGCCCGCTGTGTGCATTTCATACCAGCCGCCGCAGTGAACTGAACCAGCTGTTTGACAGGGATCTCTGTGACGTCCAGCAACACAGGAGGGCCAGATCTGAGCGGGTCTGTTTACAACAAAGCCCAGGTGAGACCACGTCGGCAAAATGCTCTTCCAGAAGGAACGAATCTTACTGCGTTTCACAGGAATTTTCCTCAGTAGTGCAGCAGCTTTGAACGAGGTCCAGCTCTGAGTGTAGTTCAGTGTACAAACAGAACAAAAGTCCTGCTGGCCAGAGGAGTCGGTTAATAAACACGTCAGTGTTGGTGTGGCCAACTTTGAAGGTCTTTTGTAAGTTTTTTTTTTTTTTTTTTTTTTTTTTGGTTTTCTTCCTAACAGTCCTTCGAGAAGCAGGGTTTCCACACTGGGACACCTCCACCCTTCAGCCTGCCCTCACCGCTGGGGGGCACAGGGCCTTTGAACCCGGGAGGGGCTCCTGGATATGCTCCAGCTCCCTTCCTACACATCCTGCCTGCCCATCAGCAGCCCCACTCTCAGCTGCTGCACCACCATCACGCACAGGACAGCCAGGTGAGACGCTGTGTGTGTGTGTGTGTGAGTGAGAGAGCGTGAACGTACATACGTACAGCAGTACTCTGTGCGGTTCAGACTTGATTATGGTTCTTCTCTGCCGGGCTTCCAAGCTGCAGCTGTGGTATATGAACTTTGTAAGGTTATGTGCTGCTCTCTGCTCCCCCAGGGTGGCCCTAGTCAGCGTAACCAGTCCAGCAGCATGCAGCAGAAGAGCCAGGCCAACAAATCCACCTACAGCAGCTCTCCCTACTGGGCCAACTGAGCAGGGGTGCGAGAGGCTGCCCTCACCCCCCACCCCACCTGTGGTGTGCAGGACCTCAGCTGGGGAACAGCACCTGTGACTGGTCAGACGCTGAACAGAAGTACACTACCACCAGGCTTCCCCCAGTTCTCAGTTACTTTTTCTTTTTTCAATCTTTTGGCTGTTATACATGTAAGATATTTATGTATGTATTTATATATACTGTATATGTAATAGTAGATGAAATGTGGTTTCTGCATTTTGTTTTTGAAGGATGTTTTTGTTTACTTTTTCAAGTTGTAGGAAGAAAAAATGCATTATAGCAAAGAAAAAAGAAAATTTAAGAGAGAACTTGATATTTTAAATGGGAGGGGAAAAAAGCAAACTGCATCATGTGAATTTTTTTTGTACTTTAAGGCAGTTTGAATTGTCCAAATTGTCCTTAATTTTAAGGTGCATCATTTTTAGAACATTTTTGTAGTCTTTTCAGTTGGTTTATTTTGAGGGGGATGATTCATGGTTCCTGCGCAGCTCCCTTCTTCCTCCAGTTTGGCCCAAACCAATGTGATGCCTACCTGTCCAACAGTTTTTGTTTAAATCCATTATACACCAAATAAAAGTTCTGAACAGTTGGTATCCATGTTATTTCTTTAATTTACTGCCTAGGTTTTGATTTTCACAATAATCTGGACAGTGAGCTGTTAACCTCCAAATCCAGTCACTTACCAAAAATAGATGTTTTCATAAATTCTGAAAAAAAATTGTTAAATGGTAGTTACATTTTACACAAGCTCTCAAATGGCTATAACCCCCCCCCCCCCCCCCCCCCCCCCCCCCCCCCCCCCCCCCCCCCCCCCCCCCCCCCCNCCCAAATGGCTAAACCCCCCCCCCCCCCCCCGAGGTCCTGTCACTGTATAATAACCACAGACCATAACCCTGTATATGGTGAGCTGGCATTTACATGCTAGTTTGGTAAAACCTGGAACACGGACCCACTGGAGGCTGAGATCCTGCCCTTCAGCTGCACGTCCCCAGTTTGTTCTACATTTTACTGCAAATGTTTAATTTTACCTAAACCTCAAGTCGCCAAGTGACTAACAGCCTTATAAAATATAAACTGATTGTTGGCCTCCTGGATTCAAATGTTTTAGATCATTTCCTTATCGTAACTTTAAGCTGTTTGTTTTAAGTTCCCCAGTAAAACTGTACAAATCACTAACAGAGGTCAAAGCTGCAAGGCAGCAAGAACCTCCCCTCTAGCTTGCAAAAACATCCCTGCCCAGGTTACACACCAATACTCTATATCATATAGTTCATTAATCCTGGAGCAAAACTCTTCCTGTTTCTGAAGACATTTAAGTTGGAACCACTTTGAACAAAGTGTAACTCGCATGTCAACTTAACCAGCTGCAGCCTTGGAAGGCAGAAGCTCAAAAATACTGCTTGTAAAAGCACTGAGGAACCTGCAGGCGTGACGTTTTATCAACATCTTAAAAAGGCAACAAACAGGATGACACCCCCCCTTTAAAAAATATTCACATTCAGGAGAATCAGTTATAGTTACGAAGATACAGTATAAACTAAAACAGCCTGTGGATGGATGTTTTCATGTCCGCATTTATTGCCCTTTGTTTACTTCTCTTTCTTCTTCTTTGTCTTGACCTGCTGGGGCTCCTCCTCTTCCTCCACCACCTCCAGCACCTCACTCTTTCGCTTCTTCTTCTTCTTTTTGGCTGGAGTTGTCTCCTCTATGCCATTTTCTGCTAGATCCTCAGCCTCCTCCTCCTCCTCCTCTGTCTGCTGCTTCTTTTTCTTTTTCTTCTTCACAATATTTTCTGTCTCTGCATTCTGGTCAATCTCCAAGAAGCAGGACATACATCACAATCTCACTCTTGGTGGCCATTTTGCTCAAGAGACTAACATTAAGCACATTGCTGAAGGACCTACATGAGCTTAACGATCAAGTTATCTGGTGAACAGAATCCCGCCATTCCTTCACAGTACTCACCTCTTCAGTGAACTTTGCCTTCTGCACATGTTCTTCCTCTCCATCCTCAGCTGTGGACAGAGCTTCAAGCTGCTTCTTCTCGCGCTTTTTCCGCTTCTTTTCTTTCTTCTCCATTTTTCTCTTTAGTTCTGCTGCTACTTCACCTGCCTAACAAAGGTAAAAGTAAATAAATCAGTTTGACAATGCATACAGAATATCAGCTGAATCCTTCACTTCAATTCCACTTGGGCCAAAACAGTTCAAATACACTTACAATCATTGACATCACATATCCCTCAAACTTGCGCTGCTATTTTTCTAAATATAATTTGCAGTAGTTTTCCTTTTAGGGACCCAATTCTGCATAAGCTGTCTAAACAATAAACCCAGTTCACTGGTGTAAAATCAGCAACAGTGAAGGGAAAACGTTCCTCTGACAGGATCAACAAAGGTCAACATGTGAGCATCTCGATGATCTCACCTCTGACATCAGAACATGATCACCACAGGGACTGCTGTGTATGACATGTTCACCTGGTGATTCCTAATTCTCTTTGCCCTCAAGTCACTCAGGAAAAGTTGACACACATGTCCCTAAGGTAACCTGCTGTTAAAGTTCAACATGTGAAAAGTACTGAACATAAAAAAAACACCCCAACAAAGTTGTTCCAGAATCTGTGCCATGAGCACGTGCAACTTTCTGATTTCCTCAACCCCCTCAGCTTTATTTCTGAGAATTTTATCTCCATTTTACAGCTCCTCTTACTGGCACTATGAGAAAGCGTAAATCCTGTGGCAGCAGGTTGGATTAAAGGTGGTTTTACTGCCCTCTGTTGGCTCAGGCGGTAAACAGGTCAAATTCTCATTGCTGTACAACAATAAATCAATGCTGACTGTCACCTGTCAGCCCTCATCTACAGGTGGTGGAACACAGTTCCTGCTTGGAGAAGATGAGAGCTCAGAGATCTGCCTTCTCTACCGAGACAGTAGCCTAAGCCTCACCTCGATTATGGCCTCCTTCATGACATCCACATTCTTGCGCGGGGCCTCTCCTGTTTCATAGAAGGACAAGCGCTCTTCTACCTGCTCTTTGAGCTTGTTGCCGAAAACACTGGTGGGTACATCTGGGATGTAGGAGAAAAACCATAAAAGCACCGAGGTCAGCATTATGTCATAAAGCAGCTGAGCAGAGTGCTGGACAAAGATGTGTCAAAACACTCAACATGTAGCCAAAGGTGAAATTAAAGTATACCGCAGAGAACGACGTCACCAACGACGACGACCCTGTTAGACTCACTCTCACCTGAGAAGCAATCGATGCGGGATGCGATGGTGCACTTGTTGGCCAGGTAGCGAGAGATACGGCCTTTGTTCTTGGCAGCAGCACGGCCAATGAAGGTGGAATGAAATATCAGACCATATTTTGGAGTATTGCCTCTGGTCTTCAGTGCTCTGGAGGAATAATGAAAAATTAGAACTGGGCACCTTATAAAGTAAACTGCAGTGAAGATGAGCATGGAACACACGGGTACCTCAACCACAACAGATCCATCTTGTGCAGCACTCAACCTCTTTAGAGATAAGCTGCTGGACCACATATCAAGATGCTGTCATACCTGAAGAGAGCCTTTTCTGCCCCCAGGATCTGCACAGTGGAGGCAGGGTATTTGGCTAGATTGGTCAGACTTCCAGCGTGGGAGATGAGACGAGCCCCCACCTGGGGAATGACAGAGGGAAGAGCCATCAAACCACAGCCAACCGCTTGAACCGAAAAAAAAAAAACCCTGCAAGAAAGTGACTGAAGGAGGACAAATTTGGGGACCAATCAGCACCTGAAAACTGTCATCAGAGAAATCAGTGGATTGACAGATATGGCATTACATCATGTGCCCCCTGTGCAGCACCCAGGAAAGGGGACTGCTGCAGCTATATGGGACTGTGGTGTGCGCTGAAGGTAAAATGGATGAGCGGCCGTACCACTTCTCCAATAAGGACAGCCAGGTTGGGGGCCACTTGGGACATCTTGGAATGGAGATACTCCTGCAGCTCCTGTCTGTACTTCACCAAGGAGACCACACGACTGGAGAAGCTCTCGATGTTGATCAGATCAATGGGGGAGATGTCCATTCCTGCAAAGAGTTAAATCACTGGTGCATTAACACTGATGGCATCTTCAATGAGTTCCACTGGGTAAGGATGCTCCAAGACAGAATATCGAGTTCCAAAAAAGAACAAAATGTGCTTCTCAGACATTTCCATCATGAATGCATATTGCAAAGCATAACTGCAGAAGGCAGACAGGAACAGACCTGTGAAAGACGACAGAAGCTATGCAGGTACCAACCCATAGAGCTGCGAGATGCCTCCAGAATAGCCTGGGCCTTGCTGCCATCCATCACCACCTCTTCCAGCTTCTCCAGGCTCTCCTCGTTGAGCTCCTTGCGGTTCCCGATAAGACGGGCCAAAGCACAGTAAGTGGAGTTGTCGCTCACTATCTTGATCAGCTCTGGGAAGTGGTAGCCGTACCACTCGCTACAGAGGGAAAACAAAGCAGGGGGGTGAAGTGAGTGTTCGCCAAATGAGCCGTGCGGCACATGAAATGACTAATAAAACAGAGCAAACAACATTGTATTCATACAAGGGGGTGTAGGGTGGTGAGACAGTAAAGTTAAAACCCACCACACGCGAAGAGTGTGCTTTGCAGGTTGTAACGGCGACAGGCAACGTACCGGACACGCATGGAGAAGGTGTTGATGTCCTTGTCCAGCTGGTCAAGCAGGGCAATGGACTGAATGATCATGTTATCTACTCGGTTGACGTTGAACTTGACCTTGGCCCTGGAGTAGCTGTGGCCTAAGCCCAGCTGGGCTTTGGAAGCTGCCTGTGCTGTGAGCCCCTTTACGAGGGAGTGGAAATGTAAACGCACACCTGCCAATGTACAAGAGGATGGGATGAGCACATTTCAAAAAGGACATTTCTTTACAATCTGCACTGAGCCTGAGCTCACAGAACACCAGCCACGATGCCACAGATTGATGGGGTTTTTTTTTTTAAAAAACAAATGCTCAATGGTTCAGATTTAAAAATGAGTCACATCACTGTTTATCAGTGGATTGACAGATATTAAAACATCACCACCACTGAGCTGATCCAAGTCACGTCTTTCGATAAAACGGCAGATTCAATTGTCTGCATTTCTTACCTCTGAGCACCTCGGCCACCACTCCTCCCGTCTGACACAAGAGCCCGAGTTCCTCCTGCAAGGAGGCCCCTATCTTTCCATCAGCCACCCCCAGAAGGACCTTCTTCTTCTTGCTTCCAGCTGGCAGGTTTGTTTCAATGAACAACTTTAAATCTTCATGCACAACTCCTTTTGAGGGGCAGAGGAAAAGTGTTTATAATCTTGATATGTAAACCAGTCAGCAAACTGCAAACAATGGTCAGGTAATACAGAGGCATCACCAACCTCAATATAATGGACAGAAAAAGCCTCCAAAATGTGTAACAGCAGCTCTTTGGTTCAGGTGAATGGTAACTGACATCAACAAATATCAGTGGATTGACAGATAATCATGACATCACTACCACAGAGCCACTGGACTGCAGCTAGACTCAGAACTTCCTAACATTCTCTAGCGTTTAAGATCTTACCCTCAGAGACAGCATTCATATTTTCCAAGGCTGACTGCGCAGACTTGAATGGGAAAAACGCTGCCAACTTCACCACCATGCTGAACTTGCCAAGGTTAAGGACACTCTCCTCCACCTGGGGTATCACAACAAAGCAGAAAAAACCTAAACAAGTTACTACAACAGCAATAATTTTAGTTTCCACTGTTGCTAAGTACAGATAGTGCACAAGGCTGCTGGCAGAGTAGAGGTACAGTTCTCTTAGAAAATGGTATAAAACTAAAGGGAAAGTAAACTCTGAGGTTCACAGTTAAGCGGCACAGTTGAATATGCAGTAGAGATGGTCTCTGCTATATAACACGCCCCTGTTCAGCAGATACTTTGCACATAACCTGTGAAACTGTGTTACTATAACGTTTTAACCCTGCAGAAGGGTGCCACAAACTGCTCACAGTAAAATACACTTTATCCAAAATATAAATTAGTAAAACATTCTTTCTATTTTTAAAGATAAGGATTATAAAACAGTATCATGCAAAAACTAGGCCCCACTAAATTTAAGCATGACATGCTTAAGATAACAGTACACCCGTATATGAAAAACCCCCCCACAAAATATACAGCACATACTTTAGAGGGGTGAAACTTGCTGGGTTTATATCTTCTACGCTATGTTTTCCATACAGCAATGAGAACGTTTCCTGTTACTGCTGCACCTCATTTACCAAACTACCACAATGTACTACATGCTGCATCCTAAAAAGTGTACAAGTAATGTACTCCTTTTTAAATCAGTAATTTAAACAATGGAAGGGAGTCAAATACAGCAGCGATTAGATGAGGAGGCTAAGAAATATGAAATAAAGGTAAATTGAAGACCTGGATACAGGTGCTACATGAACCCTTGCATTCATAAAAACTGGTAACATTAATAGATAAAATGTAATGGGACTTACTCCCTCCACACACACACACACACACACACACACACACACACACACACAGCAGGCGTAAGTTCAAACACACACATTCTACAAAATGATCAGTTTTTATGGAAGAATTTAGTTTGGTGTTTTGTTGTAACTATTTATGCTTGTTATATGTGAACCATGTTCCCCACTGACTACACTAACATTTGTTATGGTGAAAAGAAACAGTCCTGTTACACGCCTTTTCGCCACGAGATACATTTTTCATTCTATGCTACCGTCCACCATCTGTGTGTCACTTATGGAAAAAGACAGGGAACAACAGTGACCTGTGGCAAGAGCATGCCGATCTCCTCCACCTCCTTGACAGCAAAGAGCGCGTATCCAGCTGCATGTTCAAACAGAACATGTAAGAGCACCTGAGAGAGAAACAGAACACAGCACAAACCATCATGTTCACTGCACCAACTCTGCCATCTTCTATCACCAACCTGTACGAAAACACAAAAAACCCTACAGTTCCGTTAAAAACGTGGTCGTGGAACATTTATTTACTTATTAATCTGTTTGCTGCTGTAAGTATATATGTACATACGTGCTGTTACAGACGGGTGAAAATTTCCTCTGGGATTAAAAGCTTCATTCGTTCGTCTGCTTTTCTTTTGCTTGTAGCACATTTTAACTTTCAGTTCTAACCTTCACCGTCGTCTCTAACCCACAGCAGTAAGAAGGTGTTTCCTCCACCTCCTGCCAGCATCAGTAGCATCGCCATATTCCGCATTCAGGCACGTTTATGCAAAAGTGTGGCTTTTTAAAACTAACTGTGAACATTTCGCAGCCCGTTTCTTTTATTACCCGTTTTTACGCCAAACACGTGTTAGCTGCTCTAAGTCACAAACACCTACAGTAAGAAACAAAAACATGCGTCTCAAATTTTAAATACCCTGAAAGCGGGATTAAATATAACGTGTTTAGCAAATCGCTGTTTTAAAAAAAAACACTGCGTGAAGCAATTCGTACTTTGTGCAGCACGAGGGCGTGCGCGCGAGGCCTGTTACTGCCGCCACGTGCTGCCGGGCCACGAGCTCTCAAAAGGTAACGCGCCGCTACTCATTCATTTGATAAAATTTATAAACATCGAGTACAACTTTTTCCGCAATGTATACAGGTATATGACTCTGAATTTCACTTTTGCTAAGACGATACAAGAGCGATGAACTAGAGTAGAGCTTTAAACTGACCAGCCACGAGGGAAATAATGGTAAAGAAAAATATGTATGCTTTTCAGAACTTGGAGACATCCTGCATCTCTTCCCCCAATTTTAACTAAGGACCGCGGGAAGCCTGCAGAGAAAACGAGTAGGGCGAACTCCTTCATTGAACCCGCAAGAAGCCGCCTCACCACGCCGTCCGCCTGGTACGCTCGCACACCCTCATAAAAACGTTTTAAAAACCCCCCAAGACTCATTTTCCAAAAAAATGGCAAATTCCTTACCATGATTAGTTATGAAATGAGAAAGACCACACGTTTACTGCTTCAGTCAGTCCGGATGCGTCCTACTATTGTGCTGTGCTGCACTGCGCCGCGACTACACGGCCGCCATTACAGCTCCGTCACTCAGACTGCGGGGTCGCGCCTCAGCGTGGGCCGCGCGTGCTGCGCCACATGGGCTCCTCGGCGCACTTCCGGTCTCTGTGAGGTCACTGAGGGAAAAACATCCGGTGTAAAAAACGCTGCATGGCACAACTGAAATAAGACATACTATAACTGACTATATAAATGTATGTTGTTTATACACACACTACATCACAAATAATTAAATAAGAACTGTGTAATAGAAATGACTTTCACAAAGCATAATTGTTTTAAACATCAAGAACCTTTGAGAGTTTAGAGTGAATGACCGCCATAATGCATTCTGAACACACAGCACAACTACAGTAAACGGAACAATCAATGGAACTCAACTAGGGGGCTATATATTTTAAAAAATTACAAAAAACACTATCAGAAAGAAATACAAATAGTACAATAAAACAGGTTAAAAACGGCTCCAGTGACCTTGAATATTATACAAAAATACTGAACAAGTTGCAACAGCTTACTGTCCTTATATTGGTACAAGATTTAATGGATTTTATGTACTCTTCAGATTCTGTAGGGAAAACTAAAAAAGATCTTATTTTTTAGCTCATTTCGACCTATGTGTGATATTCAGCTGAGATAATTATTAAGCTGATATATTCCTGTTCAACCTCTTTTTCAAGTAGTATCAACTTAAGTAGCTATAGAGAAATCGGTTTGGTAACCAGGAATATTTCCCATTACCAGGCCAAACTCTGCTTGAAACGACAAACTGACCATAACTGTTACGCTTACCTTGCGAGTTCAGGAACTAACACAGTAAAACATATTGCTACCAAATCAGTTCTTTAAAAATGCCCCTATTCCTGTATAGAAAATCATGACTGTTCAAAATACTATTATTTTGAACTATTACTATTTAACAACGATACGGGGAAACAGCGGACTTTTTCTCGATAACGTAGAGGTAACGAAGAATGTGCCTCATGGCGCTTCATACCTGTAGTCCTGTGTTGGCGGGTCTCCGGAAGCTCTGCGATTGGGTGATAAAGTCAGTGACTAGTTCATCAGCTCGAGTTTGTGATTGGGTGGTGAGATAGGTTATTGAATTCCTTGGTCTGTGATTGGGTAATAAGTTCTGTGACGCTGCTGTGTGCGCTGTGATTAGGTGATTCCGCTGGAGTATTTACAGAGTATTCGATTACAGTGGGCAGGACTTATACTGCTATAGTGATGTGGTCAAAGTATTTTAAGCAAAATTATAACGTTTCCACACAATTTAAATTTTTTTTAACGTAGCCGATGAACTACAAACACAGTACACTTGTATTCCTACAAATACGACTAATACTATTTATCCCTGGTGTCACACGGTGTTATAAGTAGTACTGTACACACTTGTATCTATTTCGTTAAAACTGTTAGCAAAACTTGTTACACAATTTCAGAAAACAGTTAAAAATGGGATATAATCACGTCTAGGTCATTGTTATCCTTATACAGAGCTTTCCAGACAGTGATATACTATTCCCCATTAAAACATGCCGCGGTTTTATGTACTGAGGGTAAAGGTTGACTCCGTAATTCCTAACACGTCACAAGGAGGGAAACACCCTTACGCCGGCGTACTGCTTCAAAAGTCAGAACGGCAAACTTCGCACGTCCAGTTTATTCGTTTATTGCGATATTTAAAGATTGGAACGTTCGAAAGCCCCGAGGAGAAACACTGTTTTTTAGGCCAGCTTTGTGACTCACATCACGCTCTTTTTCCTTCCTCAGAAGCCGTGACTCGCAGGGAGGTTCGGTCACAGGAGACTCCTAGACATCCCTACTGACAAGTCTGTTTTCAGTATGTATTACTAGTAATACTAATAATATTAATATTCCTAATGTAATAACGACGGGTTCATCCCTTAATTTTGAGAATACATTCGACAATCGAAGTTTGGGTGGCAACTTGATGAACGATAGGCACTTCCCCGGGGGGGGCAGTGTTTCCCAAAATGCACTGCGCTGCAGTTGATTTATTCTTGTACGAAGTTCTTATTTTTCTGTTATTCGTTATTGTTAAATTGTGAATATCTGCGCTGACATTAGTTGTGTGAGTAAGTTTGTTGAGGTTTTATTGTGTAAGCCAACCGCTGCTGGCAGGACCTGTTGCTAAATGGGAGTATTATTGAAAATGTGTTTCAAAACACTGAGTATCTAAATATGTGTAAATGAAATATAAATTGATGCGAGACCATTATTTGTAATATGGAATGATTTATGTTGATTGCTGTGATTTTTTTTTTTTTTTTTTTTTTTTTGAAGTGTTTGGATTAATACTTTTTTTAATAAATAAAAGTGCTTGCAAATATGTGTTTCTAGATTGGTACCTTTCGAGAGCATCATCAGCATAAGATGACATGATATGGCCAAAACATACTAAAAATGTGAACATAAAAAGTAATACACAGTATAAGAGCAATTTGCTTACAAATGTGAATAGCTATGATTTAGATGCTGTTCAGCACAGGTCTGTTGACATTTTATTCATATATCGGGGTAGCCTATTTCATTAGGAGCACATTAGTACTCGTACTTTCAGATATATCATCACACTTTTTTTTTTTTTTTTCCCCCCCAGAATTCTCTGGATTATAAAGAGTGTGTGAAGTGACATGCCTCTGTTTCGAAGTCCTCTGCCATGTCCTGGTAAAGGAGGGATGAAGCAGAAGAAGAAGAGAAGGAAGGCAAGATGGGTGGAAATGCAAGCAGAAGGACGCACCCCTTCCCTGGCCACTTTGTGCCTGTGGAACCTGGTTGAAAACATGAAAGATTTCTGGACCAGAGACTATGCTGAGAACTACATGGATCAGTACTCCTTCCGCTACATCATGGGCCCCTTCAATGTGCTGCGTTGAGTGTTTCTGGTTTCAGTCTGTTTAAGAATATTTGATGTGGAGTATGACATTTAACAGTGCTTTGTAACATTGTGTTGCAGTTTGTGGCTGGACTTTACAGAGGAGGTCTGTTTACAGTGTGTGATTTTATGGCAAAGTATGTTAAACATATCTGTTTTAGAACAATATTGTTTGATACAAATTTATTACATCATTATAGCACATAAAAATAGTGTCAGAAGTGAGATTTGGAGCCATACCTCTGCTGTATGTTTGTTTGTACTCAGCCTTGATTCCGACAGAAGGCCTGTCTGACATTTTGTTTCTTTCTCACCTGCAGCAGGGGAGCTTGTGGAAGACCTGTTCTCTTTGCTCTCCTCCCACCACATGGTGACACGATCTGCTCTGCACCTCCTGCTGGTGCCGCAGGTCCGCTGCCTCTCACTGTCCTCCTGCTCTACCCTGATCACACCCAGCATTTGCAACCTCATTGGAATCCGCTGCCAGGTGCATATCTAGCTTTTCCTGTAAATCATCTATGCAGATCTCACTTTTTTTCCACTCACTGAGTACTTTGAGAGTCCATTAAGGCTGTTTGATTTCTCACCCAGGCTTTGCTGTCCCTGGATCTCAGCGGTGCTCAGCACCTTTCCGCCCTGGTCTTGAGTGAGCTGCTGGGGCAGCTGGCCAGGCTGCACTCCATCTGTCTGGTGGGCACTCAATGTGATGACCAGGTCCTGCGGACCATCAGTGGCAGCTGCCCAGCACTGCAGCACCTGGATGTATCCTGTTGCCATCAGCTTGCTCCCACCAGTCTGCTGCATTTGGTGGCCTGCCCGTCTGGTCACAATGTTTTGTCTCTTAGGAGCCTTCTGGCCCTGGACATAGATTTCGAGAACAGGGAATCACACAGATTGGGGGTGGCAGTCTGTCTCCTACTCTCAATGCCTTCCCTGGAAAAAGTTGCCATTGATGGGTTGGGGGAAGCCTGTGCCATTATAAAGAGCCAGAATTTTTGTGAGCTGGATAGCTTCACTTCCCAAAAGGGGATGCCCAACCTTTGGGAGTTGTGGCATAGTCAAATCCAGGGAGAACAAGCAGGAACGTATGAAAGAGCGGCTGAAAAAGAGTGTCGCGATGAAGGAATAGAAGGATGGTTGTCAGAAAATGAGGATTACTACGAGGAGGAAGACGAGCAGCTGAATGAAAGGGATACAGATGGAAAGTGGAACAATAAAAGGAGGACTAGGCCTCACAGTAACACTCTAGAAGAATTAGAAAGTGACCAGCAAACTGAGGGGGCAGAGAGAGCCTCCCGGGGGAGTTTGACCCTGAGTTTGCGGGAAGCCCAGGGTGTATCAAGCAGTTATGTTAGCGCTTTAGGGGTGCTGTGCCCTGATTTATGTTCATTGTCACTCCACTGTGAAGAAGGCCTAGTAGGGAGCTTATCTGCCGGACTGGAGCAATGGAAGGGACAGTTTTTCAGGCTCGGACTGCAATTCACAGGACTTTTGCTTGACATTCTGCCCTCTGTGGGTGTTGTGGGTTCCACACTGCACACTCTGACTTTGGAGGGCGTGAGGATGGATGGCGATGCTTCTTTTCTACTGCTTCTCCGGTCGTGTCCCAAGCTAAAGACCCTTTTAATACACACAGAACCTCCAAGGATAAACCGAGAGGAAGAGGAAGAGAACAATGAGCAAGATGTTCCGGAACTGCCCCGTCTTCCCCAGCTGCGCTCGCTTTCGCTCAAGTGAGCCTATAGTTATAGATTTGATGCTGCCTCTACTAGTTCTTGGCTGCAATTCTGGGTTTCATAAAAAATAGCTAAAATAGTGCAATGGGTGCAAATCTACACACAGCATGTTTCTAAACTGTAGAATTATGTCAGCTGCTATATATACATGTAATTATATTTTTTCTGATTGACAAATGTGTAATTTTTTTTTCTTGTCCTTCCTAGGTTCTTAATGGAGCATCAACAGAAAAAACCGCTCATGTCTTGGAGGTCCCTAAAATGGCCAATGATGGCTTTGTTAGGCAGCTCGCCCTTCTTAGAGAAAGCCACAATGATGGCCATACCGTGCTCTATGGACACCGTCTTCCAGGAAGTCCTTGACAATTGTGTCGGAAGTCCAGAGGACCCCAGTATCTCTCCGTTATGGAACCTGAGGCATTTGAGTTTAGCTTATTGTAATATTTCCATGGAAACTGCCGCCAGACTAGTGACCCACAGGAACCAGTTGTCCACCCTGGACTTGAGTGGCTGCTGGAATGTGAGTTCTGAGAACATTGTGAAGTTAAAAAGAAAGGCCACCAGGAGGCGATATCCTCTCACTATTATCTGGTGTTGATCTGTTTAAAGCAGGTAAATCTACAGAGCCACAAATGGAAATTAAACTAAGTCTTTTTTATTTCGTTGGTAGGGGATGTAAGAATAGTTTTTAAAGGTTTGTTTGCCCTTCCTTGTCTTTGTGGAAGACGGCATTAGTTAATTATTATTTTTGAAACGTGCAGTTTAACTAACGTGTGTCGGTGTAAGCAAATATTGTAATTTAGCATCTTAGCAGACAAATGTAACAGTTTTGGTTGTCTTGGACAAAGGTGTCATCCACACAAATGACTACAGTGGCTTCTCATGAAGGAGTGAGTGATGACTTTTTAAATATACCAACATTTTTCACTTGACTTGCTCTTAGTGTGTGAATATGTGAGTGTGTGTCTGGCTACCCCACAGCATACTGGTGTCATATCCAGGTGATGCCCTTTTTTCAGTAATTTTATGAGTTTTCTGTGTTTTTAAATGAATAAAAAAATGTAAGAAAACCTGCAATGGGCTGATGTCTAGTTCAGCACGCGTCCTTCGTTTATCTTTTTTCAGGCAATATATGGTTCTTTGGGCTCTCAATAATGCGACAGAGTAGAACTTTAAAATGCTTTATTGCAGTTTTGCAGAATCTCCATCAGTTATCATCACGTTTGCAGTTATCCATCACTGACACAAATGCCTGCACGTCTCTCCTCTGTCTCTTTATACCCACCAGAGCTCGCTTATTTACTTTTACCCAAATACAAAGACCATCCAAGGTCTTCCAGGAAGTGGAATTTACCATTAATAAAGCTGCTTTCTTCTAGAGATTTCTTGAGCCGGCTGTGTCACGTGCACATGTGTACTGAAGAAAAGGCCTACAATCAATGTATAATGAGGTAAAGAAATGAAAAACATTAAAATGAATGTCATGTAGTGAATATTATAATAAAGAATTAGAAGTGAATCATTACAAATCATAAATAAATGGTTTAATTGTAAAAAAGTGAATACAGGGTAACTGGATTACTGTGGCTCTGCATTGGACTGATGATAGATGGATGGAAGTATAGAGATTCTATCCTGTGAATAAATGGGGGGACATCTTAGTGGTAAATGTGACTTTGGAGTTAGAAACAGAGTGGATCCGGTCAAACAACGACGGCCACAGTAACTCATCCTGTCTCTGCTCATGTTTAGTCTGCTGCTCACGGCTGTTTGCTTTCACCAGCAAAGCTTCAATGTTGATGTTTGATTTCTTGTTCCAAGTGTTTTTCTTGTTGTTCTTTCTAACTCATATTTAACATCCATGTTCGGTGTGTCATATTATAGGTACCTGGTACTCTAGTAACGCTTCAGTGACGAAAACGGTGAAGAACATGTCCCCAGCTTTCGAGGTGAAAAATACTCCATGCTTATGACTTCAAAAGTTTTTTTTCCTGCATATTTTCATTTAGATACTTGTGAGATTTTACTTTCAGGAACTACAGTGCAATATTAGTTCAGCTTCAAGATTGCATCATGCTATTTTGGATTAAACAGTTATCTCAAAGTCTAAATAGCACCCACTAAGGAAGATGAGGGACGATGGGTTGGTAGGAGAGGCAGTTATATCTCCTCTTTGGTAGATTTATGTTCAAAATCAAGTTTAACGCCATCATTAGTACTTTCCTTGGACATGATATTGCCCTTGCACTTTTGATTGATTCTCCTGGGAGAAGAATTATCCATCCTGTCGTCTGACAAGCTCGTTCCTCGCCAGACCTGCTTGAGCCCCATCCAGTCCAGCCCAGCCGTATGGCAGAAGAAAAAGAGGTGCTAGAAGAAAGACCGGAGCAGCAAAAGTCTCACAAAGACAGAAGGAGATTTGCAAAGTTTCTATCTCTGAAGCATCAGGCACTTGCAAATATGTTATTTTGTATTTTGTGCCAATGGCTTGTCTCTTCAACCTTTCTAGACCAACACCTTTGTAGCTCGCTCAGTGGTGAGTTGTCTCTGTGGAAGAAAAAGCAGACAGCAATGGCAGTGCTCGGTATGTTCTCGGAGTACTTAAGAAACAGAGTCAGCATCTTGTAGTGAAGTGGGGGGGGTCACTGCACCCATCAGCTTATGTAAACATGAAATAGAGGCTTGCCGGGGTGTTTTTTTTTTACCCAGCTCCACTGGAAAAGTGACATTATTCTGCTGGCATGTGTGTGGGTGTGTGGCAGCTGCTCCAGAAGAGAGGAGCTGAACTTCACAACACTTCAGATCCCTGGGAGAATGAAAGCACGGGGCCACGGTGGCTACACACAATAAATCACATTTCCTTATAGTGCGTCTTGGTGTGAAACTGTATTTGCGCATAACAGTTAGGCAAACCTAAACAATTAAATAGGTCTGTTTCTTGAAACATTGCTGCGTCAAGAGTGTGAAAAATTGTTTGCTCGGGTAATAGAAACAAGTACTGTCGATTGCGTCATTTTTGGATATTGTTCATGACAAATCTCAGAAAGAAAGTTGTATCAAAAAGTTTTGTCCTCCTTTCAACTGCTCCTCCCACCAACCTATTAGTCTGCTGAATGTTGATGTTAAAACCGTAACCAAAACTTGGGCATTAAACCTGATCTGAAAAGTTTCAGTAAGGCCACGTTTGGCTCCAACAACAAAGGTTGTGCACTAAACATCTAAAACTTTGCCACAGGGAAGCAGGAACCTCTTTGACTATTTCATTTGATGCAACAAAGACATTTGATCGAGTAGAATAGGGTTTCTTATTCGCAGTTTGGATAGATTTAACATGAATTTAAACCCAATTAAACTCTTACGTTCTAACCCTTTAGCACAAGTTAATACAAAAGGTTTTCTGCTACGTGGTCTTGCTGTGGGACGAGGTCGCCGACACGCCATTCTCTTTCCCCTCTGCTTTCACACTTCTGATTGAACCCTTGGCAGAAGCTGTCAGAAGTAAGAAGGATGTATACGCTGTAAAGGTAGGAGAAGACTGCTGCATTCCTCCATATGCTGATGGCATACTGGTCTACCTGAGTGACCCTGAAGCTTCAGTCTCTGCAGCTGTAAAGGTGATATGCGATTATAGCAAACTTCCAGGTTATAAATTCCATCCAGCGAAGTCTTTAGCTATGCGGCCGGATTCCCCTTTTAACTCCAACTGGTCTTTCCCCTGTGAACTTGAAAAAACGGGATTCAAGTACTTAGGAATTGTAATCATTCCTAATCTTGCTGACCTGCTGAGGAGGACCGACTATTCTCCGCTATTCAAAAAGCTCAAAGGGGACCTGGTTTCATGGACCCGTCTTCCTGTTTTATTAGGCAGAACTGATGTTATCAGGAAGAAATGTTTTACCTTGCTTGCTATACCTGCTCCAAAATTTACCCTGATACTTGCCATGAATTATTTAATGCATTCAGTACCTTAATCTCCAAATTTATTTGGGACAAAAAGAAGCCAAGAATCAAGCTCTTCAAGCTCAGCAAACTAAAAGAGAAGGGTGGGGCTTAGCTACCAGATATGAGACTCTTTCAGGCGGCACAAATTAAACAAATGACTAACTGGTTCCAGTTCAGACTGGACTCTCCAGGTACTGGTATGGAGTTAGTCTCATCTTGCCCGATACTGTTGAGGTTTCTGCCTTTTGTTTCACAAGATTCCAGGTGTTTATACAGTTTTGGACACCTGGATCTCACATAATTTACTACAAACTGAAACAATAAACAATGAATTTCTGCAGACAAATTAACATTTAGAGATTATCCTAAGAGAATGAAAGGGTGTTACACGACGATGACATGCATGTAATGGTATTTGCCGTTAAATTATACATTTTTCCCCCATGATACTTAGACATAATAGAATGAGTTTACATCTGTCAATTTCAAATATATTTCTTTTTTCTCCTCACTGACTTGAATGACCTCTCTTGTCTGAGGTTTTTAATGCTGCTTTGCTTCCTGATGCTGCAACATGACATTTGACTTTAAGAAATCAGTGAAATAAGCAAAGTGGATGTGCATTTGGGGGGGGGGGTGGTAGCCAAAGACAGAATTAGAACTGGGACTTTTGGAAACTGGACTCTAACCTTTGGCTTAAGAGCTATAAATTTCCTGTGCCGATGCCTTTGGGCTAAATCCTGAAGGCTCTCGGTGACATCGATCACGACAGAACTGCAGCCTGCGCTGATCTGCGACATGCCGAGACTTCCGTCAAATAAAAATGCATGTTCTCCTATTTCTAAAGCCCCTTGAGTCTCACTACTACCTCCTTAGACATGAATGTGTGGTGTTTAGCTGACCTGATGGCAGGAGAAATCTGACAAACTTTAATATCAGGCCTTTTCTTCTCAGTATTTTTTATGATGCATCTACAAATCTCATTAATCTTTCACTCAACCATATTTTCAAGGTATTTGACCTTCTGATATCAAAACTTGTTTTTTTTTTCGTCCCCCAAATTGCTTTGTACTACATGCCTTTTAGTGGAGAAATTATGGAGATAGTTTTGTTTGCATGACAAACATTTGAACATCAGCAAATATTTTAATGTCGCTGGAAATGAGCCTAGCGATCACAGACAAGATTATTTTCTTCTGCTTCTAAGACCTTTGATTTTTTTTCATTTTTTTGGTTTGTTTATATTTTTTCCATTTAAATTTTCCATTATACTGCAAGTATTCTAAATCTCCAGCAACCCCCTGCAGCTCTCTTTGACACCAAGAGCTTGGAGGGACACGACTAATAAGTGAAGACGTCTTGAAACGTTAAACTGACTTCTCACACCAAAGGCTGCTATTCGGAAAGACTTTTTAAAACTATTTTAGTGGCTCGAACCGCCTTTGTCATTAAACTCTGAAGGTTTTCACAGTGTGGCTCAACCCTGAGGTGTCTGTCAACGTGTTTGTTGGCAACACTAGCTTTGACCACCTGGTCCACAAAGCCTGTCTCAGCTGGACCGCCGCAGGATGCTTGCACACCCGAGCCGGGGTGTCGGGTGCTTCAGCCTCACACACCCGCAGGCCTGAAATGAGTGTCACAAAGTGTCTCATCTATATGTTAAAGCTCTGACTTGGTTTGACATTTAGAGCTACGTGGAGAGGTTCACGGTCGGCGCACAGAACGACAGGCAGGATCACTAAGGTAAGGTGAAAAGAGGGTTTTATTCATTCTGCTTTCTAGCGCTATCCATCTAAACAAGGGCTTGCGAAGGGAGCTGGTGCACGAATGGGTCGGGTTCGGGATCAGGTTGGGATTGAGGTCAGGTTTGGGATCAGGGTCAGGTGTAGGGGTTCAGCAACGTGACCCTAAGGTTTCCCACTCTTTTTCTTTTATCCCTAATAAACTAAAGCATTAAATAGTTGAAGTATAAATCTGTTCGTGTGTGGCGTTCACTCATTATCGTTGTGTTTAAGCAGTTCTGCCCCCTCTCTCCCATCCATATGCGACAGACTGCCTTTGAATATATGTTTTTTGTCAGGTCTTTTTTCAACAAAAAGATGTGTTTGTCACTTTTCTTGGTAGCAGTTGCATCCACAAAGTAGAAGCTGTAGGTTCCCTTTTGTATTTCTTCTACACGCTATTAAATCTCAGTCACACACTCACTTTTTCTCTCTTCCTTGCTTTCTTTCTCTGGTTGTCCTGTTGACAGGCAGGGACGCCGTGGACGGGATCCCACTCCATCGCAGCACTAATAAATCACAATTTAAAATTCCACCTTTAGCTTTTTGTGTGTTTTAAGTGGAAATACAAATGGTTTAGGGTGACATGATGTCAGTGGGCAAACTTCCAGGGGGACTTCATTAAAAGGTTTACGGCGCTGATCCGCAGATGAGGCTTTCCGAATCCCGGGTGCAATACCTGGGGAATCCTCTGATAGATGGTAGACACCGGGCACAGAGAAAAGGCCTTGTGTGTTTTCTCTCTCTTTCCCAGAACATATATCAGGAGAGGAAGGCACTATGGCAGGGTCACGCAGAATATGCCTCTCTGACATCCCCAGGAACGTCACCGCCTCTCAAGGTAAAGCCCTGTGACTGATCGTAGCCAAGACAAACGGAGACCTCCAACTGCGAACCCCTGACTCATGATAATGATCGCGAAGCGTGACAGTTGTGCAGAGCGGGCCTCTGGGAACCCACCGCTGCCACATGCATAACTGGGGAGGCATTTGAAACTCGGTTGATATATATTCTGCGCATGAAGTGGCTGACAGGACTCCCAATTTTGCCAGGACCTTCAATCAAGGTTACTCTGCTGTGAGACAGACAGCTTTGAATGTCAAAGACCTCCCGACCCGGCTCCAAATTAGTAAATATTGCTACAGTCTGCGGCTGGGTAGAATAGAAAAATAGTCTGTTCTTGGTAGACCGGCGAAGCTAAATAGGCTGGAAAAATATAGGTGCAAAGCAGTGACTGGATTTTTCTCCTGATTACAAGCGAGAAGAAGCAGGAGACTTTGTAAAGATCTCTTCATGAAACGACTGGACAAAAGAAAACATGACAATGAATCTAATAGTGACACTGATTTACTTTATATCAATATTTCCTGTTTTTAATTCACATTTAGTGACTGAAAGTTATTTTTGTAGGTTAGTTTTGGCACGAGCAGTTTGGGGTTAGTACTGCAGTCAGGTACAGCAGGAGCTGGGTTCTGAACCTGGGTCCGGGATGCAGCTCCGGTTGCCAGACTACTTTCTGCTCCCTCCGGCCGACAAACTGAAACAGATGCAAACAAGAGCCTTAAAGTGCAAAGCACTGGCTGTGCTGCATTTGTACTTGTTACTAGTAATGGTCAAATTAGGCAAAATATTTTTAAAAAATGTAAATAGTTAGATGCAGCATCATTGTTACAGGATTAAATGCAGGCAGTGGAAGAAACACTGGAAAAATCACACAATAAAAGAGAAACATTATTAAATAACTACATCCCAGTTACAAAGACAACTACACAGGGGGTCATATTAAATACAACACCTAGTGTATATTAACCTTTGATAAGCGCGTTTGTAAAGTGACATGGTGCTTCAGACACATTGAAAGAGGTCAAGTAACAGAAAGGGGTGCACTGGTCAGTTGGGTGGGGAGGAGTGTCTTATTAAAGCACTGTGTTCGGTAAATAAAGAAACTCATCTAAAAACAAAAAGCAAGAAAGGTAGGATATACAAACACAACTGCCGAAAACTGCAATACAGCTGAATTTATATCTCCGTGGCCAAGATGCAACAACAACTGTATGCAGGGGGCCTCAGAACTCTGCTGTGTGCAGTACGAGAGCTGATCAGAAACTCGCTGTTTCCAAGGTCACAGCACACACACACACACACACACACACACACACACACACACACACACAAATAACCTGGAGTAAAGTGTACAAACTTGTGATCTCAACAGCAGGGAAGGGGTAATATTGTCTCACGAGGCCCCACATGAGTTTATAGTTGGAGAAACAGAAAGGATAAACTATTGCTAACTGTTAAATATGGGGATGGATGTGATGTTGCAGGTATGCCATGTTGTGCAAGTCCAGTTGTAGGGTGGTTCATATGGTGGTATAAAAACCAATGAAATATGGAGCGATTTTGACTTAACAGGCGGATTTTATGATGGAAATATTACCTTCTCTTAACACATGGGCCTCCGTGGCCTCCCCAGTCACCAGATCTAGACTTCACTGGATGTTATTGCGAAGACATGGAGTTCAGAAAACAGAACAGATTTCATACATAATCTTCTAAGTTTCTATCACTATCCCCAACTCTAACCCTGCCTCTTCAGTTTTTACAAATCATAAGCATGGTTATATGAGAAAAGCTGTGGTGTGGAAATTGGTGGAAGACTCATCACCAACCTTTGCTATGCGGATGGTTCCATAATAGTAGATGAAAACAAAGACAATCTGCTAATCTGGATCAAAGTAGACAGTCTGAAAATGGGCTTGAGCCTTAAAGTGAAGAAGACAAAGATCCTGGCAACTGGTGAGGCTGATAATTTCGCTCTTGATGGAGAAAAAGGTGAAATAGATGACAGCCTCAGCCCGCTTGGATCAACGATCAATAATGAGATGACAAACAGCCATGAAATGCGACAACAAATTGCTATTGGGAAAACGGTCAAAAAGAACCTGGACAAGATTCTCAAGTGCAAAGGTATAAGTCTGTGTGCAAAGATTTGACTTGTTCAATTCACGGTATTCATGACAGCATCATATGGATGCAAAAATTCACTGCCTTCCAGTCGTTTTAATAGTTGAGAACACATCAGTACTGGAGGAGATGAAACTTAAGCTCTCCTTGGAAGCTGTAAAGTTCATACTTTGGTCACATCGGGAAGACAGAAAGATTAGTGAAGGAGGACATCATGCTCGCCAAGGCTGAAGGTCAGTGCAGAAGAGGAAGACCTGCAATGGTGTGGATTAGCAAAGTAACTGCAGCTGTGAACACCTTTCTCTGAAAGACGAGCCATCCGGTCGAAAACAGACCCAAACTATCCAGGGTCTCCATGAGTCGACATCGACTCGATGGCATTTAACAACAAAAACAGCGATAATGGAGGTCAGAATTTAGATGAAGACACTTCACAATGGATTCAAGCTGTTCCGAGGACCAGGGGCTTCCTCTATTGGTTATATTTCTTAGAGCTAATAAATGCACTGCTATTTAAATTTAGAAACACTGTTAGTTCAATTTCCTTTTTTGTTCTGTAACATAGTGCTGTAAGAAACAATAAATCCAAAGGTTGGCGAGCTCACAAGTGTAACTACAGTAAATATTTCCCTTGGTAAAATCCAGGACTGTTCAACTTGTTTGTGGGAAAATTTGATACTTGACTATTCCGTATAAATCAATGACAGCTACTGCAGGTCAGGTCTCTTGTGTGGCGTCAAGAACCAGTACAGTGTGATTCACACCTTAAAACCAGTCCAGTCAAAAACAAACGGAGGAAAATTAAAAAAAACCCACAAATAGCAAGGAAAATGAATCAAATTCTCAACATATAAAAATCCTTAAATAAATTGATAATTGTCTGAGACAATTTCAAAAGACGTGTTTACTTTTTGTATAGCAACCCAATTTTAGAATCAATAGTAATTTTGTCCCCTATTTACGGTGTGAGTGAAGCTATGAAATAGATAAATGACTTTTAAAATGACAAGAAAAATCAGTCTGTGTTAAATGTCAAAATCCTGCTATAGCACATCTTCCGCAGGGTCCGAGAACGAAGAAAATCTGGACTCCAGGTGGTCGGCGTCATATTCGAGAACCCTAGAGAAGAGCCCCTAAAATATTATAGCATCATTGCAGTAGTTTCCCATGACTGGCTGAGTAATGGAAAACAGTAAAGGTTTAGGATGTGTGTTAAACTGATTTGCATTGTGAAAACATCAAAACACCCACACAAAGACCCACACGAGGGGATAGATGCAACAGGGCCTGCTGTCAGCTGGTCACGTGACACGTGTGATTGCAAATTTAAGACTTTTTAAAAGTAAGGAGTATTGCCAAAAACATCAGAATGAAAAATGGGGTCAAGAGAAAGTCATAAATCCCCCGTGATGTAGAAGAACTGCTGAGTTTCTCTTCTGAGAAGCCATGTAAATCATGCAACTTCATTAGGGCAAAACACGAGCTTCAGGCTGTTTTAGACTCCACACAGAAGAATTAATACATTTCTATAAGACAGGAATTGAATTTAAAACCAAGAAAGGACTCTGGTCACAAACTTTTTTTCTGCACGCAGATGCCGAGTGATAAGAAGACCCTGTCAACAGCTTCTGATTTCATCTGAAATCTGCGGAGGACAGACAAGGGAATTCTTCCTCGCTCATTACTGGGTGACAATGTGTCTTTTGGCTATTCAAAGGCAGACAAAAAAATGCTGCAAATGCAAAACATGCAGCTGCTTGAAAGTCTTTGTCTCTGCAAAAAAAAAAAAAAAAAAGAAGGTGTTTGAAAAGAATCTGAGAAACACAAAGTCATTGAATTCTGCCGAACGCCAACAGTGTGAGCCTGGAAAAATCAAGCTGATTTAAAACTGCTCTGGGAAAATTGTGTGGATTTGTCTGTCTCCGCAGGCAATGCTGCTGGATTCAGAGACCTTCACCTGAAACGGCTACATTGCACACGGGATTATTTTTTAAGTTTGCACAAATAAAGATGATGAACACGTCACCCCGAAATTAAATATGCGAAACAAGCGAGTGGGAAAAAGAGCCGAGTCAAACGGACAGGCAGCGTGACTGAAGACTTCATGTGCTTTATTCCAGGAAAAGCTGAGGAAGCTCACATCACTCAGACAGTACAGAGGAGCACAGGAGCAGTGTGGGGGGGGGGGCAGTGTGAGGCCAGCAGTGAGATGCCTGTCACACAGAAAACACTTCTGCTTCACCACGTCCCTCAGATCCACTTCTCTTCTTCAGCAATGTAAACAGTTATTAATGCTGTTAATATATAATATACAGAGTTATCTGAAGTTCTTGAATCATCTTTAATAGTTCAACGTTGATTAATAAGTTAGAAATAAGATATATTTACATCAGCGGACCATTAAGGGAGTCAAAGTTAGTTAAGGCCTTGACCTCACACCAAAGTGCTGCAGATTCACATCCGGGTGCATCTCTGCACTTGTATTCATCATGTCCCTTCAATGGGCTGTAATTAATACACGTCAGATTAAAGATCCACACCGTGGTAGACTGGAATACTGCCTGGTGATGGGGGTGCAGGCAGGATGTAAATTAGAATTACTTTGGTTAATTTTTGAAGAACACGTTTTTTCGTTAAAAAAAAAAATAAATCAAAGTTTAAAGAAAGGAAGAGCACGGGCAGCCCACTGCCGCTTCCAGGGAAATGGAAACCATGCCTAACCACAGACGTGCACCAACAACAGAAACATCACTTGACATCACGAATAAAATGAGATCCATCTCAGCAACACTCCACTATAAACTTTGAACCAACAGTAAATGGGCAAGATGCTTCTCCCCGGTTGCCGCCACACGGCTGTAGGGCCTTCAGCAACAGTTCCTCGCAGGCCTCGCAAATGAAAATGTGTTTTTTTGCCAGCTCGAACACTAACGTCAATCTACACCGGATACCTGGATAAATTCGTTCAGGCGTTTTGTAATGTCAGTACAACCGTAGCTGTTGAAACAACTTTTCACACTTTTATTCTTACCGTCCGCTTTCTTTAAAGTATAATCAAAGCCCTAATTCCGACTGAGCGAAAAAAAAGTTCACAAATCGAAAGAGATGAAATCTTGCAGTAAAGGCGACACCGGGACAGGAGAACCAGGTAAAAGGGGGGCGTTTCTTCTCTAATACATGCACAAAGCACCAGGTTATGACCACATGCCGCCTCTGAGCCTGTGAGTAGATGCGGTTGGCTGGAAACAGGGCATCTGACAGCTAATCTTTGTGATGTTGTGGGTTTGAGTCCACATTTCTTTCTGCATTCATTTGAAATAACCTACAGCTGTTATATGAATAAACAAAATATTCTGAGAATTATTGTACATTTTGCATGTTTACACTAATTTAGAAGTTCCTTAGCAGTAAGTAATCTTCATTCAGAGACACGCAACCCTCTACAGACAAGTGCTTCCAGTGTCGTGAGTGTGTGTGTGTGTATGTGTGTGTGTGTGGTCTAAAGTCCACTTTGTGCTCAGTGTGTATGTAAATTATGATACATATATTACATAGAACACTGTTGCGTAGACCTTAACAGGATAAAACAGGGATCCCTGCTCCTCAAACAAAAAAAAAATCGAAGTTTTAATGCAGTTTCACATATCATATCACATCGACACAAAAAGTTAGTAAGTTGGGTTAATATAATTATTACTGAATAGTGGAATGCTTACATTTTGGGAGCTGCCTGTCTCACTTTAGTGCAAGCAGCTTTGCAGAGCATTGTTCAAAATTACAGATATTTAAAAAAGTTTATATATATTAACCTAATATATATATTAGGTTAAACAACAGTTGTATATGTACTTGCACACTTACTTAAAATATGTGCATATAAATACATCGGTGTGTATTTATATATGTCTGTATACAGAGATACATTTTTTAGGTATCTATTTTTATACATGTTCATGTATAAATATGTTCATATATACTATGCACACATATAAGGTATTTAGTTTACATACTTGTACATAGAATTTTTTTTTGAGTCTCAAGCTATTAAACGTAGGGTGTTTATGCTTTTCACAACCTACGCTGCATAGCCCTAGAAAGGTAAGAAACAGAAAGAAAAAAATACACCTTGATGTCAGCTTAACCAGCACAACACGTGCCCCTCCAGGGAGATCTTACTCACAACAGAGTATCAAAGCAGAAACCTATTTTTTTTTTCCAAAATGCAAGCTATATATAGTACATGTACAAGTTACATCTTTTTAAACGTATTTCATTCTGTAATTCAAACAGCTAGAGATTTAAGGGTCCAAGTTACAGCAGAAATCTGTGATAAAAAAACCTTAGTCCTTTGGTCCCTAAATCTGGTAAGGAATGGCCAGTAATAAATACTCCG
This sequence comes from Arapaima gigas, assembly GCA_900497675.1. NCBI lineage: Eukaryota > Metazoa > Chordata > Actinopteri > Osteoglossiformes > Osteoglossidae > Arapaima > Arapaima gigas. Next base: position 317,325 of record UFQX01000312.1, read on the forward strand.
TGGAGAGTTTACTCTGGATGTTGCCATGCAGTGACGTCCCCAGGAATCAGAGAGACGCTCCCAGTGAAGATGAGTATCCAAAGTCGTGGTTTATATCAGTACTTGTCTTGTGACTCATTCAAAACTGGATCTCAAGTATCTTCTGTCATGTTTCCTCCATGGTGTTATTTTTTCAGATATGCACCGATGTTTGCTTTGCCTAGGCTCTCCGGAAGTTTCTCTCATTAGAGTCTGTAGGGTAGGACGTGTGCCATCCTTCTCGTCTGACCTGCTGCCCACCAGTCAGTTCTTGGTTTCAGCGAAGTCTTCTGCAGCAGTGTCTCAGAGGCTTCAGCGGTAGATGAAACAGATCGATGGTGCCACCAAGAACCAGACCTGCACTCGTCTTCGATGTCCTGCTCACTGAAGTCCAGCCAGGAGGCCCAGGTGCACATCTCCATATTTTTCCTTTATATGTTCATTTTCCCCAGGTAGAGGGCATTATCAGTAGCATTTCCTTGTACTTCACATCATCTATGTGCACTCCAATACCTGCAAGAAGTTCAGACAGTCAGAAATGTCCACTGCCTTTCAGTGTTAGTGTTTGGAATTACATCTGAAAGTCTAAAATTGTTCCACAACACTTCCTATATTGTCTTGTTTTTTTTGTTTATTTCTCAGCAAGAAACATATATACTAATAATAATCATCATCATCATCATCGCCATCATCATGACAGACTGCTATATAAGGAGTACTATATAAATTATTCATTAGAACTCATATAGCACTCTCACTCAGTATTTTACAAAAATAAACTGAATACTAACAACAATGATATTCAAAGGTGACTTACAGAGTCAGGCAGAAAAGAGGGTACAGGACAAAAATCACGATGACAGTCTATAATTAGCTAACAAATATGTGTATGTTTCCTCCAGTGCTCTTTGTGACAAAGTGACACTGCACGTACGGGTCGCAAAGGCAAGGAAAACAAAGTGTTGCTCTTGCTAATGAATTACACTGAGATAAGTAATCTAGCAACTAAAAGAAAAAACTAAAAATTCCCAGGCAATTTGGAGGAAAAATAAATATCTGCAGATCTAAGTGGCAGTGGCGGCCCACTCCCCCTGGGCATTCCAGTGTGTCACCACACGCCTGCAGGTCTATAGCTACAAGGTGTGTTTCGATCAGTTGATCAAACCTATTTGTTGTCCAGTCAGATTGAACAAATGAGAATTTATTCACATAGCTGATCCTTTCTCCAACACGAATTACAATGAGTTATAAATTTAAACAGCCAGGAGCAATTCAGGGTAAGTGCTTTGCTCAAGGGTACTGCAGCAGGAGGTGGACTCAAACTAGAGTCCTTGGAATGCAAGGCAGTAACTCAAACCACTGTGTTACCTGCTCCTGCTCGACTGCTTCTGGCAGCAGCAGGACCTCACCTGTTCACCCTGTGCTATGACAGAAGTGCTCCACACGGTTTGGTCAATAGGGCCGGTTTGCATCCTTTGGTCTCTTCAGCTGCACCTTAAGCCTCTTGATGCCGATCTGGAGGCCGTTTGTGGACTGAATGGCAGCCTGTGCACTGGCAGGGTTGTCAAAGCTCACAAAGCCTGCAGGAAGGGGCATGGAGAAGGACATGGAGGCACAAGAGGGGGATGGGGTTGGGTCAAAGTTAGGAGACACAGTGCTGAACTAGACTGGATTGAGAGTCAATACAAAAAAAAATCTGTTATAACAGATGTGAACAGTACCATGGTTAAGTAATGGATGATTTAAAGTGAACAGAATCAGAAAAAATGAGTTTATCCTTTGCTTTATGGAGCAAAATATAATTTATTCAGTATAGCAGTGTATCAGATTAACCAGTCCATCCTCTCATTTTCTCTTTCTGACAGTATGACACATAAAATGGAGTGAAAAAATTAATGGTGAAATAATAAGTTGGTGATGGTTTTATGCTTTTTACCCACCAAAGCATTTACTTTGGTTTGTCGCCCGATCCACAAACACTTTGGCGGAGATGACATTACCGAAAGGCAGGAACATCTGCGTGAGCTCGCCGTCCCCAAACTCCTGAGGGAGGTGGTAGATAAACAGGTTACACCCCTCTGGGCCTGGAAGGAGATGGACAAAGAAAGAGAAAGAGAGGGGAAAAAATGAGAGAGAATAAGAAAAATGGTAGAAGATGGGAGAAGAGGGTAGAGAGGCATAAGAGGAGAAATTGGGAGAGAATAGAGGGGAGAAAAAAGTTTTCGGCAAATAGAATTTTAAATCATTGTATTAAAACAAAGGGAAAAACAATGAAATATTCAAGAAAATGCTACATATAATTACAACAATGTGAATTGTAAACCACAGAAAAGAGAAGGCAGAGGCAAATACACAAGTGTGTATTTATATGCATGAGTGTGTACTTGCCTTCTCTCTGCTGCTGGGTCAGGAGCAAGGGTGCTTGGGGAAAGGCCTGACTGATCTGTCCATATGCTGCAGGGTAGGCTGCTGAGACACACACACACACATACACACACACACACACAAGCAGCATGTCAGCCCATTCAGTGGATCTCCCACACAAAAGCAGGTAGGAAGCAACACAGCGTCCTGCTGCTGTATCCTCAAGCAAGGTAGTTGAACTGAATCTTGGAGAAAGCCACTTTGGTTGAAACCATCAGCTAAACAACAACATCCATCCACTAGAACCTATCCTGGAAGCAATGGGCTATGAAACTGCACCTAGATGGGATGGCAGTCCAACTCAGGGCAACAACACACACACACACACACACACACACACTTACTTCAGAGTGACCATTAAGCTGAATCGCATGTCTTTGGACAGTGGGTGGAACCAGGAGCACCTACATATACAAACTCCACACAGACCTGAGCCAGATTTGAACTCATACCCAATCAGCCCAGGTGGTGTGAGGGAACAGCACTACTTGCTGAGCCGACACTAAGGAACCACAACAATAACAACAACAATGGAACCATTGTACATGCATACATAAAAATAAACCTTTTCCCACACTTATCTCCTTACCTGTGAAAACACACAGAAGGGATAAAGTGAGATATTTAGCTTCAAAAACAGAACTCTGTATTACTTTGTGAGAAGAGCTTTCTATAAAAATGAATTGAATTGAATTGAATCAAACTGAATCGAAATGAATTGAATTGAATCGAACTGAATCGAAATGAATTAAATTGAATCGAACTGAATTGAAATGAATTGAATTGAATAGTAGTCAGGTATAAAAGAGCAGTCATGCTGATACACAGAGACATGTGCGTGAACATGCTGTGACTGACCTGCATACTGCTGGACCCCAGCATAGGCCTGCTGTAGAGGATCTGCTGCCGTGGGACTCTGTGATGCTGCAACACACAGTGAAAGATTGAAACAAAAGGAGAGAGAAGATGACGCTGCTGTAAACAGATGAGAAAGAAAATGAGTCAGAGAGGTACAAGGCATGTGTGTTGAAACTGCCTCTCCATTTCCTCTCCAAAAAACCCCAGCCTGCGGGTAATCTCCATAGGAGGTCTGCAGAAAGTTTCTCAGATGAACAAGAGAAGCACACAAAGCCAAACGTTGCTTTTGTTTCCATTAGCCTGAATTCAAAGGTGTGAATTTACTGCCAGGAATATCAGTTGATACCGTCACAGCATTTTGGTAAAAAATAGCTTTTATAAAGAAACAAACCATATTTTTCAGTTCACTAAATATAGCTTTTTAAACATTCATTTATAACAAAACAAAATGTTATCACAATGTCACATTTACCAGAAAATCAGTCAATGAAAGCTATAATATAAAGATGATCCACAACTTATAACCTGTTAAAAAAGTAACTTCCATCCATCCATCCATTACCAGTAACTGGTTGAAGGACGCAGGGTTACTGCGTGGTCCAATCCAGTCCCTGGACTCATCTTTGCATCTTTTTCTTCAATCTGCACTAGATAACTGGTTAAATTATGTAAAGAAACTTGGTTATATCACTAAATAATACTTTTGAAGTCCATTTTAACATTTTTATTAACTTCAAACTGAAACGAAATTAAAGCTAATATAGAATGACTGCAGACTCATGCTTTTATTGAATGTCGATTGTTGACCATTTCACTAAGTGAACACGTGCAACGTTCCTCATGAACCTGCAGATGTGCTGTAAACACTGGAGAAATGAGATGAATCAAGTCAGTTGGACACTCCTGTTCGGTGTCTGTTTTGTCTGAGTGTTTTACTGTCCTCTAGAAGTGGAAGTGCAGGGTTTTCATTCACTAACAGACTTAGAATGAAAATAAAATTAAAAACAAATAAGATGCCAGTATATACTGAAATGTAAGTAAACATATAATATGTAATCTGTTTCAACAAAAATAAATGAGAAAACTGTCCGTAATCATAAACAGTGCTTGGACTTGTTCAAAAAACCAGACTCATGTATGTTCTAACAGTAAACTGATCAACCAGAAAATCACTCTACATTCACAACCATTCTGAAAGTATAAAATAGACTGGTGTAGATTAACTCCCAAATACTGTAATGAGTATTCAAGATACATTTTTACATACACATTGCACATTTATTTCTAAACCCAAAAACACTATGGTTTATATTTACATACACATGTATTTCTAATCCCAAAACACTATTTTTCTAAATCTTAAATAAACAATTGCATCAGATTTAGCACAAGACTTTATGACTTAAGTGAATAGCTGTTTCATGCAAACAACAGTCTTTCATTTTTATACTACTATTTATTTTTATAGGATCAATTCAGGGTTAACCATTCTGCTCAAGGGTACTAGAGTAGTGCCAGGGAGCAGCGTCCCTATTAGTATAATAAAATCAGTGTTAAGGACCAAGAAGCAGTGCAAAAAAAACAACTTAAGTACAGAACCAAAAATGCAGTAGATCATAACAACAGGACGTCACACCTTTGCAAAACCTGCACAGTGAGCAGTGCAGGTGCCTCAGAGGTGTGGGTCCACACGTGAATTTGACCCCAGCTCAGCATTTGTGTTCTCTGGTTTCCTCCTCCAACAGTCCATAGATATGTCCTTCCAATGACTGTCCTTAGTGTGTGTGTGTGTGTGTGTGTGTGTGTGTGTGTGTGTGTATATTTGTTAAGGACTGTGTGAAACAGCCAAACAATTCACTGGCATTCCATCTAGGATGTACTCTGCCTCCACGACAGGATCTGGACCAACGTGACCCTGCATTCAACAACTAGTCATTGATAATGGATGAAAGTTAGATGTAGAGGATAACTGACTAAAATGTGAGACGAGGTATGAAAACCAAACTGTGTGCTCAACACAAAAAATGCAAATAAGTTCACAGTGCCTTGTTTTTCCAAATAAACTGTCAATTAGCGTATTCATCCAGGCTCTTTTGATACCTATGCCTCCTGTGGATTAATGCTTTTAATAAGACTTGCTTCAAAACCACGAAATCGGCTATAAACTATAAAGACACAGTGACACGCGGAGATAACAGTGCTGTTATGCACAAGTACACAAGTGAAACACTGGAGCCAGCAGCATGATGTCAGTGTGGGATGCTGGGGTACCTGCATCAAGGGGAAAGAATCTGCCCTGAACCCCAAAACAACTCGGACGCCCACCCGGCTCTTCTGGGAGGCCGCTCTAAAAAAGATCCCCTGCAAAACTGTGAGACACTAGAAAAGCATTTCATCCCACTCTGTGCCCACGGACTCTACCACTGACCTCATCTGTGAACAAAAAGCGCTGCAGCGCTTTGAACCAACGCAGCTGTCACGATACATGCACAGTAATACCTCTAGCACTACTTCTTGCAACGCTGTTCCGCGATGAAGCTCCTTCATTTGAGCCCTTTGATTGATCTATCAAAATAATGTACAATATTTTTAAAAATATCAAAAATATTTTGACATTTTTTTGTGATGTTATACATGTTATCCACAACATAGACTGTTTTCAGGGTTTATTAGCTATTATTAAAGGTATAAAATGTATGTGTTACATTGTACTGATGCAGTTTTCAAGATTCACCATGACAGTATGGTGCAGTAATATGCTGTGTTCACACTGAAAGTTTTCCCAAATGTAGTCATACATTTCAATTCTTTACATTTATGAATTCCCATTACTGTATCAGCATTTAAGTAATGTACAGTAGCATAGTTAATTTGTTTCTTACTAAAATCATTTCTTTAAAATAAGATGTACATAAATAAATTTAAGCAAAAATGCATACATGTATATTTCAGGTTAAACCAGCTTATTACAATACAAACATCTCTCATTTATGCAATATACTGTACTATAGCGCTGTTTCATTAAGTGTTACATTTGCCAAGGAGGCATCTAGAGTGTTAACTGAGGTATTACTTTAATTACTGAAAAATGCCTTCAGGCAAACAGCTCAGGACCTCAACTTAGAGCATCAAAAAATAAAGTTAATACCAATATTCTACAGAAGCTGTAAGAAAAAGGTATCGGCTTACAAAACTGAATCGAATTCTCCTTCATAATACTAAAGTGGGAAAGAACCCTGTAATGCTGTAGATAGACCCGGTCAGAGAAATTTCTCTGAGCTAAAATCTCTGAAGGTCATGAAGATGCCAGTCAGTAACACAGTTGTTGAATGATTTAAAGGTCATCTTAGCTGTTCAAGTCAGTACTATTTAATTATTTAGATGAAGATCTAGATTAAATTATAATGCTGCCTTTGCATACATCTCCCTCTTTAATCTGCATACCCTCATTTTTACTTTGTCGGCACCATATTAATAAGTACAACATGTGTAAATGGGAAGTATGAGAAGAAAATAATAATTTCCACACACAAATTATAGACACTGAATAACAGGAAACCTGTAGCAAACACCTGCAAATAGAAATGTTATAAGAATGAATGTGGATTATCAATGTTCTGAATAATTTGCAGCCTTCCTGGGGCTCACCTGGGTAGGGGTGGATCCCGTTGGTGAAGACGGCCTCGGCATGGGCTGGGCCATTGGCCTGTGGTGGGGGAAGCCCAGTGAAGCCATTCATGCTGATGGAGGAGGGAATGCTGGTTACGGCAGGGACAGGAATACCTGGAGGTGTACTGCCACCTGTAAGTGAGAGAGAAGAATATGGCAACCAAACAGAATGAACCAAGCAAGAAGAGGTTGCACACCATTCTGTCCCAACAGGCTGTGTGTGATAGGGTATGAAGCCAAGAGGCAACTGCAGTTGAAGAACTGGACTTTTGATAGAAAGGGAGAGAAGAACCCTCCTGCTGTACCTTTGAAAAAGGTATTTTTTAGCTGAAGTGCTTCAATAGCTGCATCTGCTAATCTAATAATCAATGGTTAAAGTCTATGGAGAGCTGAGCCCTGCCTGAAGTGGGTGTCATGGGTGCTCCAGGAAGCCCGTTGACTGTGGCCATGTGCTGCATCTGAGTGGCTGCAAACGATGCCATGGGGCCCAGGTAGCTGGTTTGGCCCACAGAAGCCATCAGTGCTGCCTGCTGCTGAACCTGCAGCAGTGGGTGAATAAAGAAATAAAGACAAAGGCAATAGCCTGGGTAAGGTGCCATGTTATGTTTCAATCTCAAATATTTTTTTCATGTAGAGGGTGAAACATAACAGGAATTCTCAAGCACCAAACAAGCCGAAAACCAGGTTTGAGATTACTAAAATGTTTGATGTCTAAACTTTTCACCTGAAGTGACCAGTGGGGATACGTACACTTCCCTGTACTTATACTCTCCAGACCCAGTTTGGGCATTTCTTAGCTCTCCCTCTCTCAACTACTGAACCCATTTTTTCAACATGAACCACGGCAAGCTCATACTGGAGAGTGTTGAAATATTCTAAATAACACTGGTTGAGATACTCACCGCTTGAGCATAGGCTCCATAGGCCCCGAACTGCAGTGCCATGGGGCTGAAGATGCCCATCTGGCCTGCCATCTGCTGCATGCGCCGAATGGTGCGCTCTTTGTCTGTGTCGGCGAACTTGACCACCAGGCTGGACGAGGCTCCCTGGGACACATGGACACACACACACACAGATACACACATAACCATGGTTACGGGCACGAGCATAGCTGGGCTTAACCAACCTGTACACTAGACCTGGGGGCTGAAGGATCTCCTACTATAGAAACTCTTAAAATCAGTTTTTGGATCAAAATATACTACCAATACTTTATTTTATTTACTTTCTTTTCACTGCCTGAAAAATGTGTGTCATATTAATAGTCAGTAAGTGATTGATGGCTCAATGTGCACGACTGTTGTCTCTCTTAGCATCACATGGTCAGCACTCAGGCCAACATGGGGGGCATGTCTTAGCCATCTGCTAGTTTTTGCAAGATCATTTTTCAAAGCTTTGTAACTAAAAAAAATGTGCTTTTAATAATCTGGCCGTAACCTTTTTTCATTTTCATTTAGGACATATGATCATGTGGCTGATGACACTTCCTGTCAGCCATTTTGTTATTGTTATCTGCAAGACGGCGAGAAGGTTTCTGATGCAGTGTTTCCCCAATTGCGTTTGTTTGTTATTTGTTCAATTAAAATCTAAATTCTGTAACTTGCATCTAAATCTTTGTGGGGCATCAAATTCAGCTCATGTTAACTACTATGTTATTTTTTTAACAATTCCAATAGCTGAAAACTGATGTTATAAAGATCCAAATCAGAAAAAAAAACTGATGCTCACTTTTGTGCCTTCACACTTGATTGTTATTTGTTTAATACAAAAAATATCTTGCATCTAGACCTCAAACACTGTGGGATGATGAATTACCCCATAGTAACTAGTATGTGATTTTTTAAAGGTGTCAACCTTCACTGGTCTTACTGGTGGTTCCAAAGGAACATGGTGTTAGTGTGTGTATGGGAGAGTTCTTACTGGCATTGTCTGGCTTCCATGGAGGGCATTGATGGCAGCCTGGGCCTCAGCATGAGAAGAGTATTTCACAAAAGCACAGCCTGAGAGACAGAAAGAAAACATCCATTATTGGGTTTCAGCTTTCTGGCGTACGCAGACTCACATGCGCACACACATACACGTTACCCTGTGGAAAACTAGAGACACTAACTAAAAGTCATGCCAAAATAAGCAATTATTTTCTCAAATAGTGAGAAGAGGGACAAACTGCCGATAGTCTCAGCATTGAGGCTTGCCTTTGCTGTTTCCATCGGGACCCCTGAGGATGGTGCACTCTTCGATGTTGCCAAACAGCTCAAAAAGGCGTCGCACATCTCCTTCTGACTGTTGTTTGTTGAGCATGCCGACAAAGAGTTTCCGGTCTTCTGAAACAAAGATCAGGTCATAACCTGGCAATAAGGTCAGCACCTACAGGTAAGAGTTAATTCAGTTATCTTACATTTATCAATTTTTTAAAAAACAGTTTCAGTGTGGAAAAAAATACGCCTTGTATGCACCCTAATGCAAATGAAATCACATAGCAAGAATATGTCAAGCAAAGGGTTTCTAGATGGAGACCATTGCATATTTTAATGGAAAAAAGTAGACAATCATCACTAATAATTGAAAACCACACTTTCAAACAATGTGGTCAAACATAAAATAATTTTAATAAAAAGATCTGAAAGTATGAATTTAAATTTTTAAACAGATGTTTTTTATTTCTGACATACATCTAAAGTAAGTTTTGGATTCACATCCAGTGTATGATTCACTAGCAATAAGTTGGACTTTTTTATACAGCTGTTAGATGAGTTCAATACACCATGCAAAGTGTTGGCAAAGCAGGACTCTGGGGCTGTTGATAACTAAAGTGTATTGTTTTGAATTTGGTTGAAGGTTAGGGATATTTTTATTGCTATGGTGTTGCCCTGTAGAGTGTCTCTGGCTTTGTCCTAAATGGGCTTCCCCCCCCAGTTTTATTTGATTTTCAATAAAAACCTCTCTTGGTTTCAGAAAGCCCGCTGTCCCACAAGTGGTCACACAGTTTATATGACAGCTTCACAGTTACTTGCTTTTGCTGCCTCTTACTGTCACAACTGCTGAATAATTTCATTAACATATCAATACATAAATATAGATACTTTTGAAATTAAGAATTAAGGGGTAATTAGTATCCAGGTGTTGCTAATGAAATGCACTTGGCTAGTAGAGCCTCAGGAAGTATGACCACCTCTATAAAAGCAGCACTTTTGGCAATTGGGTGGTCTACAGCCTTCAGATTAATACCATGAGAAGAGACAAGACATTAGTAATCTTCTTAAAGAAGCACTTGGTGGTACTCAAGTTGGGAAGGGGTATGAGTGAACAATTTCAAATCCATCATTGTACAGCAACCAGGATTATTTACTAATGCAGAACATATAAGGAACTGCCAGTATTGCCAGAAGTGGGGGCCAGGGAAATTGAAAAGAACCCAAGAGCTTTGTCAATGGGTCTCAAGCCTTGCTTAGCATGTTAAATGTTAAAATTTTTGATTCTGTGATCATAAAAAAAATAAAAATATGGCATATTTTCATGAAAGCATAGCAAGAAAAAAAACCCTCTTCTCCAAAAGAAAAATGGCAGTATGGTTCAGGTTTGTTAAGCTGCATCCTTTGGACAGATGAGATCAAAATTGAAATGTTTGTTTATAATGCACAATGCTATATTTGTCTGTAAAACTTTAATTTAATGTCTGAGTTTTGGTCAAGTTTTAAAATTGGTGAAGTCAACTGTAAAAGAAAAATCTCTGTACATTTCTTAAAATTTTTTTTCTTACAGGGAACAACTATGCAAAGAACATGACCAACTGACTTGTCAAGAACATCTCAGAGAATAGCTCAAGCAGGGCTGTGTTCTTAATAATTCTTACAATAATTCTTGTACAGGTGTCAAGCAACAATTTGTCTAATGTGAAATACTCATTTTTTGACATTACTGTGGCAGAATAAAGCATTTAGGAAGTTATTACTGTACCCACATTAAATCTCTGTAAAATTCATAATAAATTTCTTTACATACCATACAAACCAAAACATTGCAGCAACATGGTTAGGTTAATGTTGCTCTACTTCCCCATCTTTTTGCAAAATTGTAAGGGAAGTGGACACTTCAGTCTATAACAAGTACTTTTTTGTTCCTCGGGGTGAGTTGGTATGACTGGAAGCATATGTGTGGCTGGAGTAGATGCTGGCTCTTTCTTTGGGGATGAAATAATGTGCAAAACGCACAACTGTCCTTGAGATTAGCTTGGAGGCTGTCAGCTGGATGAAAGGGGCTACCTAAACTAGTGAGTTTATACAGCTTAGAGGTGGATGTTTGCAGAGTGAAATATTAATGAGGTTGTGGGTGTGTGTGTGTGTATATGTATTTGTATATTTTCTTGGTGAGGGTGGCTGATTGTGTTTATTTTATTGGTACTGCTCCTTAGGATGCCTCTAACTGAATTACCCTGCCAAATCAATGTGACAAATTGCTGCTCTTGGTTTGCAAAAAAGAGACATTTTACAATTCCCCAGAATGGTTTGAGGAAATCATTGGATGGGAATACAACAAAAAAAATTGTACAATATCAATGCAGAGGCTTAAAATTAAGGAAAGATTGTGTGAAATATATAGAAATAAAGATTTATTCAGATTTATTCATTAGGACTTATTTTGAAAGTGTCCACTTAGCTATATATGCATTTGAACAATTACAACTACACATTTCACCTATTGCTAGATGAAAAGTGGACATAGAACTTTATGGGTGGCAGCTAATGGGTCCCTGACAGTTACTGCAGTCTGACACAAACGGCAACCGCCGAGTGCAGACTGTACAGCAGCGCGGCTGTCACTTTTGCTCTTTGCTAGAAATAAACTTTGAGTCACAGTCGACTCAGGTGATCAGAGCTGCCCATCTTGTGTTGCCCTGTGACACATTTTGAATAAAAAAGCCTGCTGGATGAGAGATCCAAACATGGCTTATTGAGGTACTGTAGGTCTTATCACTTTGAAGACATTAAAGTACTTGATCAATACAAGCATTGACACTGGATTTACTGTAAGTTGACCAAAGACACTAGAAAAACCTTTATATATATACAATAAATTAGACAGTGACACAATGCCTTTTCAAATTACATCTGCCTGAAGTAACACAAAACAAGCCCAAATTTTGGTTTAACCAAAGAAATCATGGAATGGGCTCATGGTTCTGTCTTACACACGTTTCACTAGTGTAAGATACACTTACACAAATCCCTTCAGGACTCTACAGTTTTGAAAAGTAAGTGAGTAAAAAATAGTACCCATCAAATTTGTATAACATTTCTGTTGTAATGATGCACTTAGCTCATCATGTTGGGGACTCGGTAAATAGGAATCTCAGGCTTTCCTCATGCTTTTGGAAAACAGGTGACAAACGTCAAATGCAGAAAAATAAATGACAAAGAACACTTTTTCCTTCCTTTACTGTGTTCTCTACTTTAGCTGTCAAGTCTTTCTTTTTGCTCTCGGTGATTAATTTGTTCCTTTATTTAAATGCATTCTCTGCTCCCTCTCTCTCCATGAACCACAGCCAATTTGAGCAGGACTGACATAAAAACACACCATCACTGCAGATCACCACTGGAGCTCAGCATGCACCTAAACCTGATTGGCTTCGACTTGCTTGCTTACAAAAAAAGAAGCCCAAGAACAATGCTGTAAGATTCTTAAAAAATGTAAAGAGTTTCAGCTGTACTACCTGGTGTAAACATGGGCGTGACCTGACAGGAGCATCTGCTAAATGCTGAGCTCTATGTCCTACAGCATTATTTAACTGCATTTCCACAGAAAAGGGAGAGCTCAGGTGAATAGGCAGGAAAAAATAAAGCCAAATGTAAAAATAACATAACAGCCAAATTGTTAGCTACTACACACACTATATGCATAGGCAATTTATAATCGAAAATTTGAATAACATGCTGTCAACTCAGATGAAAAATCCCTTACACAAGTAGAAAATTTCACATAAAAATACAATGTTAGCATCACTCCATGTGTGGTGTGGATTCTCTTACACATCTTAATTTACATAACCATGTACCCAATGGCAGGTGTCTCACACAAATCATCATAGCGTAAAACATGAATGTACCATAATAATGAGCCCTAAAGCAAATGAGTTTCAGAGAAAATGCAAAATTTTGGAAAAGGCAAAGAAAAACCTTACCTTTCAGTTTATAATCTGAACACAATTCTCTTGAAAGGCAGTATCATTAAATAATTTTCTGTGCTTTGACTTAGTGTTCATTTATTACACCTAGTTCAGCAGAAAGACGTTATGGGAAATACGACTGACCATAAGAACTGCATGTGTACAAATACAGCTTCTCAACCTGCTGTATAGTAAAGAAGGACATATGGTTTACAACTTGAATGCAAGTACAGTACAGCAATAAAAAATAAACAAATAAAAAAGAACACCAGAATCCAGTGCCTGAGTAAGTGCCTACTCATTGCAGGGCCAGGGTGGAGCCTATACCAAACGTGTGTTGACTAAGAGACGGAATACCCTGGGTGTGTTTGCCATCAAACACGTTCATTCACTTATACACAAATTACAGGCAACTTAGAGCCACAGATTTAGGTGAAATACATATGTATAGAAGGAAATTAGAGTCCTTGGAGGAAATCCATGCAAACACAGAGAGAAGATGGAAAATTCAGAGTAAGGCAGATCAAACACATAGATTGGGATTTGTGGGGGACCAGCGCTACCTGCTGTGGTACCATACCACACAAGAACAACAAAATGAAAAAGAAAACACCACAATAAATAATGAGAGGGAAACAGAGAAAAGGCATAGAAAAAAGAGCACACAACTCACAACTATGCATAGTCAAATTTGAGCATAAGGGTCTTAAGCCTGGATTTAAAGATGTCTGAGCAGTTCCTTGTGTTTAAAAGATATGGCAGATATTTTGCATATATTGATCTAATAGAGGTAAGCCGTTTCTGGCACAGGAAAACAATTTTTGTCATTTAAATTGATGGTTTTGTGAGATTTCACCATTATGGTAATATTTATTAAGAAGGAACTATTGTTATTTGAGTGAAACCTGTATTTGCATGCTACTAGCTGAACAGAGGAATAGAAATCTATGACCCTGACAGGTACTGCAGTCCAATAAATACTACAACTAGGCAAAGAATAGACAGCTTCTGCTGGCCTTCGCACGAGTGCTTGTGATCAAGTGAACAAGCTGGAGGACATGTATTTCAACAGCTGAAAGGAGCAGAGGAACACTCCACCCCCCCATCAGAGCTCTACCCAGTGAAATACCACACAATGGTATGATTTGTGTGATATTTAAAAATATTACATTAAAACAGGATGGCAAAGTGGGTGCAGCAAGTAGCACCTCACAGCACCTAGGCTGTTCAGGTGTGGGTTCATATCCACTTGAAATTGTCCATAGCATATGGATGACTGTGTGTGTTTGGCCACCCTGTGATGGACTGGCATCCCATCAATGGTTTTGTTTCATAGCCTATCACCCATTGATCCTGGGATAGGCTCTAGACCACAGCGACTAGGGTAGTTAATGATAATGGACAGGTTAAATGAAAAACATTGTACACTAATGATATGGGGCAAGAACTGTTTCAACGGAAACAAAAAATATATGTATTGCAATGAGTGGTATACTGATAAAATGTGGAAAAAATTAATAATTGATAGAGGTCATTTTACGCGATGTAAAAATCATTAGTAAAAAAGTGTTCAACTACCTCCTCTGGTTTCACTATCTGCTGGTTTGACCTGGATTGGTCTATTCATCTAGGGAGGAGGAAAGAGAAACAGGCATTCAGAAGATGGGAAAGAGAGGAAAAAGAGAATAGCAGTTAGAAAAGGAAAAACACAGCATTAACCATACTGTTCCCATATATTACATTATTTATATATAATAATAATATATAATAATGACAGTTTTAAACATCATAACTGATAGGTCTGGTCACAGATTTAGTGCTTTGACAATGTAAAACGGTGCAGAATTGATCCATTTCATGTTGCGGGTTTTACTGATGAGGCAGAAAATTAGTAAAACAGAACAAAGCACAAATAACAGTTGCGAATAGTATCTGTAAAAAAAATTTGTGTCACAATCTTTAGAAAATGTATAATACAGAAATTAGGAGGAGTTTATTGTTTTCTTTTGATGGCCCAGTAATGTACAATGTGCAGTGTTAAGGATTTACTTGCTATATTATCTTCAATTAAATTTTTTCATAATTCCTAAGATGGGTTTCGGCGAAATTTTATTATTGCAGTGGCAAATGTCTGTATCTGAATCACACTCATTTTCAACCACAAGGTAAGCAGAGCACAGGTACACGGTTAACATTTGGAACATGAACATTTACACATAGAATACTAAGTGCCTTTTTAAGATTAATATTTTCTGGAATAATGTACAACAAAATAAATCAAGAAGCCATTTATTGTGGCTTTCCAGTGCAAGACGGTTACATTACACAAATGCCATCCTAATCATAATGGACTGGAGTTTAATTTCAATTTTATCATATCATTGTATGAAGGGAATGTGAAGAAGCCGAAACCACTTTTATAAATGAGTCAAACAAAAGCATTTGTACAATTTATCATTTATTTATTACTACACTTGGATAGTCTGAAAGCACAATAAAACAACTGAGGATAAATAACACCTCTCTGTAAACTCTTTCTGCACGTACACACTATAGCTGATGACTGTTTTACACTTTTACTAATCTACTTTAGCAAGAACAGAACTAATTATTCCATGGACTGCTTGACTAAACACTGCAGAGCATGTAAACATGCAGTGATCATATTAATATCTTTGAACCACTTATCTGCATGATAGTTCTCATCAGTAAACAGCTATGTGTTTTAAACTTCAATACTCATGTGCATATAGTTAAACTAATCACTTGTGGTGCAGATTCCTTTCCTTGGAGAATTTAAATCATCTACAATTCTTCTTAGACATTAAGGAATGCATTTGCACAGATGCAATTTCCCTGGTTGTTTTAAATTACATTAACATACTTGGTCAAGGGAGCAATGAAACTGTTGTATCCTCCTGACATAAGAAACCACAGCTCTGGGCTCTAAAATGCTGTGCTCAAATCACTAATATAAGTAATAACTGACACAAACAAACACCCCATATCCTGCTCTGCCACCGCCTCTGGTGCTGCATCAGATTTTACGCTGGCTCATGGAACACGAAAAATTTTGGGAAATGGAGGGGGCTGCCAGCTGTTAGTGAAGCACTTCCTTCTCCTAATAACCTCTGTCATGTCCCCGTACAACAGTTTACAGAAATTAATAGGGTCAAGTTTTCAAACAGGCCATACTGCTGATCATTTAAACAGTGGTTCTACTGATGTTTATCTTTGCTGCACAACATAAGGTTTTTATATAGCAAATACTCCATTAAAGCTGGAGCCTATGTGAAAATGCAGTTGGTTAAAATTTGACAGCTCTGAACAATCTAGACCTATGTATGAAGGCCATCTCTTCGTCGACGGGAGAGGAGTGAAACTTGGCAGTCTCTTCGGAACGTGATAGAGCAGTCGGGGCACATTGCAACTCCCACACTGAGCCATCCATGGCTATATTAAGGAACTTAAGCTGACTCTAGGCACCACATAAAAGAAAATAAGGGAAGAACAGATGAGCTATTGAAGATGAAATCTTAAAGTGATACATCTGCTGGCTTAGTCTATCATCATTTACTAGAGCTGAATTGAAATGATAAACACATTCAAAAAGAGCCTAAATATGTGGTCAGACCTTCTAAGTTTGGTTGTTTGAATGGTATTATAGATATGCCACCTAAACACAGCGCTTGAAGTGGCCTGGTACCAGGAAGTATGCAGTAATAGCTCTTCTATGTTTTGTAGTTTGGAATAAAACGGGTTTTCTTCTCATACTAACACTTTTCGTGAGCTCCCAGTGCTGTTCTCCACTCCTGCACAACCACATTCTCTGGCTAAGCTGCTCTCCTACCAAAAGATATCTTTAGTACATGGTGATTATTCATAATAGCCCTCATAGCTACGTTTCATTACCCCGGGTGCACTTAGTCGGCTCACACGTTGCTTTCCTACGACTTGCTCCAAATTTGCATCCCCTTTATTAAAGAAATATATATTGTGAATATCAGCAATATCTCCTAGTATCTTTTATTCACTGCAGTTTGCTGATCCTGACCTATATGCATGCCAACAAGGGGATTACCAGCACTTACCCCCCCCCCCCCCCCCCCCCCCCCACACACACACACACACACACGNCCAACAAGGGGATTTCCAGCACTTCCCCCCCCCCCCCCCCACTTCAAGCAATGTCTACACACATTTGTGTACGTCTTTCTGGCAGAAGTCAAAAACAAACGCTCTGTTCCACACAACTGAAACTGGAAGAGAACAGAAAGGTCAGCATGCAGAAGGAAACAATCTCTTAGTAAAGAATGATGAATGGAGTGAGATAAAAAACAGCAAGAGTCTGACCACCTGGGTGCGAACCCACAGGGGCTGATGAGTGAACAGACTATAACTTCTGGGAAATTACAGAGAGCAAGCTAAAAAAGGGCACCGTGGCACCCATGCTTTTAAAAATAATTACAGTGGATTGTAGTTTCTAGGGAAGGGATGTTAAAAGCAGATGCTTTTAATTACAGAAAATAACAATCCCATGTTTTTGCCAAAATACAAAATGTCTGACATGCTCTACTTAGTGAGAGAACCAGAAATCAATAGCTTAATGATCCAGAGCTAGTAATGGAAAAAAAAGGTTGTGAAAGGAAAATCAAATGTCCTTTTGATGGAGTGTGACTCCACACTGTAGTGCTCTTTAGTGACTATGTGAGCATGTTACACAGACCTGATGTGTTCTTGAAAAACATTATTGATCTATTGATCTGCTATTTCACACCATTACTTCCTGTAATGTTTCTTCGCCTCGCTCAATCACAAAGGTAAAAGCTCATTTTTACAGTGACAGGAAAAGAAATGCGGAATGCTGAGAATGACAGATATCCACAGAGGGAAACTGATGTGCTCAAGTAAATTGCATTATTTTGGGTTCATACCATCTCAGCACGTTGACCTGTTGCTTATTATGGCATTGCTCGAATTCATTTTCTCTGCGTAATGAACTGAGGCGGTTGGCCTCTCGTGCTGGAGGTTCCTCTCCTCCACACTTGCTCCTCAGATGATGACTTTCCAGCAGTGGTGTGTCTATTTTTGGAGGAATCGCACCTGATCTTAGACTCACACTAGAGCTGCTTCTCGGGAAGCGTATCTTTACAACCTACCAGATTCTATAAAGGAAGCAAAATGACAGAAGTTTTATAACTTTGAATGTATCTATTTTCCCTTACTACTCCATGAAAGCTCTGCAATATCGGGACAACTCTGACAGCACATCGCCCTAGGCTGAGACTTGAATCGTCTCTTACCATGCAACACTAAAAGCAGGAAGGAAGCCCACGGCAGTATTTGCAAAGTGAGAAATCAGAAGTGTAGGACTCCAATCTTTCGTGGTTGTCAGTTATTTATAAGATGTTATGCTACCAAATGCTGCTAGGGAAATTAAGAAGGGGGAAACGGGAGGGGCGAGGCTGTTCTGAGTTGATAACAGGCAAATGCAATTACAAGGGCAGGAACACAGAAGCCTAATCTACTGCAGGGTTGATAACTGGACCTGAAAGTACACATTGGGCTGCATGACAGCCGTTCCATCTCTCCTGAGAAGCAGGGGGTTCTGGCATTGCCTGCTTATCATGACACCCACTCAGTGAGATGGATAAGTCACCCAGTCACCTGTTCTGCCCCCCCAAAGCATCTTGAACAGTACCCAACGCCTGCTGTGGCGACCCAATCAGCTTTAGTTTCGCTGGAATAGCCTACTTATAACATTTCATTAAAATCTCATAAACACTTTCCTTTCCCTTTTATTGCTTTAAACCTGATAATTAACTCTAAATACGCATACATGGATCAGTTGTTTTACCTGTGTGTGTTAATCTCTGTATCTATAAATCTACAGCTCTGTTTTGTTCTTTATGTACGGCTTTGTTTTTCAAGCTGCAGACTTCAAATTTGGCACACAGGTACTTGTCACTGTAAGTAAGGTTTTTGCAGTCAAATTCATTAAACTCCAAAAAGCCTGCTTACAATTTTGAATGTTTAATATTTAGTCTCTGAAAAGGCTTGAAGAAGAGGGAGTGGTGATGTCACATGCAGCATGTAGTAACATCACATGCAGGATGTACATGAAGACGCTGACAGATTTTCACGTTCCACAGACGTGCACCCCCACACACACGCACACACACATTCTCGTACGAACACATGCTGACGCAAGTGATGCTGATAATATATTTTGATTTTTTCCTTTTCACTTTCTTGCTACACATACACTGAAAGCACTCCAACAACACTAACAATACTTATGTACTAAATGCAGCCACTTTAATGGTAAAACAATTTGATGATACATAATGTTATTTTTTTTTACCTTTTCACTGCTACACCTTTTAACGCAGGCAGCGCTGGATAAGTCAGCTCGTCTTTTCTATTTACATTTTTAAAAATCTAACTTGGATTAATTTAGTTTGCTGACTCTTACAATTTGCTAACTTCTTACATATCATCACTCTTGTAGAATATAATTATTTTGCATCTTAATTTTGTGGGGGAGGAAGTGCTGAAGCAGCTTGAACTCTATATTCAGCTCATTTTAATTGACAGGAATTCCTCCTACAGTCTTTCACATATTAATCAGTTTTCAGCAAAAGTATCCATAATACTTATATACTGTCTAACAAACATTAAACTGTCTCTAAAACAAAGTTCACTGGATTTGACAATAGCATGAATTAATTTCAAAAGTCTGAGAGCTTTTATCAATGGTTTTTTTTTTTATAATTCTGACTTTCTGTGACTGACTAACGGTTTTGCTGCGGTGCGTATAAAAACTTAACTGTGATCTTTGCTCCCCGTTTTGGTGAACAGCTGCGCAGCTCCTCTTCTTCCCATACTTTTCCAAGCCCAGCATTATCACCACCCACCAGGTTTTAACTAAATTCAGTGAATTCAGCAACTGGTCATTTAGTTGTTCTATTGTACAACATCCAGTAGATACCAACATCTACACTGGGGATGTGCAATAGAGATAGGGAACTTCCTCATACATGCTGATAGGGAACTTGTTCTCTTTTTGTTGTTTTTTTGTTGTCATTGTGAAAAACCTGTGAAAATATACTGAAGACTCTTGTATAATGGCAAGAATTGAATTTGCTACACTGTAATAGTGTTGCTCCTGGTCTCTACTGCTTTTTTTAATAGGGTCAATTTTTGTAAGAGTTAGAAATAATGCTACGCCACTAACTTATATTTCTTTAACCACCATTAGTGTAAAATGAAGTGAGAGTGCACAGCTTTTACAGTAGTGATCTTCTGCCCCATTAGTAGTTACGTGCTGTGGTCTTTGTGGCGGTATGAACTTAAATCCCTGCACTGAAGTTTACGCCTGGACTGTACTTCCAAAAATTTTAGCAAGGGTGCATAATTCCAAAGCAAAAACCCAATACAATAGTCTATCCACATCAATGTTTATCACAGAGTTCTTCTCCACAGTGGCCGGGGCCACCTAGGTAAAGTTCAGTAGCAAAGGAAGGATGTTCAGGACCAACATTCTAGCATCTTTTTACAGCATTATTGCTTCATTTTCAAGTGAGAAATTTTAAGTACTTCTGTCCATCTTCTAGTAATATTCCACCCCCCCAGGTGCCATCGCAACGTATATTACACTGCTGAGAATATGACTCTTTCCTGGTAAATGAACAAAATGGGTAAAATACTGTTAAAATCAGTGCTTGAAGTGTCAGTACTCCTCTTATTGGCATGTTGGCATGTATATTGGTCAGTATGAATAAATTATTAAGTATTAAATTATGAATTTCTGTAGTGAATAAAATATAATAGGAGATACTGCTGATGTTCACAATATATATTTATTTAATAAAAGGGACACAAATTTTGAACAAACGGCAGGAAAGCAGTGCGCAAGTTGACTTGCAGTGGAAAAACGTGCATCCTGGGTAATGAAATGTAGTCGTGAGGGTTATGACAAATAACTGTCACGTACTACAGCAATCTTTTGCCTCAGAGAGCGAATCTGTTTGACTGAGGGCAGGAAAAAGGAAAAACAGGAGCTTCTGACAAGTGTCAGTACACAACAGGAACTCCAGGCACTCCATACGTGCTGATGTTGCATACTGGTAATGGCCCACTTGACGCACTGGTTAAAACAGTGTACAAGGTGTAAAGACGTGAAGTGCTTGCAAAATTTGATTTAGAAACAAGTCATTATTGTGATGACTTAGTCTATTCAGAAACATGCATTAGGCATCAGCTTGAAAAAGCATTAAAAAGAGCATGCGCAATCCCACAGTAACAGTCTCACATTTACCGGCCACTTTATTAGATGCACCAGGCTGGTACAGACTGGTGTTGGCAGTGTACTGGTGTAGTGTATGTTTTATCTGCACTCATTAGATTTTTTTAAACACCAGTTGAGCATTATTTAAAAGTCACAAAGTCCCAAAAAATTGTTGCTGGCCAGATGCATCTCTTCATGGTCAGTCTACCTTACTTAAGACACTTAAGTGTCTGCAGGAAACACAGTAATTCATTTCAAACAGTCATAACAAACACTCAACGCACACAAACACTGAAACATCCCCTCTGCTTTAGGTGATCGTACATATTGCCTACCCTTTTTTCAGTCTGATACATCCAGCAGGACAACGTGCCAAGTCACAAAGCATGCATCAGCCCAGGATGGTTCCACCTTTACTACACTTCTGTGGCCTGCTCAGTACCCACCTCTCAATCCAAGAGAGCATCTTTTGGATTAGTTGAAACATGATGTTAGCAGAATGAATTTGCTGCCAAAAACGTACAGAAACTATCAATTTATCACACCAGCATGGACCATGAGCCCTGCAGAATGTGTACCACACCTTGTTGCTTAAAGCATCATGTTCTGGAGGCAAACGAGGCTCCCACCCAGTACTTGAAAGGTGTGTCTAATAAGTGTGTTTTTGTCTCCTTTTTTTACCACAATTCTGCTTTTTACACTGGTAAAAATAATTTGTGGGCAAAGGGTCACAAGAGATTAAATGGTTACCTTCATTGCCTTTTGAGAGAACAAATTAGAAGGAAAAGGAGTGATCATTGGTCCTGTGAAATCAAACCAATTGTGCAAAACTGTTTCAGGGATATATTTATGTAGGCTTTACAGCTTTTGTTCTGTGCAAAAGAGAGCTCTATAGATGGAAACATAAAATATTGTCATTTGGATAGGGCAACGCTTGGTGCTACAATCTTTGTCCATATCATTAGACTTGGAAAAGCTTCAGTGGACCAGCCTACTGTGCACTGGGCTTCTTTAGGCTGTCCTGCTCTCTGCTGAGAGGTAGTATTAAAGCTGCCATACAGGGAAGGAAAAGATAAAGAGTTCCAGCTGCTCTGTCTTTACCACTACACCAATGCACAGACACACTGAACATCAAATAATCCCTAATTTCAAAAAGTTATGCAGAATTTTATCTTCAAAAGCATTAACATGAATCAGCAAAAGACATACTTATTGTATGATAAACTGCTATTCTGAGCAGCTTGGATCGTTCTACACCAATGAAGCCTTACTTAGCAAACGCTATGATGGGGCGCTGATGTGACGAAATGCAACGATGGATTTATTTAAAAGAATACACTAAATCCTGTAAATGTGAAACATAAAAAACAGTAACTGTGGTAAGATAATGAAAAATAGGTGTGACAGGCTATCTGCCACACTTAAGTGTCTGCAGGAAACACAGTAATTCATTTCAAACAGTCATAACAAACACTCAACGCACACAAACACTGAAACATCCCCTCTGCTTTAGGTGATCGTACATATTGCCTATCTCTACGGTGCACATTGTTGGGGATGTCTGCAAATGAATTAATCATTTTACTTTAGATTTAAAGTGGAATTTACCATAAGGGTAAATGATATTCATACATAAATCAACTGCACAATCTCGCAGTAAAACTTATGAAATATTTCACTGCATGTTTAGAGAGAGGTCGATATAGATGTGTGTTGGTGGTATCTGTACATTACACATGTGAATGTGAATGTGACATATATACACACACACACAAACGCACACACACACACGCGCACACACACACACACACACACACACACACACACACACACACACACACATACACACACACACACACACATATATATATATATATATATATAGTTTCTGCCCCACCCCTCCTTCACCTATTTTGATAATTTAATAAATACCTTTTATCACTCCAAAAAAAAAAACCATGTAGGAAGAATGTTCACCCCTCATTAAAAGAGAAGCATTGGTAACTACATAGGGCACTATATAGGCAAGCCATCACACAGCAAGAGGTATATCTACTGCCTGCAGACAGTCATACCAGCACATAATTGCTCTCTTTTGTTGGAGAAGATGATGTTCAGAGGCTGGCTGTCTGTTTATGGGGAAAAAAGAAAGCCTGACAGGAAAGATTCTGTATTTGAATACGTGATCAAATTTTCTGCATCTGCGCCTGTGTGTCTATGATATATACCTTACACCAGGGATGTATCAACTTGGCAGAAGGGAACCAAAAATATTAGGAATTAATGCTGTCCTCAGAATAGATTATCAGAAATATCACAGAGGAAGAATTAGACTTTCTTGTTAAGCCTATTCCTTGTATCAATAGACCTTTTGTGCTGTATGTGAACACATTGAAAGAATACCCTGTTAATTGTTCATTGGAAGGTTTTTCATTTCTAATAAAATAACTCTGATACTTTATTATAGTTAATTTATTTATAAAGGTAACATTATTGTTATTATTTAGCTATTATTTTAATCTAAGACTACTTACAGTATTTTACTGTCATACAACTGGTAAAATAGCAGTGCTAAAATTGAAGTGTTTTACTGATGGAAACCAGGATAATCAGTTTGCTCCAAGGTACAACAGCAGTAACAAAGAGTGAGGGATTAACCAGTCATTCTTTAAGGCTATTTGTAACTGCTATTCTACCTGCTGCCCTACCGAAGAAAGCAATGAGGTCTACTCCACTGACTCTAGGATTGAATCTGTGATCTCTGCTGTATCTCAATCATGTGGAGAGCATGTTATTATTAACCTCTCTTTAGGTGATGCTTTTGTGCTCAGTGACTTACAATGTTGGAACTTTGCAGTTGTTTGCCAATTAATACAGTAGGGAATTCTTACTGGAACAGATCAGGGTAAATACCTGCTATAGGGTACTACAACCTCAGCAGCGATTTGAACTTGGGGCAGTCAAACTACCGTATCTACCATCCCATTAATATTTACTGAGTAGGAAAAAACAAGAAATACCTAAAATCTATAGCAGTGGAGGGTAGTATGGGAACAGGGCAGTGTGGTATATTTCTTGTCTAGGGTCCAGCACTATACTAAGAGACCGGGTTGAATGTTTTCGGGTGGACTGGGAAACACACGACAGACATTTCCCATGTGTCCTTCGTGATGAGTCAGTATTTAAAAAGAGGAGAGGACATGAGGAGGGTCAGTGTTAAATATTTATTGCCCCTTGTCAGAACAAAAACAATGGTACGACGAAGGGTGAGTGCCAGGAGTGTTGAAAATATGCAAGTTTATGAATCCTATATTCATATAACTTTCACAGCAAAACAAAGCCCCAAAGTGTCATATATCTTACATCAGCATATTCAGTGCAAAGCAAAGGGAAGTCATTAAAATATGACACCAATAGATGAAAATGTATTCAGCACTTTAGCACATCCATACACAAAGGTAAATGGAACATTATTCAAATGTCCCATCTCAGACGTCAGCAACATCTCTGTATATTTAAACCTCCGTCTTGCGTCGATTACCATACATTACATTACTCTTTTTGGATTGTTAACAGATGTTCTCACCCAGGGTGACTTACAGTGCTGACATTTTACACATCACCCATTTGCACAGCCGAATATGTTTCAAATAAGTTTAAAAGGGCTGTGGTCAAGGACAGTGGTGGGGAAGATCAAACCTGAGGTATGATAATGATAACCTGTTTTTCATCGCTCTTCCATAAAGAAAATTAATATGGAGTATGCCTCAGGCTCCACTGGTAATGGTCCTGGTGGTGCTGTTAAAGGCCATAGCAGTTCCACTGTTAGATTGGCTATGAAATCATCACCCTGGACTTTGGCTGTGGGGCACAATGGTGGAGACACATGGATTGCAACCCCATTCACAGACTGAAATGGAACCCATGATGCAGAAGTCAATCTGGGCCTGGCATGACTATCAGTCATTGAAGACCACAATTTTGAAATTATTTATGTGCCAGAATGCACTAGCATAATTATGTAGTGCTTGCCAAATTATCAGTATAAATAACTAACATTTCAGAGATATTTTGTTTACCCAGTACACTAAGTTCTCTGAAGAATTCAATTGCCACAATGAGGTATATTCAAAACCTGTTTGCTTTACTGTCATCAGTCTGTGATCAGGAATGATGAAGATAAGTCCAGTTTATGCTCTCTCCAAATAACAAGCATCTGCTAGCAAACTCTAAATGTAAATAATGATAATGACAGGATTCTATTAAAAAAAGTACAAGAAGAACCATGCAAAATCTCCAGTTATTTTTTGGGTGCTGCTGAAAAGTCACCAGGCTATAATATGACCAAAGTCTTACAGTCCCCTTTGAGCACTTGCTACAAAAGAGAAAACCCAAAATATAATAATGAGGAAGTTAAAAGTCATCTACAGTATGCAATGCTTGAAGTGGAAAACAATAAATGCCTATACTGAATAAGTCAGTATTGACATACTGGTGGGAGTATCAGTCTATATCAGCAAATCATTACACATTAAAATTTTAATTTCTGCAGTGAATTAAACAGACTGGGTGATATTGATGATGTTCACAATATATATTTCTTTAATAAAGGGGACTCAAATTTTGAGCGATTGGTAGGGAAGCAGCGCACAAGTCAACTTCCAGTGTAACATAGTGCACCCTGGGAAATGAAGTGTAGCTATGATGGCTGTTATGAATAATCACCATGTACTACAGCAGTGTTTTGGTGTGAGAGCAGATCAGTCAGAGAATCTAGATGGCCAAGGGCATAAAACAGCAACAAGAGCTTGTGAGAAGTGCCGGAACACAAGAAGAAGTCCTGGTATTCCAAAGAACAAAAATGTACAAGTGGTCGTACTGTGTGCCCCTGAGTATCGGCCCATTGCAAGTGCAGGTCCTGTGTTCAAGTTGAATACAACAGAACAAATGCTTACAGTCATAAATACTGAACATCCGATGATTCTGAGGAATGTCTGCCCTAATGTGGGTGGGTGTAGCTGCGAAAAACAACACAAGACCCACAAACGTGCTCTTAAAAATGCAAAATTTCACACAGCCTTAAATCACTGAGCCAACAACAGCAAAAACACAAAATTCTTATTTTCACATCATCCTATACTTGTTCTGTCTCACACACACAAATATCACGTGTCACACAATATTTATAGGATCGTCTTAAGGGACTGCATCATTTTTGTAATATTAGTGTGCAAACCCTTTGGGTACAAGAAAAGGAAAGAGTGGTTAGACAGGTTGCGTGAGAGCTGAGGGGGGGGGGGGGGGGTTTGGTTCTGGGTGCTGGGTGACCATCGATTGGCAACCTACCCCTGGTAAAGTCTTCTGCTCATGCAGTGCTGTCTGAGCTTTCAGTGCTGACTCTCTGGCACAGTAGGTGAGGAAGGCACAGCCTGTGAGAAGAACACACCAAGAAGACATTTACTTACATCAGTGACATAAACCACTGTGCTGCTGCATGACAGCAAGAAACAGAGGAGGAACAGGAGGAAGGTGGGACTGTTTAAAAAAGAACATCTGTGGATTACCATGGCTGCCAAATTCTGTCAGCAGGCAAATCAAAGAAGCTTAATGTTTTTGTTCCTGTGTTTGTTAGTACTGGGAATGTGAAAATACCTGTACATGCAGGGTTAGTGTGTGCTTTACATATGTTTGTATCTGTCATTGTTTTATTGTAAAACCCTCAGATTAATGGGAGAGACTCTATCAAAGCTCTATGAAATAATGCATAATTCTGGATGCATTTATGGTCTCATCATATTGGTTCACTATATCATGTGGGTATGAGTGTTGCTGACTTAAGATATGATGCTTATTCCTTTAACTTGAATCAGAAAAGACCATTCAGACTGATGTGAGTGTTCTACATGAAAGGTCTGGATATCCTCGATAGCAGCTTCAGCCACACAGATCAGCTGGCAATAAAGCCGAGGCAGTATATGAGCAGTGGGATACTGGGAGCTGCCTGTGAGTCAATGTGTTTAAGGTACAGTAAAATACTTAAAACAGTAATTAATTATTTAAAATGAAATAATTTGCCCCATTTCTGCTATGCATTTTACACGAAGCAAAAAGAAGAACACTAGTGCTTTAAAAATATTTTGTTTTCCTGAGTCTTACATTTCTGTTCATTTGGTTGACTTTCCTTGCTTGAAGCTGTAGAAGACTGTATTCACTAGAGCAAAAATGAAAGTGTTATATTGTGAAGATATTGGTGTCTGATCATCTTCATTACTGCCGCTCGCACTGCAGTAGGTTTAATTCATTGTAATGAGTTTTAATTTTGCCCAATTGTTCGTCTTTATGAGCTCCAGCTGATTCACATCTAGGTCTTCTGTCAACAGCACTTCACCTAACTATCACACCTAAGGATTTATGGCAAGCAACTGGAAGGTATTGTTGTACCTATTATTACCTGTTTCAGTTAAATGCTGTACTCAGACAGACAGTGAGGTCAAAATGAGACTGTCTTAGTATCTTTGCACTCGGTACCTGTGTGTTATAGTGGTCGACAATCATCATTGATTTAGCTGACACTTTCCCCAAAACATATAATGTTGGGTTTATGTAATAAGCTACTTACAATTATTTGCCCACTTAAACAGCTAGGTCATTTTTCCTGGTGCAAATCGGGATTTCTACCCTAACAGTTACTGTAACAGGGATTTGGAACCAGTTTAATCGATTTTAAGGTTAAAGTCTTTCGATTGCAAAGCCACAGCTCTGTCCGCTATGCTATCTGCTGGCCCAATGTTGTATTGTTACTTGTGTTTTAAAGTATAAAGTAGAAGGGGCTGCTGGGTAAAAAGTGACACAGAACCATTGAAAATGACTGGGAGGGAAAGGGTGAAAAATGATTTTTTTTTTCTCTGCACAGAAGCAGCTATTGCCCAAAACATAATGTCTTGTGACCATGGTGATATGGAGGTCTCAAGGTACCTTTCCTAAAGTCATTCACACTGGCATCTTTTTACATTCCAGGTATAATGCATATTAATGTGGGGTGTCATTTTTACATGCAAACTACACGACAGTAAACAACATTTGATCCAATCACCCTAAGGCAAACACTTGCTGAGGTGTTCATGTGTCATAAGTCCAATTGTACGCCTAACTGAGGAAATTGTCTGGCTTTGTCACCCAGGGTATAGAACTATATGGTCCAAGTTTTTTTACTGACATTTAACACATTTCAACCTCTTGTAAAACTATGTCTACATAATTGTTATTTTCCATTCATTAGTCCATCCATCCATCCATCCATCAATTCATCCATTCATTATCATCAGTTACTATGATGATGGGTAACCTGTCATAGAATCACTGGGCTCAAGAATGTGAGGTACATCCACAATGGGCTGAAGTGTTCATTTATATGGTACTAGTAGTAATTCAATGCTTTGACCTACAACTTTCATCAATTTTTACTCAAATATAATGTGATCATGCAAACAATGACACATTTACTACAATACTTATCTTAGACTTATCATAACAGAACGAGATAGTTCAAGTATCTCCTAAAGATCACGAGCTGGAATTGCTCGGCTATTTCTTAACATATAACTTATGAGAAAGCAATTACTGGACACATTAAGAAAAGCCATAGTAGAGTGCACATTTTTTTCATAAAAAAATAAAATGTATACAATATAAAAACATACAAGACAAACCCTTTATTTAGGGAAAGAACTATAATCCAAAAAAGGGCTAAGTGTGCGAGCTCAGGTGCACGGTAAAGACACGCAGGACTACAGAGCAGCTAGGTCTTCATAGGTTAACATGTTTACTCATACTCAGGGTAACTGTTTTCTCTTTTTGTTCTGAGTTGTGCTGTACATTTATGCAATTTCCAGATTTCTGCCTGAATCAAGTTTCAGCATCAGAAGATTTATTTCTTAATCCTCCAGCAACTATAGGGCATTAATTAGATTCTGAACCTTTTGATACAACTTTCATCAGCAGATTGATAAATACCTTCAGCCTTATCCCTGCCGAAAGCTTGTCTTGTAGGCATCTGCCCTATTCTTGTTAACATTAATCAGTTTGTCTTCTGATCTTGTTTCTTACAAAATGAGAATTGCTTCCATCAGACCTATTGTTAAGAAGGAAATCTGACAAATTCCTTGAGTGTTTAATGTTCCACAAAGTTTTGGTTCATATGCCTCCCAGTTATCTTTTTAAAACTTTTTCAGTCCACAGGCATAGTACAGATACTGCATTGGTAAAGGTCTTGAATGACTTATTATTAGCCTGTGGTAATGTGGCTTATTTATCCTCTAAGACCTTACTGCAACATTTGATAGTTAATCATTCCATATTATTTAAACTCTTGCAGTCTCTGCTGTCTATCAGTGGCACAGCTTTTGGCTGTTTCAGGACATATCTGACTGATAGCGTCAGTTTATTTTCTTTGGGCCCAAATAAATCACAGGAGGTATCCTTACTTTGAGGGTCCCCTTAGTATCAAGACGAACGCTTTGTAATATAATCATAATGCTTTACGGTCAAATAATCTATATGAAAGGACTTGTGGTCTGTTGCAATGCATACAAGCTAGTTAAAATAACCTCTGCTTCTGCCTGTCTTTCAATACTTTGTATCTCCTATATTCACAATGTTTTTACAATTTTACTTTTTAATTAATAAAAGAACAGAATTAAAATTAATTAAAAATTAGGGTTAGAGTTGCAGTCAAACCTGGTTCAGATACATAGAAATTCAAGGAAATACAGCAGCAGAGGGTTACCATGTTTGGTAGGGTTGGCAGCAATGTAGTACTACGAAGTTGTGAAAAGATGAAAAAAACTTCCCCAATTTATGTGATTAGGGATTGTCAGGATTTTGTGTCTAGGTCAACTTTATATTTTCTAAAACTGCATGCAGGTAAAAGGGAATTCCTAGCAACTGTAAATAAACACCAGCTGACAAAACTGGACAACACTGTTCTAGTTGACAAGATCCTAACACACACTGGCCCTTGCAGCACATGTACTTTGAAACTGTCACTGTTGCCTGTGAAATCCTATAATCACTGTAACATCCTCCCTTTGACATACGAGTTGTTAAACTCCTGCCTCTTCCCATCTTTTTAACCCTATCCTTAAGTATTTTCACCACAGAAATGTACATTTAGCCTCTTTGGCTTACCATTAAGTTGACCCCTGAAACACACAGTGCACCGTGGGAGAGGAAACCTTTACAGCTGGCTCCATGTCTGTGTGATTTTCTTTTCTGACAGCTCCAACAAGCAGAGCCCCTTACTGTTTACAATTCAGCCAGTTTAGACTTCAGTTATGTATGAATTAGAACATTATATTGTAATTTCCTATTTATTTTAAGCCTTGAATTTTTTTAAAAAAATCAATTGCGTTTTTGGCTTGTTTTAATTTGTGTTTTGGTGACGTTTGTCCTTGGGTTTGGAAAGGCACTATATAACCAAAGTTCCGTTATTTCTTCTTGCTATAACACTTTCACACCTCTCCTGCTATTTTGGACAGAACAGTCCAAAGACTCATTTGTTTAATCAAATTATACCAATCTGTACCAGTCACATAGCTACATATTCAGTATGACAAATGTAAAACATACAAATATAAATTATTCCTTGTTGCTGTAGTTTAACATATGAGCAAGTCAGGCAGGAGAAAAAGAATGGCTTGCTTACAAGAGAATGATTTCCATAGATGAAAATACATACTGTCTTTCAGATGTGTAGTGCTTGGAATTACAATGAAGGAACAGTCCAAACAAATTCAGACATTACAAGGGGAAAATCAGGATTTCCCATTCCTGGACATTAAGAGCAACAGAAGATCAGGGCTGATGGGTCTGTCGAATATTAGTCTATAACAGGGGCTGCAGGGGGGTGGTAAATGTGAAAGGGGCAGAAGGAAGTGGGGTGTTGAGCTGTGCAAAAGACTTGGTGAGAGAGAGAGAGCATTACTGCGGCAGGGAGGGAGATAAGTCGTGACAGAAGCACAGCGGGCACAAGGCAGATAGCAGGAGGGGGAATGTGGAAGCAGGAAGTGTGAGGAGATAATATCACAGTGCTTGTGTGAACAGAGTCCCCTCATGTCCCACACTCTTATCTCCTCCACCGCAGATGCCCTGGAAGGGCAAAGATCCACAAGCATAAGAGCAGTGGGTGAAGGAACCAAGAAAAGGTGTAATGAAAGAAATACAGAACAAAAAGGCACAAAAAAACTTTAAAGCTCTTATCAAAGCCAGTTTACCGAGGTTCAAGCTTAGCAACACCATTGTGGGTTCCTTTTTCTTTGTCATGACAAATCTGCCGTGGCCTCTTAGCTGTTAACGTATAGCCCTGACACCTTTAATTCCACTCAGCTTGGCTTACATATGTGTAGAATAAGTCAGTTTAAATGAGAAAGAAAGGAAAAGTAATTGGAGCATGTTACCAAAAACAAGTAGAAAGCTTGTATAAAGCTGATGCATAGCTACAGTGTTAAATTAAATTCAATTTATTTTTATAAAGCTTCTTAGCAGGGTGACCCACAACACAAGTTCCAAAGGATGTTAAGAGAACAGATATAGTTACCCGTTTAGATAAACCAGTTGTCAACTGAGGTGAGGAAAACAAAAATCTCCCAAGGGTAAACAAGAATAGAAAAAAATACCTCTTGGGGTTCACGTACTGGTGGCTACCTACCTATCCTGGGCATTCTAATATGGTGACAAGCATACTTGACATTAGTTGTACATTGCCTTGGAGAAATTACACTGCTAAATGAATGAAAGTAAATATAATTATGTATGTTACATTCTCTATTTAAAAAAGCATTAAAAATTAAGGTATGTTTGAGGACATGGGTAAGATTTTCTTCGAAAAACATATAAGTGCCTCCAAATTTTAATTCATTTCAAATTCTGTACTGATTATTCCACCCATTACCCCACATACTTGTTTCTGAAATGATTTCTGAAAATGGAACGAAATCTTTCAGTGGATGGTATTGGTAAATCAGTGCTCACTTTAGAACAAAGCCTGATTTGCTCCGCTTCAGTTCTCCCTCTAAAAGCCTCCAACTCCCCTTCTGGTAATGCACCTTAAAATAACACAAACAAGCCTATCATGTTTTCATGTTTGACATGCCCAATCTTCACCAATCATCCTGTCCTTAGGCTCCCACATACAGAAATCATATCCCTGCTAACATGGAGAATGCTGATGGCTTAAATGCAGATGATTGCTACCCTGTGTGTCTTGTCAGAAGGCGGCCTTGATTGATTCGTGTAGAGTAATTAGCATTATTACCAAAGACAGGCTAAATCTACAGCTGTGGTAGAGAGCTGAGAGAAGCAGCTCCTATCTCCAAATCTAGAGCCACATTCAGGAGATCATAGTCAAATATCTACCTTGGTTTTCTTTCACATTGTTGAAAGGGCCTTGAGCAATTCTCAGTAGTAACTGATCGTAAATAATTAACAAGATGCTATTTTTGCACAACCAGAAAAACGCCTTGAAAACTCTGTACAGAATTCCATGATGCGGAAAGAACTGCCGACAATAAAAGTCCATAACGTTTTCAGGTGAATTTCAAATCATGGTACACACAACAGCCTGTTGCACCAAGTGTACGGAACAAAATAATAACTGGTTTTAATGCAGTCCTACTGATTAAATAACCCAGTGTCACAAAGTACTCATCACAGATCAGAATAACTGAAAAAAGTGAGGCATAAACTCCAACCCCAAGCATCCCTTGAGAATAAACCTGACATCACAAAAAGAGAAGAATAATGACTGTGAACCTCTCAGTATAAATAAAATTAAAATTACAGCTTTAAAATTGCATGCAATTTGAATTTATTGTGAACCTAAATTAAATTTCCAGTGAGAGAGAGAGACAACCTTTAACTTACAAGATGTATTTTAGTACAAAACTTACTAAGTATCCTCTACAAAAATTGTTGAAAAAAAGTAAAAACTATTTTGAGGTCAATGTAAGGTAAGTCTTGTCAGGTTGGAGCAAAATAATGGCAACCATTCACATAGTTTTCTTTATGAGGGATAGTCATTAAGCAGCTTACTATTGCCTTTTTTTTTTTACATGTCTTTGGACTGTGGGAGGAACAAGGGGAGAACATGTAAACTCTGCCCAGACACAGCTGGAATTAAACCATCATCTGTGAGACACGAGCATTGCCCATTGTGTCACTGTGTCACAAGGTCAATATACTAGGTACAGGGTCAATTTAGGACAGCAAAAAAAAAAAAAAAAAACACAAAAAAACAACTATATATTTATATATAGATATTCAAATATATATGGTATATGTGTGTGTATAATTTTGAATTTCATAAAGACCACTTAAATTCTAGTCGTATCTCACAGCCAGTGCTGAAAGCTCCCTTCAGCACATTGCCATGGGCTGAAAGCACTAAAGAGTCCCTGTATTCTGCTGGGTTTATAGCTCACAGCTTTAATACTCCTCATCTGCAAGCTCTGGAGAGCACTACACAAACTTGTCGAACTCAAGAATATCAAAATGAAACACTGACTAAAGCACACAGGTAACAGTTTGAAGTGAAATCCCAGTGACACTATGTGACAGTCATATTTCACTCCAGATATTCTAGCTGAAAATATGATTGTAAGACAGACACACTGTCATTACAGCTCCCTCATCCAGACTGACTGACACCAGCCAACTTTTCTCTGAGAGAATCATGTCCTCTCATATTGAATTTCAACTGGACAAGACAGGGCTATTCTTCATGGTGAAATATGAAACAGGATATAATTACAAAAAAGATGTTACTTATCTAAAATAGCACTAATGACTTCAATTTCCTGCCTTTAAAGTTAAATGGTGTAAGGAAAGACTAGTCATGTTAAAGGAATGGTAGTGTGTTGTATACTATTGGTAGCCCAGGATGAAGACCCTGCACCAGTTCAAACAAACATTTAAAATGATTAGAGTTTCACATTAAACATCTTGTGATGTCTCCCCACTTGTGACTTAATTTTGATGTTACTGCTGCTTACATATTTATTATATTTCATAACTCATAGTGAAACCAGCTGGACTGTTTTGTTTGATCATTATGTATATGCTTTGACAACAGGAACATATATTTATAAAGACAATAAAAAACATTAAGTGAGGAAAACTGAGAGGCACCTGCTCCACCCCCAATAAGTACTGTTGCAAAGTGCCGGGTCAAAAGTTCGCCTTAAAAGAGGCATTACAGAGCGAGGCTTATAATATATGTATATTATGTACATCAATCAATTCAAGCACTTAACCTGCAATTAAATTCTGAAATGTGTGTTCCATATTTTAGTTTTAGCACTAGTGTTCATGCAAAAAGGAAAAAAAATATAAATGGATCCCGCTGTGCTAATCCTGGTCTTCTGTGGGCTGCGTTCAGTACAACAGCAAGGAAACTCATCCGTTCTGCTAAATGCCTCCTGGTTGGTGACAAAGGGCTTGACAAGACAAGTGAGTTTGTCTCACTTTTTAATTGAGAAATACACATTTAAATCTTGTCAGTTGCCTCTTCATCAAGATAGAGCTTCGGCAACATGAAAATGACTGTATTGCTTTGGCATTTTGTGTAACGAGACATAATGCGGTCTGACGTAAACAGGTAAAATCTGACTGCCATTAGGCACCTTTGCAAATTAGTCACTCCTGGTCCACTCCTGTTGATCTAAACTGAGTTAAATTAAACAGGATAACTCTGTTGTTTTATCTTCCTGTTTCTCCTCCTCGGAGCTGCCAGGCATCTGGCATTGTGGTCCTCCTGGCTCTGCATCAAGGCAATCAGCGTGTCCTTCTCACGGGCTGACGTCTACTGGGATACACCACAGATGGTGCTTGGCTGCTGTCCCTCTCTATCCTGTCTCTCAATCCAGCCCTCCAGCTGAACCCCTCCCAATGTCAGCCCACCCCACAGGACTGGAATGGAGCAGAGCATAGACAGCTCTATAGCTTTTTGCATAATTGCATTTGAACTATACAAACAGAACAGCTGGAGGGGGGGGTGTTGAGATGGATTTTTGGCACTGAGCGAGTTATGATTTTGATGCCTTCAAATTTGTAAGAACTTAAGGGTGAGAATTAATTTAATAGTCAAATAATTTGAATAAATTAGTAGGAGACAGCAAATATTCCATAAAAGGTGATTCTAAGTGCAGAAAACTCTTACAATATGATGTCACAGTGGAGGAATAATATATGAGCTGAGAAAAAGAATGCATTTTGATTTGAGGAAACACAAATGTGTAAACTTCAGTTTTCATCAGTTTTCTTATTCAGTAAAGACTTCCAGTAAACACTGATAATGTTTCAATGATTGAGATCCATATCAAAACCATATTATTTACTATGTTATTTACCATAAGGTACTTACTGCTATAGACTTGTTTGTGTTTCCTTTGAAATTTGCTTTGTGACTGACTGAAATTACTTATGCTGTTGAGCAGCTGAGACCTTCCTGTGTGTGTTTCCTAGTCCACCCTCAAGTCCCTGTAGTGAAATAATGAGCTGCACAACCATATGGCATATGGTGATATACTGACACTATACATAGTATACAGTATACAGTATGGTCCTTTCAATATATAGATCAATATCATCCAAATCCTTTGTGTACTATTTAGACTTTCATAGCAGCAATAAACGTGTTATATTCTTGGCAGCCCATATCTCCATTTAACCAAATCACACCACTAACTCCAAGGCACAGGGTTCAAGGGGAAGAGTAAACAGACTTTCACTGTGGCGGTACACTCTCTGACTGTAGACATTTGTCTGGTTAAATTGAGGCAGTTAAGTATATAGACAATTGCTAATTAAGTAAAGAGATGCTCAGTAAATGCAAATAAAAGTTAAATATTTGATTAAAGTCTGCAAAGGCCTTCAAATGAACCTGGAATAATAGGAACTGGACTTTTTTTTACAGCAGCAAAAAATACAGCATACAAATAGATCCAGCACAGGTTGACCTCTTTAAATAAGTCCAAACAAACAGAAAAATTAAATATTTCCTCAGAGATTACTAAGAAAGGTGTAAAAAGTCCAATTCTTTTTTCCTACGGAGCCTGCTAGCCTGTGAGCTTCATACTGATCCCAGAGTCCTGATATCAGGCCTAACACCGAGTAAGATATTAATCTAGAAGTCTGGTTTTCTCTGTGCTACCTGCTCCTTTAGATCCCTGCCATCAGCTCCAAGCACTGAACCCCACCTTCAGACATTCGTCTCTCCCACATGTATCATCTGTTATACATTTTACTCTGCACCCTGATTAACTCAACCTTCCCATATTAAAGCAATATCAACCTTGAATTATTGATGCACACCTAAAAACTGTAACCTCTTTTAAAAAGTCAGATAGTTGCATTTTTAATCTACTCCATTAAAGAGAGATGTGGGGGAGACTTATTTTGATTTAATAAACTGACTGGATATATTTAAAGTGGAGGAAAGAAGGCAAGAGAGAAAAATTGACCTGCCACACTTAAAATCTGACTTCACCCACTGAGCATGAACTCATGCTTAGGAGTACGCATTAAGGGGGTTAAAGCAACAAAACAGACATTATATATCCATGTTAAAAATGCAAGATATGCCTTAAAGCCCATGTGCTTTTAATATCACAAGCACAGGTTTCTGATAGACATATGCAGTCAGATTCCTAAACACCTGTGAATTTGTTCTGTAACACTGAGCTGCTTAAAGTCATACCTTTTGAACAGATGTACCACTGTTATAAGCACCATTTTCATTTAGCTTATTTTTTGTTGTGAAGCATTGATAAATATTAATAGATATGCTGCAACGGAAACAGATCCAAAATACAAGAAGTATTTATAAGCTAATACATATGTATGTCAACCGGCATAGCTGACAGGTAATTTTACACATGCTAACCTTTTTTTCGAAACACACCTTCTTGTACACCTGTATGGTGTCAACATTATTATGCTGGAGACACTAATGCTACAGTTGTTCACACCAGATGATTTATGCAAATGTCCAAAGGTCCCAGTACCAAGACACCCAGTAACAGGGGTGGGAGCTCCCAGGCAGCCCAGGTGCTGATGCAGCTCTACACACTGTCACCTCAGACAGTAAGGCCTCCAAATCAGGGTCATGTGTCCTTGCAGGAATTAAATCACATTAATACACAGTGTGGCCAAAATTGCCCATCGGTCCTTTACTGAGATATTTCATAGCAATTTAGCTAACATGTTTGTAACTGATATTTTTTTCTATATCTCCATCACATCTACAAGCAGATATTGCATATTTCCACACGTTTGCACATTTTCCACAATCTTTCCTTTTGTTGGTTACTTCAGTTGCTTTCACTCTGCAGGGAAATGGCCACTAACCCTCCTCATTCTCTCCCTGAGTATCACTGCTGACTCATCTTGTGTGTTTTGTCTCTAAAAATGTAATTATTAAAAACTGTAATAAAAAGTTTCATCTGATTTGACATTTGAAGGCAAATACAGACACAGTGGAGAAATCT
Organism: Arapaima gigas; assembly: GCA_900497675.1. Lineage (NCBI taxonomy): Eukaryota > Metazoa > Chordata > Actinopteri > Osteoglossiformes > Osteoglossidae > Arapaima > Arapaima gigas. The sequence continues at coordinate 355,288 of UFQX01000312.1, forward strand.
GAGCGAGAGCAAAGGAGAAAAGCCAAATGCGTAAGTTAGGACTGTGAAAATGGGTGTGGATGATGCAATGGCAGTGAAATCGTAGAGACCCGCATAAACATTGTCAAGGAGAAAAAATCCCTTTTCCCTGCCATTTTTAAATTGGGAACTCACTGGTGTGAAACAAACTTATCTGGTAAAGGGGAATCTCTGAGTTTTTGGAAATCGTGTTTAAAAGGAGTGGCATTTTGTTACTTAATTTTGTCTCAGTCAACATATTTAATTTTTCAACACTGCAGTAAAAATCAGAGAGGCTAATTCTCTGAAAACCTTATAAAATTACACCAAAGGAGAAAAAAATACTTCATAACTAACAAAAGACAAATGCATGACAAAGTACAGCTAGACGACCTCAGCCAAACTTTGATCCAGAGGTGATGTGACGTGACCCGGAGTAAAGTATGTCCTGGAAGTGACATAACATGGTACATTTAATCATTGCACAGTTTAAGAATTCATTATTTTTCATGCTGTAATCCATTACATAATTTTATTTTGACAGCCTAAAATAATGATACATTCCTGTATTCTTTCTAAAGGGAAAAGCTTGAACCTAAGTTTACCAGTTACAAAAAATTACATGTACTGTCAGGTGAACAGACTGAAAATGACAGAAAGGGAATGGCAGTGAACTAACATGAACTGCGCTGCCTAAAATATCCAGCTGTATCAATGACTGAAATTAGACTTTGCTTAGGATATGCAAGCTGGCTTAGAAACACACTAATAATCTAGAAATTTCTTTGGCTCTCTCAATGGCAGTAGCTCCCAAATCTTATGTTTTCCATGTGATAAATGTTCAGTGGGTGTGTGTTTCCTGCCACCGAGTCAGATCACAATTTGACTGAAGCGTGTGCCATCGAGACTGTATGTGACTGAATGAAACTGCCAGACACGTGGATCAACACACACAGGACACAACGAACAAAAGGAAGGCAAAGGATAGAAGGAGGGAAGTGGGATGCAAATTACTGTCTATTATTTGATTAAGTAGAGAGCAAATATGCTGTTGCATGCAGGGCTGCGTTCACAGAACTGCACTGGTAAATGCTGGTGGCATTAAGGAAAACAAGTGTAATAAGGGGGGAGGGGCATAAATACATGTTGAGGAAGGTAGGTCCTAGAATCAGAGATCCTATAACCCTTCAGTGTACTGAATACTAATACCAGTACTAAAACTAATACAATTTTCAGCTGTGCACATAAGATGACTGTGCAACCTTTCCAGCTTATACAGAACATTCATAACTTGCCCCAAGTAAAGCATAAGCGTGATGACAATTACTGTATCTGTATGTAACAGGTGTCCCATGTTTCAGTTTAAAAACTGCTGATATGAAACCATGTTGTACATAAATGGCTGCAATCAGTTTTAAAACAACTCATGTGACACCCACACTGATTTTAGAAAACCAGTGGCAGAAGTTGAGAGTTTTTAATTATTTTAATTATTGATTGTCTTATTCATAAACTTGATAATTAGCTCTGCTGAAACTTAATGAGATTACTTGTCCTGGGATAAGTACATATTGTGGAAAAAGTAGACAGAGGAGTACAGAGCAGGGTTGAAACTGTGGGTCAGTTTGTTTTGTGCTAAAACTCCTGGTCAAAAGAATGTGGACTGCGGTCTCACTGCAGATTTAGGATTTCAGCCCAGTTGCACATTGTCCTTATTTGTTATGGAAATTGTTTTATAATCAGGTTCATGAAGCACCAGCACTCAGATCCTCAACATCAAGATCATCTTTGTGAAAATGTCAATCATCATCATCATCATCATCATCATCGTCATCATCATCATCATCACTTCCTCCACCATCAGTGAACTACTGGGTTGTGTGAAGGCGTCCAGGTGAGCACCTGCTGCTCCATCCACACCCACCTTTGTGCATGCCTGTGAAGCGGTCTTTCAGCACGGTGAGCTCGTAGATCTTGCCGAATTCCTCGAAGAGGGGCCGCAAGTCCCGCTCGTCCAGATTACGTGGAATCTGCCCGATGAAGAGTTTCACTGCATCGTGGTCCTTCATGGGAATGGGGATGGGGATGCTGCCCGGGGGACTTTGGCCGTGGCCTACTCCATTGAGCAGCCCGTTGGCCGTGCCCGCGCCCGGCGCGCTGCTGTCCACCTGGCCCGTTGTCAAAGTTGCCATCTTCGAGCCGGGACGCGGCTGCGGGTCCGAGCAGCTGTGCGTGCGAGTGTGTGAGGGTGAGCGTATGCGTGTGTGTGGGCGCGCGGAACAAGTGGCAGGAAAGCGGCGCTCGGCAAGTTTCCGCAGCGCTCAACACCGTGTGTGTACTTCCCTCTCCAGTCCACTACATACACACACACTTGTAAACACAAAACGCCACATATGCCGCTCGCCTGTCCCCGAGGAGGTGTTTCACCTGCACTTTTGTCATCCTCCTCCTCCTCCTCCTCCTCCTCCTTCTCCTCCTCCACGCAGCACACACTCCAACAAATGGCTCAGCAAAGGACGAGGCAAGCGACGGCACCCCCGCTGGCTCTCGGCTGCGCCTTCATGTTCCTTCCCTGCTTGTTTGTTTGTCTTTATTTTCCTTCTTCTTTTCTTTAAAGAGTGCCTCAGCGTCCTTCCAGTTTCAGCGCGCGCGCACACACAGACACACGCGCACAGAGGGAGCGCTCCACCGAGGCTCGGAGCGGCGGGGAGCCTCTCCCTCCTCCCGCCTCGATGGTACCTTCCGGCGGCGGGGACCAGGAATCCAGGAGAAAGACATCACTACAAACAGAAACAGCGACAATAATAACAACAACAACAACAGTAATAATAATAATAATAATAATAATAATAATAATAACCGTTGTTCTCACTTTTTATTAACTAACGTTCCCCTAAGCGTTTCCAGTATTAGCTATAAAGGTGTTTTATTTTGAGATGGTTTATACTCAATTTTTTTTTTTTTTTAAAAAAAAGACAAATTCATGCGATGGAACCATAACCCTGTCACAGAAGAACCGCTTTAGGCTGAATGAGAACTGGTGGCTTTAAGGAAACGCGCCCCCTTCATAAAGGCGGTATCAGTTAGAGCGGTTCGATCCTGGCAATAACAGCAAAAACGAAAGAGATTTGTATGGGAGGCGTTTTAGCAATTGCTTCAGCTCTTTGCGGTGTTTCTTTCTTAGACAACATATGCAGCGATATGTGGGGACAGTGGCGCCAGTTGCTGTCCGCGGTGCTGAAATGCCACTGGCTGCACCATCACTGGAGGCTGTAACTTCTGCCCATAAGGAAATGGCAGCTGCCAAGTTACAGCTGAACTTTCCTCTTTTTAAAAGCCAAAACGCATTTTTTTTCTACCGTTAAGAGCCATCTATTACGCAATTCCCCCAAAGCCACAGTGTACCTGTTAGAAAGTGGACTGCTACTCCACCTCATGCTGCCCTACAGGGGTGGTTGATGTTTCACACACCGAGTCACGTGACAGCGCCGAGTTTAGAGCAACCAAATTCAAGAAAAACTGATAAAATCCAAATGATGGATTTCACATCAGCTTCTTTCCCTACAAAACACTGAATTGTTTAAATGAAATTGTACCACCTGCAACAGAAAATAGTCATATTTATTGACCTTAAAACTGAACTGAATTGAAAATACTTTATTTATTCTAAAAGGCAATAACACAAAGGCAAATGTGCAGAGGTTCCGACACAGGCAATACTAAGAAAAAATATTCTCAGTAAAGTAAACAGCAACAAGGCTTGTTTCTGTGTGTGTGTGTGTGTGTGTGTGTGTGTGTGTGTGTGTGCGCGCGCGCAAGCGTGCAGAGGTGGGGGGGGTTGCAGATTCAAAGTTTTATAATAAAATAAAAATCATCTGCAAAGCTCTTTGCAAAAGAGTGACAACTATTGACATGACAGACACCTGTGAAACACCAGCTCTATGAAGCACTGCTAAACAATATTTTGTGTTGGAACTGCCATATATGATGCAATCCGATGCAACTGAGACATTTACGTGAAAGCGTTACTCAAAACTCATTTGTTCTATTCTCAACAGAAAATAGATTATTTATGCCATTGTTCTTTTAAGCAATTTGAATCCTCTGCCAGTTCATGGTTTCCTGTTTAATTTTTTTTTTTACTTCATTATTCAGGCAAACCATATATCGAGGAGTAAAATTCTTCAGCTGGAGAAATCTGAGAAAGTAATTTTCATCACCCTGAACATTTAGTCACAGGTCGAGAGACACTGAATGATCTTTGTTCTTTTGCGGAATGGTTATTATAAGTCTGTGACAGACATTGCACCATTTTTTGTGCAAACAGACAGCACTAACCCCTGCAAGGTATAGTCTCTGTCACCCACTCTCCCCATCAATAGTCCCCAGCAGTGCTTGCACATAAAATATGCAGTTCTTTCTGCCATTTTGAGGTAACGTGCATTTCAAGCCCCTCAGCAAAGCTGTTGGCAGTAGTATTAGAGTAGATGGGAGATCTAATTTTCTTGTACTTCAAAGTTTTTTTTCTTTTTGAATAAATAACAGTAACATTCTTGGGGTTTCTGGGGTTTGTATCTGCCTTTAGCTTTGCCTTTGTAAACCATCAACAAAGATTTTTTTTTTGCTTAAGTTAAGCATTAACCATTGGTTCCCCTTCCATTTATGTACCAGTTGTGATGTTAACATTTCATTCTGAATCTAAACTTGGCTACAAGTTATTGATCTTACTTATAATTGCTTTCAAGTGGCAATCAAAACCTTTGTTTTTTGCCTGCTTTCAGTTTGACATGAAATGCGCACTCATGGTAGATACTATAACCTTAGGGTAGTCATTCTTAAGCAGAACTGTGTTATGACAACAGACAGCTATGCCAAAAAATATTCTTCCTTCTCGTATTTAATGGCTGAAAGAAAAAAAGCACTGGAACGTGTCAAATCAGAAGTTAAAACAGAGAAGTTACCTCATTATACCCCCCACTGTGAAACAATGTGAACACAAACCTTATCAGAAGGTGAGTGAACCTTATTCTGATTTTAAGAAAATCACTGGAATCCCTCTTAGTCATTCAAACTTCAGCAAGTTTCTTCAGTGGGTTGCAGTACTTTTGATTTCCTTATTGTTTAAGGTTAAACATAAATACAAATTACAATTTGTCATGCATTCTGAACTGATGTTTCTTTTGGAAAGGGCCTTTACCAAGATTTTTCATTTATGCATTTGGTAGGCTTTTGTCTTCAGTTTGATGCACAGAAATACACTTCCCTGACATTTTAACTTATATATTGATGTTATATTTACATATTATATTTACTTTAAACTGACAGATAAATACAGCTGAACAAACTAGTTTTGACTGCAAAAGAAGACCTTCTGTATAACATGTCTTTTAATGGCTCTCTAGGCAAAATGAACAAAACCAAACTGAACAACTTACTGTTAACTGATGTTAGATTCAAGCAGCTGTTGGCTACTTCGACCTACCTGTTAAATTAAATAGAAAACACAATCATTGTGACAGAGCTTGAAAATAATAATGTATAAGAATTTTAAACCTGACACATTTAAGTTCACTCATTATGCAAACTAGACTTTGAAATGATTTAATATCAAACTAGAAATGCATTATTAAATGTAGATATGTGGGCCACTCCCACACTATAAACACTACAACAAACCTTGGTCAACACCAAGTTAGATTTTCATCTGTAGTATATGTTTGTTTAAACCTTATTAAACTAGTTACTGTTATTATCAAGTTTTGCAGGGCATTGCTGTTTTAGACTGATGTGACCAAAAAGCATCATACGATGTATTCTAAACAGATTGTCAGCTGTTAATAGTATTATTATAATTTATTTAGCAGGCATCTTTGTCCAATTCCACTGAAAAATTTAAACAGTAAGCAACATTAAATAATTAACTCATTTATACAAAAGGGTGCGCATAGTGTGAGTACCATGCTGAAGAGTATTACAGCAACTGGCAACCTACCACAATGCTATCAGTTAGTTAACAGGAACTCATTTTGGGGTTTTATGCTTTTGACTGCTTTGGGCCCCCTGATGAAACCAAATAAACAAATAATGCTTCAAAATCAACAAGGACGTGACAGATCAGAAAGCGCCATTTCACATAAACACAAACTGATACAGGATTCGTTGTCAGCATCTTCAGCCTATGGCGACTTGTTACTGATCTGACCATTTGCTTTATATGACTGGAGATGCTTTTCTTTGGATGTAGAGCACTTGCAGATCAAGAATTCTCCTTCTCCACAAAGATATGTCAGGAAGAATGGTTCCATTTCTTGAAGTCCAGATAAGTGAAGGTCCACGTGACTGTTTCTATTCCAACTGATGTGTATATATAAATAGGAGGATTACTTAATATTCAGCATTATTTACAGTTTAATTTCCTCTGAGAGTCACCATGATCTGGAGTCAAACTAGGATGCGCTTCGGTGTAAACTGGGGTACCCACAGTAGGGAAGTTTAGAGTCACTAATTCACCTGTGCAGCATTGCTTTGGGTTATCGGAGGAAAACATTTTACCTGGAAAAACACAACATTAACACAGAGATGTGCAACCATTGCAGAGAGCCAAGATATTGGATTCACAACACTTAACACCATATAAATCACAAAGTCACCAGGCGTAAAACTGCTCTATAAACTGGAAGAGGAATTGGGTGAGTTGCATAAGCCACTGTAGTCTGTTCATCAAATTATTTAAAAAGAAGAACAAACCACATGCCACATACTTATAAAGCAATTACTTAAGTACATGACCTGCTTACATAAAAATGCCTCCCATACTTTGTTTAAGATCTACATTTAATTGTCCTGAGTTGGATTTGCTTCATATTATATAAGCTTAAAGCCATATATTATTCATGATTTCAACCAATATCTGGAATGAATGGCTACAACAGTTAACAGTATCCCAGCAATATCCACATCCAGAAAGCTCATACCTACATGCAATGTCTGAGACATTTGCAACTCACCATAAAATAAAGTGATATTTGAAGGCTGGAAAAAAAAGCACCAATCTTACAATAACACAAATTAAGCCTTACCGGTCATTTCTATGTTTGATAGATTCTCTAATTATTCTGACAAAAAAATGTAATAGGAATCCAACACCCACAATACAATACAGTTTGACAACCTTAAGCCTTAAGGATTTGACAAAAAAGGATTAACTGCAAATGTCTGTGGTCGGAACTTGCACTGTACCCACAGGTACCTGCTATCGTTCCTGACAGCTCTCCTCATCACAACTCCTCACCCGTGGAGAGTTTTAATTTGACTTCTTTTTACTGGGGTTTAAATTTCCCCATGCGAAAACAAACAAAACAGCAATAACAAAAAGTAATTATAATATTGCATTTATCTCTGCTTAAACACTAACAGATTGAGGCTTTTTTTGTCCCCCAGCTGTTTGATATTTTGGGATGTATTCATTCTCAAATAAAATGCGGTCCAGAGGAAAAAAAATCTCCCTAAGCATTGATTTTCATAGGTAACAATAAGTACACAGCTGGTCAGACATAAATCAACATGGACCTTGCTCCTGGAATCAGGTGAGATATCTGGAGAAGCAGGCATTCATTACAACCCGTCATTTCTCTGCCTCTGATGTGGGCATCCTTTCAAATTGTGCTCGAGGGGCTTGTCTTGTTTTAAAAATGCAACCTTGTAAACCCTATTGGAATTTGTTTTGAAGAAAACAAACAGGCTGCTTCGCTTTGGGGCCCGAGAAACAGTCGAGGCTGTTTAAATTTTATCCTTAACAGCCAAACAAACAAGCAACTAAGATGCCAATCTACACCTTCCACTGATTCACTCAGGGAAAGAATTAGCATGTGCTTGTTAACTTGAGCGATAGAAATAAAACAGTAAATAAAACGTTCATTTTCTGAAAATAATAGACGTCGACAAAACATTTTTCAAGAGACATTGCGTGAAGAATACACATTGTTCAAATCAAGTTAAAATGTGACGGGAAACACATCATTTTCTTTTTACTTTTAGCCTTAGACTGTTAATGTCCTTACTGATTTGCCACAAAATTCATCACGAATAAAAGCACAAGAACGCGAATATATATTCACAGATGTATATTATGTCTGACATATGGAGCCCACGCGTAGACTCCATCTTTCATTTCTCTTTACATCTGCTGTGCTTGAATAGAAGGCATTTTTTTGCAGCAATCATCCGTACTTGTTGGCTTCATACACGTGGACTATAACACACTTTTGTTTGTTGAATCATTTATTAATTAAATATATTTACGTGCAATTCGTATGTATTTTTTTTTTCACAAAATACCTTGTAGCAGTAAGTCATTGTTAAAGCTAAATTCCTGCACCCTAATTTCAAGGTCCCCTTTTCTGCCGCACCCTTGAGGAAAACACTAAGCCAGAATGGCTGATTTGTCTTCATCCCACCCCCCAACATTCATTTTCGCCTTTAAACATGCAGTATAGTGTATCATTTGCCAGATTTCTCGCAAAAATGTTTTCCCTTCTGCAATCCAGTCAGGTTTTGGATGGGTCATTAACAGGCAAATGAAGAAGAGTGTGTGACTTGCTGTAACGCCCCCGGCTCAACTAAAGCCTGTCCCTACTGCTGTTTTCTACCGTTCATCCAGTAAAAGTGAGCAAGGCAGTACTGACTTATTGCATTAAACACTGACTTCAAAGGCTGCAAATTGACAGCGATGCATTTTTATAAGGGTTACCCTCTCTGCCTGCCTCTCCCCTGAACTCAGGCTTTTATTCCTGTTAATGGGAGGCACAGACACTCATCTGATAACAAATTAGCCTGTGTCTTGTTCAGGTTTTTTTTTTTTTCCTCCCAAAGTGCAATCAGCTTCAGGAGGTGGAGATGTTTGAAGGTTAATTGGAAACAGGTTCCGGGGAAATGCCAAGGTCAGTTTGAAGCAGCCGTCCCTGATTGACTGGGGATAAACTCCTTTGAACCGTATCATTGCTGGTAATATCTCTTCTCCGTGGGATGGGAGGACAAAAGAATACAAGAGGGAATGTGAGCGATGGATTCAGGATGGGTGGCAAACCACGACCCTGCATTTAATGACCTTACATGATGAGAAATTTAAATATGAATTTCCATATCGAAGGCAGGCCAGTGTCTGTGTTTTATGGCTGTTGCATCAGATCTGACTGTAAGCAGGAAGAAAAGCTCTTGTAATACAGTGTGTTATTGTTGTGCATCCGTCAAATAATCCCCTCTGTCTCATTTGGCAGCTGGTTAAAAGTCTAATAACCAGATGGTGGGTATAGCCTATTTCAGTATTAATTCTAACCACTGGATTGTGGTTACAATGAAAACAAAACACCTGTAGTAAAAGTGCTGATAATAATAATTGTAAGGGTAGTAACAACAGTAATAGTAATAAAAGTAACTGTGATTTTCATCATTGCCAGTATCAAGTTTATTATATTATAATTGTTGGGGGCTGGAAGGACCTCACTGAGGTGGGGACAGAGAAGGGGAAGTGTCCTCTGGAAGTGAAAGCAGCAGTGAATTGGAACACCACAGACCCTGCTCCACAACGCTGTAATGGTTTCTGTCAGAGATGCCATTTCCACTGAAGCCTCAGGTCTGGAGAGCGAAATGGGAAACTGCTTCTCTTTATTAAACGCGTGTTTGCGCTTCCTATTTCCGTCACACCAGCTGTCAAAAACATTCTCCCCTCGGCTTCAGGAAGGCAAAAGAGAAACTCATCGACTGAGGCTGTGCTATTACCTCGCACGTCAGAGGCCAAAGCAAAGGAGAAGCAAGACGACCGGAGGAGACGTTTCCAAAAGAAATACAGTTGTGGTGAAGATGGGCCCTTGCTAACCCTCTCGCGGTGAATGTTTCAGTGGGTTGTTGGTAACAGATCGCAGCAGGGGAAGGGTAGTCCCTGCTGCTAATTTCACATGAACAACATTACATGTATAACAGGAGTCAGTTTTGAACCATTTTTTGTAAACATTTATAGTGAGTTGCCTTTGCATGTTACAATTTGCTTAAACAGACACTCACACTGTTAACAATCTATATTTGCTGTGACATTTCCTTGTCCTTGTTAAGGTTGAGGGGATTCGGAGAGGATATTCCCAGGGTGGGACGCCGTGTCCGTTAAGGGGTGGCCACACACACACTCACACACGTTACGGGCAATTCAGAGTGACCAGTGGACCTGAAACACATATCTCTGGACTATGGGAGGAAATCGGAACACTAAAAGGAAACCTGCCAAAATGCAAACTCCATACAAACTGAGCTGGATTTGACCCTACAGCTGTGAGGTGGCAGTGTTATTCCAGCTGTAAGATTAATTTTAGGTAACATTACAAAAGCAGGACCCCTTCCTGGTATTTTAAACCGACAACCTCTTGCTCACAATTTCCTTAATCGACTGTCTCAATCTGGAGCCTCCTTTATTAGGCTTACTTTTTTCACCTTATGAGGCACTACACTTTGACTGCAATGGGGCTTTGGGGCTAATCGGGTGTGCTGGGCCGAGTCCCGATCGAATACAGGAGCATCTGAAGCTACTGCACCACCCCCACCGACAGCTCTGAAATGACCGATGAGCGGCTCTTGCTCCGCAGGCCGCCTCTGTGTCCTTACGCCATGAAGGTAGGAGTGCACGGCAGACGATTCACAGCGAGACAGCACAAAGAAAACAACTGTCACCCGTCCTGCAGCGTGGCTCCCCAGGCATCAACAAAACAAAGTAAACCAACAAAGACAAAATAATAAACGAAGCAAAAGACCCCTGGCGGGAAAATAAACTGGACTCCTTTCAAAACTGCCTGGGTTCCTCTTCCTTTCTTTCTTTTCCTTATTATTGCTTCGCTTTGCTCTTAATGCCTGCTGGGGAACTGGGTTTCTTATGGACAACGCCAGTTGGGTGAATGATCTGTCAGTAACTGGACCTCATTGAGATATTACGGGTGTGGTGGTTAAAGTGCCGACTGCGCCTTTTTGTTACACCCGGTGAGCTCATAAAGTATAACTGTACATATTCAGCAACATGAGTAATATAACTGGCTTGTGGAGGAAGTGACTGACATATTGACTGAGGCAGACATGCTAAATGCAGGTGAATAAATAAAGGAAGGGTCTTTAATCTTGAAAATTGGTTCGGTCAGTTAACATTTCAGAAGATGGCTAATCCATTAATTCTAAATCCGTATTACCATAAGTGAATTCCCCAACAGCACAGGATGCAGGTTAGTAGTTATCAAAGTTCAATTTGGCCTCATTAATAATGGATCCGACTTTGACTTTCTAATATCCAGATTATGTGGAACTACGGAGCTCATGCATAATTCATTGCCGACATTCAATTTAAAGTCCTGATGAGCTTTAACTGATAGTTGGAGGTGTCAAGTTGCATGTCCGAATTTAACATGTCAGCCGGCAGCACCCTCTTGCCCCCTCTTCTGCTTCTATAAACACACCCAAGGCTTTGCTGCTGATGGTCGCCAGTACCACCATCAGTTTGTACACACATTTCCGAATGTTTTTTCATCCAAACACGCAGGTCCTGCGTGGGACCGGAACGGTGACGGTATCTAATGATTGAAGAGAATGACTCCGCGACCTAAAAGTGAGTTTGGAGAGTTAGCAAACTGACTGACACTAATGCTAACCTGAGCTGTTTTCCTTACATTTTAGGATGCAAACCAGCTGCTGGCTGCCTCCTGCTGCCGTGCAACCCACAACAAGGGAAGCTGTGAAATGTAAAAGGTGGATTTAATCTAATCCCTTCCCACTACAGCCTCTTGCGAGCGGTATCTCCCGACGGCTCTGATCAAAAATTAATTTGGAAGTTAACTTCAACTTTCTGCCAAATATTCCGATGCTATATGCTGGAGAAATATAGTGCGATGACAGTGTCACGTTCAGTCAGTTTTCCACTTCACTTGACAAATGCATCACAGCCAAATCCTTTACATTCCACATGGTTTTCTTATTTTTTTCCCCACTCAAACTCCAGCAGAAGCCAGCTTACAAGCTCAGTCTTTGTATGTATAATGAAGAGGTCATTTTCAATTTTCACTGACCATTAATGGCAGAGAGTATCGAGAGTAAAAAATACCCCACACCTTTTGGAAGAGTGAAGCACTTTCCGTTTCAGAGTGTTATATATGTAATATATATATTACTAGTGTACATGAGACACCTAACTCTTCTCCTCTACCTTGCAATCAGTTTTTTTAAATTATTTCCATGTTTAACTAATGAATGGCAAAGTTTTTTTTATTTTAATAAGTTTTAATAACGTTGGCTTTAAGATTTTATTTGACCCTTTTCCCTAGAAGCGCAATGTACCATTGAATGCTGTTACACTTAAAACCCTATAAACTTAAAACGATTCTGTAGAGACTATTTGTTTTACATTAAAAAGTTTAAAGTTTTTATTGACTTACCACTTGAGTCCATTATTATATTAGAAAATGAAACTGAGAGTTCCCCCCTTCCAATTCTTGAAAAAATAAAAACGGGGTTTTCCATAGGATAACGTTTGCTCTGAAGGAGAAAAAAGTACTTGGAAGAGTCTTGGTAATTAATTGAATGTGATACAATGTCTTTTTTTTCCCCGAGAATATAGACTTCAGCCCCGAAGAAGACTCATCACGCCGCGTAAAGTGGAGCCGGTGTGTGAATTGTGACACGCTGACAGCAAACATCATGCAGATGGATTCCTCACCTGTTCATTTAAAGATGAATGGGAAAGTCTTGTCAGCTCTGAATAGAACTTTTAATGCAAGGTCACTTCAAGTCACTTGGAATAGTTTTTTTCTGTCAGTTGTTATCAGCCTTGATGCTGATTATGTGCTGCCTTTAAAACACATCCCTCTTGCCCTTTACCATTTTATGGTAGTGTGTATGGAGGACTAACCAGAAAACGTTTACTAGTATGGAGGAGGAAATTTGTGGAACTGATTTGTCCAACCAGGACAAAAGGGTGGTCAAAACAATGGAGAACAGTTTGTGACCACCAGGGTTTGATTTTAAACCATGGCTGAGATATTAACGTGGAAATGCACTGTGGATCAAGGCAAAAACAAACGCTTAAAATCAAACAAAAATAATTTGCACAAGACATTTTCAGTGTAAAGCCGGCTTAGCCCTCATAACTGTTCCTGTCTAATTTTTTTTTCCCTGTGGTCTGCAGGCGTGTTGTCTGTAGTCCTCCTGGAGAGTCTCACTGCAGCCGCAATGCCAGGCATATTTGGTCCACTTTGAAGGAGTGTCTGCTATATTCAGGGTTGCATTTCTTTTCTCAGGGGAGGGTGGCACCAAATTGCCATCACACCTAGAAGGGACAAAGAACGGGTGTTATTGTGCATTTGGGAAAGACAAATTTAAAGCGTCTACTAACACAAAAAAGGGATCTAAATTTGGGACAACTATGCTATGCCAAACTTTCAATTATAAGTCCAAGCTCCCAAAAACCTAGCATGGGTCAGACACAGTGGAGTATAACTTGGCACGCAGAAGCATTGCATTCCATATTCAGATTTTTTTTTAAATGAAGGGAAACTTTGGTTAATCATGGTGTTTAAGAATGGCTACTGCTTCTAGGAGATCTTCAGAGATACGGTCGTGCCCTCCCTTTGCCACGGTCAGCCGCCAGCCTGAATGTCATGTGCGTCGCCTTTATCCTCCCGTCCACGATGTGCCAAAGAGTAACACAGCAACTAGTCAAAATTATTTCTATCAACACTCACATTGTCCTTCCTAGAGTGAAGGTTTCTAAGAAATCCTGCTCCCACTAAAACTGGTACCAAATTTACTGCGTGCCCATGTTGTGCTTTCTCAACTGAAGCCTGGAGAGTCTGTAGAGACGTTGCCTCTATACAGAATTTCGTGGAGGGTGTGGAGATTCACAAAACGCCCATTTTTCTGCAGTAAGATTAGTCATGGTTATTATCAGTTATACTGTACAATATACTGACTTCCTCTGCATGTTCTAACCACTATTTTTAAATGGCTTTGGGTATTTTTTACAGAAAAACTGAGAGAAATGAAGCCATGATACTCCGGGGCCATCTTTTCCCTTGAAACCCAGCAGGTCTGTTCAGTGAAAATTGGACAGAAAAGCTGGAGGCACTGCAGTGTGTCGGACTGATAAGGGAAAGCCTGGAGCCCATTACCAGCCACATATGATGTTCCTGAGAGGACCCACCTGAGAGATTACCGAGGATCATCTCCTGTATCCCACTCCAGCACCTCCACATTGGCTATTCAGCCTACAAGTATTATTCCTGTTTCTTTACCTTTCCTAATCTCCCCAGTTTTGATCAAATGACCTATTTGCTAATTCTTCCCAAAATAGTATCAAGTGAGCATTAAGGTTAACCGTTCAAAACGCAAACTGATGGTAAAGTGAGAATATTTGCATTGGAATTTTTTTTAACTAAAAAAAAAAACTTTTATGAGTTCTTCCCGCTGTCTCATCCTTCAGTATGACTGTGAAGCACATGTGCTCCACGTTTAGCCACTGAAATGTCTATTGATGTGTTTTACAGTTCGGGGATTAAACTGATGACATCCGTCTTGCAGGACAACGTGCAATATATCCAGGATTACATTGTCAGAATACTGGAATCACAGACTCTTAAGAGCTCTGCACTATCCGGCCCAACAAAGCCTCACAAGGACCCTGGCAGCCATCTTGGAAAGTTGATGCTAAACAACTAGCCATTATTTCTGTTACCCTCTTGTATAACAATAGCAACGCTTTCAGCCCCCTCAAGGTTTATTGACACAAAACACATTTTCTTCACTTCTTCCGCAGTTTTAAAGGGCCTGGAGTGTCATTTATATTCACTTGACAGCATGAACATCAGGATTTTTAACGCAGCAACGCTAACAGCAGCATATGTTTCTTACAGGCCGCGGCAAATGAAAAGGCTCCGTGGGAGAAAGACTCATATCCCCTTAACTTTTATCATGCTAATGCGCAAGATTTGTGCAGGTTTTTCTAATCGTTCTCAGGGCGGAATCCGAGGAACGGAGGAAAAGGAGGAAAATTTTAGTGGGCTGGAATTGGACACTGACATTTCAGTGTTAATGAAGACCAGAAGGTAGAGGGATTCCGCAGGAACGGTTTTCTCTTCTTGACTGTGCAAAGGAAAACAATCAGGTTGTTCTTCTGTACCTTCTTCTGTACCGTCACATCGCACTCCTGTTGTCACGGCACTGTTTACCGTACGTAACGCTGAAATAAAAATCCCTTTGTCACGCCACAATTGTCTGCAGGTAATGCAGAACAGCTCAAAGTTGTCACCACGGTAGACTTGCGTGGACCCTTTACAATTTCCCTTTGTTGCTACATATGTGTCCCAGGAGGTTAGTTAGACGCAGGTTGGTCAGTGAAATTCCTCCTATGATTTAACCAGGCCAGGAGACAGCAGATGCATTAATGATCATAATTCTCAGAGCTGCAATCCTTCTTAATGTTCCCTCTCATTTCCTACTCATTGCATATTGGTGAGCTTTACTTACAGGGGTAATACGTCTTGTTGCATAACAGTTTGCTCGCGTTCAGATTTATCTGTGAAAGGGTTGCCTTCGGTGAGCAGCGCGCAGCGCCGTTGTTTACAATTCGGATTCCTGGAGTCTCTTTGAACGGCCCTGCTCTGAGGCGCCGCAGAATCTGCTAGTTAAACACACAGATAACAGGCTTCCACCCGACTCTCAATAAAGGAAATTCTGTTTTTATGATGTTTTAAAAGCGAAGATGTTGGGAGGACCTTTATGTGAAAAATAATTATGAAAACATGTTAATGGTAGCAGGATAAGCCCGTAAATTAACTTTTTTAAAACATTTATTTATTTCTGGAATAGCTTAACTGCGTGATGGTGGGGGGTGGGAACCATAGCATCCTCAGGACTGTACGTACTGCCCCCCCCCCCCCCCCCCCCCCCCCCCCCCCC